>VXAB01007552.1:6786-144391 GCA_013399175.1 Odontophorus gujanensis | reverse complement strand
ACTGAAGGCTTTGCATCTGGATACAGTATTCTGAGATCTCACCAGCACCAAGCAGATGAGGAGGGGGAAATCACCTCCCTCAACCTGCTGACATTTCTTTTGATGCAGCCCAGGATTCAGTTGGCTTTCTAAGCTGTGAGGGCACTCTGCTGTCTCATGCCCAGATTACCACCCACCAGTACTCCCACATACATTTTGGCAGGGCTGTGTTCTATCCTTTCATCCACTAGCTTGTATTGATAGCAGGGGTTGCCACAACTCAGATACAAGACCTTGCACTTGGATTTGTTTTACCTCAAGCGGTTCACCTGGGTCCACTGCTTGAGCCTATTTAGGTTCCTCTGAATGGCACCCTGGCCCTTAAGCTTGTTGACCACACCACACAACCTGGTGTCATCCACAAAATTGCTGACGGTGCACTCCATCCCACTGCCAGCATCACTGATGAAAATATTAAAGATCACCAGTTTCAGTACTGACCTGAGGGGCACAACTTGTCACTGATATTCATCTGCAACCAGTTCTTCATCCATCAAACGGTCCACCTGTCAAATCCATATATTCCCGATTTGGAGAGAAGGATGTTAAGAGGAACTCTGAAAAAGGGCTTACTAAAGTTCAGACAGATGACATCAGCAGCTTTTTCCTTGTCCACTGACACAGTTACACCATGAATGTCATTAAGGTCTCTTCCAACCCAAATCACTCTTATGATTCTTAGATGCTTGTCAGTGCTTGTACTGATAGAATTCAGCTGCTACCTAAACATACAAAAGAGAAGTGCACCAAATCTGAACACTAATTTTGAGCCAGACACTTGGTGATTCTACTACAGTGTTATATATGCTACTAGCAGACAAGATATTTTTTAGCTGTGACATAAATGAAACTTCAAATGTAGCAGCCACACTTAGCACAAGGTTCCTAGAGATACCCCATGCTGTCAGCATCTTAAGAGGCATTTGGATAACGGCCTCAGTTATATGCTTTATCTTTTGTTTTGCCCTGAAGTAGTCAGGCAGTTGGACAAGATGATCTTTGAAGGCCTCTTTCATCTGAATTTATTCTATTCCATTCTACAGATTGGCAGGCAGAAACGAGGATAAGATTTAGCCTAGTACAAAATTTTTTATTATTGCTATTTCCACTCCCCCCCCACATCCCTAAACTCTTAGAAAAAGAACTATAAATTAAATTCAGTAACAAACGGGAAGGACATATACGTATGATAAATACTTCTAACAAAATAACATTACATTATTTTGGTTGACTCTAAAACATACTCTGCTAGAAGCTTAATCAATAAGGAGCCTTGTGTTCCATACAAATGCATTTTAGATCCTAAAATAAGAAATCAGAAAATGGAATGTTTCAAGTTCATCGGCCTGATCAACATATATAGATACAACAATGAATATCATTATTTAACAGTGCACAGCTCTTCCACCCTAACTTTTTTTTTTTTTACAAGAAGGGATGTAGAAACGATGGTTAACAACAAGGTTTCATAGAGGGAATACTACAGCATTTTGTCCATACTCAATTCTGAAAACATCTCCTTGTACATGAGGTTCACATTAGCTATTAGATGGTATCAGTGTGCACTGTGGAACAAATCAGTGATTTCAATAGTTATAAGTAATCTAAATTAAAAACAAACGGATATCTCCACCTACTACTTAAACTTTCTCCTCTTCATTCCTAACTTTGTCTTTCTCTGTGAATACAGCTTATGGTTTCTGAAGCAGGTTTAAAAATTATTAGTATGCAAAGTAAAATTTGATGAGCCTAAACCAGACAGTTAACATCCTAGTTTAGACATATGCAATTCTTATGCTGACAGATACACTTTTACACCTCCAGTCTGCACCAGTACAAGAATGTCTAACATCACAGAAACTTGCTTCTCCCAACCTTGAAAACTCTGAACATATAGATGATGTAAATAGGTGGCACATGGACTGCAATAACTGCATCTCTTCCAGCTCAGCTTCAAAGTTTATTTGGCAAGAAAAAAAAAAGCCTTGACTAACAGTTCCTCAGGAGTATGAGTAACTGCCTTAAACAGGTGTAGTGAATTGCATTTAAAGAGATGTGCTGACAAAAAAAGATGTATTTACAAAGTCTCAGTATCACAGTGAAGGTGGAGCGTCTCTAGGTACTGGAAATATAAGTTTTCTTCTTAAGGTATATGCTGGCTGGGGCATCTGCTTCCTTGTCCCATAGCGGTCAACACGCCTGCCAACATCTTCATTAACTTCTGTAAGAATGGACAGAATATCTTCACCCCTGCAGCCAAAAAGAAAGCAAAAATAAATGATTAATGAGCAGATGGTACAGTTTCCCCTTGTTTATAGCCTCTAGATTATCTGAGAGATTTTACATGTAAGAGACAGAAAAGGTAAAACAAAGCACACCCTTTTTCCCCAAACTTACCTTCTTTTGATCTCATATCAGCTATGCTAGAAATAAAATTTCTTTCCTCTGACTTCTAGTGTCTGGCAATCCTGCCAGTGGCAGAGGGTTGGAACTTTCTAATTCTGAGATCCCTTTCAACCCAAGTCATTCTATGATTCTATGACTTGACACTCAGTAATGAAAAAGAATGGAGCAAAATATTTTCATCTAAATCCACTTAAAAACAGACGGCTCCATCTAGTACAATACAGACTGAAAGTTCAGGGATTTTGAGGGGTTTTTTTTTTGAGAGGTAGGAGTTGTCCAAGATTGTCCAGACTAAGCCTATGCTAATACTAGTGTTAATGTAAATATCTCAAAGGTGAGTTAGGCAAAACCAGTTAAACTGATGGTCTGATATTTCAGAACATGGAATAGTGTTACTATTTGAATTTGGCTTTAAAGAAAAGGGGGAAGTTCCCATTTTTTCATAAAAGAGTTAAGTAAATAATTAAATATTTACCTTGGTACCAACAACCATAGCTTGCTGCACAAGGCCTGAATATACCAAGTACCCTCTTGAACATGCCGGAAAGAGGCATATCCATCAATTGTGGCCATGCCTAGGAGGAAGTCAGCCTCTTCAGGAATACTTTCAGAAGGAGAAATGCTCTGTTGTTCACAGGAGAAGTCAGGAACTCGTGCATCAGATTCAACATAGACAGGACGCTGTATCTCTTTACCTTGGCATGCTTGGACAAAGAATAGTTTGGGTTTCTCAATCAGCTGTGGACACTGTCTGGCAGTGAAGTGGGCCATTATCATGCGGATTGATACAAGCTTCCCATCTTTCCCATATACTGCTCCTGACTCTCCATGAGATAGAATACAACAAACAAAACAGTCCCTGTCCTTATGATCTTCTGAATGCTGCCACATTCGCATCAGTTCCTTAATCTGATCAGATGTCTGATCTGTGTATGTCCTCACATCCAGACCAAGCCATGTGAATACTCTCTCCAATTCCCCTGTAATTAAAGATAAAAAGAAAAGTTGAGGCAGTAGAAAATATGCAAGCTAATTTTAACTGTAGAAGACCTCATACACTGATCCTTCTGCAAATTCATCCTTATGCTGTTATCAACTAAAAATTATTGAGCTGATGCCATCTTTATTCCAAACACAGTAACTGATTTCTTCTAGAAAAGTTTCAGAAAATACAGTGACATTGTACAATGTACAATTACAAACTGAGATCAAAATTACATCTGAAAATTTGAGAGATCTCTTTGGAAACCTTCTTAGAATGTTCCTTTCCAAGCACAGTTATGTGACAGTTACTGCGACAGTTAACTATTATAAAGTTTAATCAATAAGAGAAACAGAATAAAGAGTACAGATGGAGCTGTTTGCTTAAGGAGTTCTGCATTGCATTATATAAAGTGATAGTTTAAATTCTTCATAAACTGATATAGAATAAGGAAAAAGAGATTCTCAAAGTGATTAAAGAACAATCCAACTTCATGAAAAATGTGGTTACTCAGTCTTTAGTCCTTCCTGCAAGGATACACAAGTGACATAGCACATAAATTTTACTATTTAAAAATATTTACTGAAACAATAAAACAGAACAATACCAGACAATCAACGTGCACGGGGAAATAGTAAGATTAACCCTTCAAAAATGTTACTTCAAGAACTTACAGGCATCTTTATAAGAACCCTTCCTCTCTTGAAGAACCCCATCAAATTTAACATTATTAATAACAACACAAATTCCTCTCTTTGGCCCATCCATTTTGTAACTTGACATCTGTAAAAAGAATAAGAAAAACAGCTTACAGCCTGAGTGAACTTATTCAACACAAGTGACAGATGTGTGATCTCTAGGAATGATATTTCCTTAACACGTTTAAAAATTGGCAACCAAAACATTAGAAGTGTCTTAAGACTCCAGGTTATTTTAACAGGAGGAACTCTCAGTGCCTCTTTATGTGGAGAGGCATGGATGAAGTCCCAAACACACTATCACCAAACCATCAAAGCGCAGAGAAAGGGTTTAGCAACTGAGTTGGCCTGGATGCAAGCTGAACCATGAGGGGGCTAGCAATCTTCCAATGTCAGAGAAAGATTTTAACTTGAAATGGCAGAGGGTTTACCCTCAAACTGCACAACGTTAGACATCTGATTTGATTTTCTGAGGACTGATGAGTGCCTACAGCCAGTAGTTCTGAAAGGGGATGCAATGAGAACAGAGATCTCACATATGAATAAACCTACCTCACTAGCAGCTTTGCTGAGACTTAAAAATTAGCATCCTCTTTTAAGAAGCAATGCAAAAACAAAACTTCAAATACTATTCAAAATCATGTTAAAGTTGCAGTTCCATCATTCCAGTTCCTGTCTGCTCACTGGAAATAGAAAACACCTGGATTTTGCACATTTTAGAAGAAGGAAACGAAGGCACCACTCCAAAACCTCCTTCAAGAGTTAGCAGACAGTAGTGCTTGCTAGAGCACTCTGAACATCAACTGATGGCATAAAACTTAAAGAAATTAAATGGGTATAAAGAAATGCAGCAATGTGCTCCCTCAATATCTGTCAATATCACAAGGAAAAAGACACAGGGAGAATTAACTGTTTACACTGCTGTAGAAGCTTAAAGAATACACACAATGCTTCTAAAAAGGTACCTCACAAAAGGGATCTTTTCTCCTGAACTAAGACCCCTCGTGCATTACATGCCATGTTTACTAAACACACTTGCCTTGTCTTTTCTCCTTCTTACAAAGTCTTTGCATGCTTCCCACTACGTTATTAATTTCAGGGCACCCCAAAGCTTTTTCTAAGCCACATCCAAAGAGGGAGAACTGCAAAGGCACATTTGTCTGTTTCTACCAGCACATTCTGCTGCCATCTCCAAAATATGCAACTCAAAATTATGCCAGATGATTTGGAGTTAATGGTGTGCGTATAGCACCAAAGGTAATATGCCTGTTTTGCCTCTACCATGTCTTTCAATATTGTTAAGTTCCTAAACTCCAAGGTTAGAACACTCCTTGAAGTGGCTCTGGTTCATCAGACTGCTCAACCTCATGAGACACAGAAATCTCACATGTCATTGCAAGCCACTACAGGGATGGAGACCTTACACACTTACATATTCACAAATAATCATTCAAGATATTATCTCAAACCTTGGATTCATTTTCTACGCTGCTGAATCCTCCAGACAGCTCCAGGTTCATTTCAGAGAACACCTGTGTAAGATTAGGTGCCACATTATCTAGGAAAAAACAGCATAAATATTTATGAGGATTAATTCAATACTGGTGTATGTAGCAAAAAGGAATCTAGTTACAGTACAACCCTTTTTATATTTTAAATGGTGATACATTGAAAGGAATAATTATTTCTGTATGAGATAGCACTGTCATGTACATGGCACAACATGTCTGAACATGTCTCCAATTATTATGTGCATTTCCAAGACAAAGGCAAGGTTTCTGCTTCCATTGGTTTTGGGAGCAAAAATATCTGTGGTACAATGATAGACTCCACCTGCAATGGACAAATTAAATTTTCAATTGGAAATAATTAGAAATAAACTGCAGCATAAAAAGAATCTGTGACTTACAACTGAAGCTCCCATTACAAAATACTTTTAGTTCCCAAGTGATTCACAATAGCTCGAGACAAAACTTCCAGGCAGCATTCAAAATTCAAAGTAGAAAACAGCAGCTGTTGTGCTGTGATACTTTGTAATGGGTCAATATGTTGTGATGTCTGGAAGATAGCTGTATACATACCCACTGTTACTCCCACAGAATCCTTTCAGAGATCTGATAGAAATTGTAATTTATTTCTAATCTGTTTCCTTCTTAACCTGCTGAAACTCTCCCCTCCCTCTTGTACCTACCACAGGCTACTTAATGCATTCAAAACATCAATTTCCACTGTATAACACCTGGTAATGTCCTCAACTGGTAATGTTAATTTCACTTATTGCAGGAACCCACGGGAAGATGTGCAAACATTAACCCTACATGTTATGCTCTCTCTAGTGTACAAAGGTGCCAGAAACTAAACCTATTTTTGACTCTTTGCTTATCTCCATCCTCAGACCTTTTATTTTCTGCTTATTTTAACAGACGTTCTGCAAGATGTCTGAGAAGAACTGGCATTCCAGAACTGCAATGGAGACACATGAAACCCAGCGCATCTTCTCATTTCTTCTACAAAGGTCTTGGAGGTTCCATTGGAAGGGTACAAGAACTGGTGTGGTCCTTTTAAATAAGGCATTAAATTGCAAGCAACACAAAATAAAAATAGCCTAATACTGAAACACTAAGAGAAGACAAACCTTGCCTGCCAGGTACAGGGTTCACATTTCCAGCACGCTCCCATTGGCTCCCAGGTTCTTCAGTATAACGATCTATACAGCAAAAGAAGTCTGAGGTAAAGTCTCACACAAAATAATTAACAGTTCAGTTTTTATAAACAATTACAGTGATCCATTCCTTCTAAACGTATTTAAACAGAGCACTTATTTTTATTTCTCAGGAAGAACAAACAATCTTTTTGCTACTAATCTGACCAACCTTAATTTCACTTAGTAAAAAACACATTCGTTTCTAGTAAATGACTAATAAGGTGCATGGGATTTGCTAATGTCCTTCCATTTACATAAGAACAGAAATCCTTCAGATCTCCTCATGCAGAAAGCAAAAGACCCTTCAAGGTAAGACAGCAAGGTAAGTGTGCCGCATTAAACCAAAGCTAGAAGTTCACTGCAGTAAATAGAAGTATGTAAAATTAAACAAAAATAACAAAACTAAATGTTTTCAGAAAATCTTACCATTGATACTGGAACTGACATGTGTGATTGAAGTCTCCTATTTTTTGAGTGGAGGAAATAACATGTTAAAACTGTTGTGTGGACATATATATATTCCATACTGGTTGTAGCAAAATAGGCTTAATAAACACCAAAGCTTTCTAAGCAGCAATTAACAAAAACTCTGAGTTCCTAAGAGCAGGAAGCATAATGAAACTACAAAAGACTCTTCCACTGCAGACCTCATGCAGCTGCAAACAACATTTTTTCATAAGGATAAAGAGAAACATCAAATAATTTTTTTCCCCACTTCCAAATCTTCTTTCAGTATAGGGGTGAGCAATCACAAATACAAGAAAAAGAGTCTGACACTGCCCCCTATCATTGGATAGTATGTTTCTTTTTCACTGCCCCCCACTCTTGGACAGTATGTTTCTTTTCTTGTTTTTTTCTTTTTCAATCCATGTTTTTGTAATGAGACATTAAATTCCTTATCATGCCAAGTGCCGTGTGTGAAAGAAGAGCAAATATAACTCAAAGATAAAGTAATGCAAGCCCTTTTGATACCGAATAGCCCATTTTCCTCAGCTCTCGTCCACCAGAACTGCACTTCTGGGAAGTACTGTCAAAAAGACCACTGCCTTCCTCATTCAGTACTGGAATAAAACTCCCTCCCTCCCCCCCCTCAAAAAAAAACAACTACCTTTGTTATAAGCTATGTAAGTTAAGTTTCTTAATCTGCTTCATCATGCAGCTGTGCAAAGCACCTAACTGAGCAAGGACTAGTACACTGAAAAAATGGGAAGACCCCTTTAGAAGCAACCATTTGAACTGATTGCCAACACATGGTATTAATCCTTGGAGATAGTGATGATCAGATGGAACTTTAAAAATCCGCAGTGCATGACCTATTCTGTAGAAGGCCCTCTTATACCTCTCTGTCACATTTCTCTTCATTATTTTGTTACCTTTTCCCCCAATTGCAAATGACCAACAGCAGTATTCCAGTTTAAACTCTTTGATGCTATATACAGCTGTACTTCTTATACGCAGAAAAAATATGCTCGTTCTCTTACTAAATCAAATGGAAAACATTAGTGAAACAACACAGAGACAAACAAGTACGGTTTCAAAGTGAAGGCAAGGAAGAAAAACAAACCCCAAACACTAAAACCCTGGTGGGCAGCATATGCCCCGGTATACCTGAGGGGAACTAAATATTCTGATGTCTACAGCGTGAGATGGTGAAGATTTCTTGATTGGCAGAGTACTCTCCTGCTGAGGCAAAGACACTAAGAGGAAAGAAAGAAAATAAGTGGGAGAAGTCATGTGCGTTTTAGTTAAATCCCTATGAACCTGCACATTAGAGCCAGTGCAGATCTATACTTAACGAAAGGTGTATTAAAATATAAAACAACTTTGAAACACACAAAAGAAGCATATGGGACTGGATCTTTTGAAGTACCCACACATCTGTTTGAGACATAGCTTTGCACTTCTCAAAATTTGTTTCACATAAAGTAGAACCTTTTCCCGTGTATGCTAATAGTCACTCCATAAGACATTAAATGTAGCATGGTCACAAACTGTAGTGCAGTACGTCACCGATCACACATTTAATAATTATAGTTACCACATATTAGACAAACACACAACTTGCTTTGCCAGCTGACCATATACATTTATAAATCACAAAGTTCCTTTCATAGGATAGTCATCATCATTTCAACGATGCGCACTTAGAAACTGGGGAGTACGGCGTAACTATAAATGGATTTTTCATTTCTCAGCCAGTTCTGTATGCGCTAGACTGCTCTGCATAGCCTCAAATATTTGAGCACATTTCTACTGGGGGATAACGACGTAGTGCAAGTTAAGGACAGTTATGCTGAACTTGTGTGTGAAGACACTGAGCGATCCCAGTCTAGTAAAGCACACATAGATAGTTAAGGCTCAGTTGCCCAGACCACAGTAGAGCTTCCTGCATTGTAGGAAGTGTATTCTCTGACTCCGAACTTCTCACCTTTTGCCATTCTGTAGCAGTTTACTGTTTCCAGGAGATCAGGTGAAACATTTCTGAAGACTTCCTCCAGTGTCTGCACGTTGTTTTCAGTTAAAAGACCCTGTTTTTCCAATAAAATCAGCAACTCCAAAGCAGACTGATAAAGAAGATAAAATACATTTATTGTTATCCTTAGAACTTAAAACCATCTGTTTCAGCTCTGTCTAAATAATTTCACTATCATCTGCTTTGTCTCCTACCAATAAAGTCCAAACAGTCAATTCTACATCACAGGGAGAGGGAGCTTTCACCTTACTAAACCTATCAACACTGACCAGCTTAGTCACTGTAAGGTGAATACCCCCAGAAGAATAGTACCCACAGCAAATAATGAAGGTGGATGGTATATTTCATATGGCTTATCCAGATGGTATAAAGACAACCAGTAAATAAGGAAAGGCTCACCCGTCACTGACAGTCAAGGCTTGCCTGAAACTCCACACAAGAGGGATCTCCAACAAAAGATCCTTCCCCTGTGGTGGTCAGCCCTTAAATAGGGTCTGGGAGAGGTGGAGCCAGACTCCACCCCTTCCCATCACACAGGTGAACTGCCTTCACCTGTGCTCCTGCAGCTGACTCAGTGCTTGCCTCAGGTGATCAATCAGTGGTTCAGGCCGTGATTCAACAGTTCCCATACAGTCACAAACCATCTTTTCTGCCAAAGACTTCTCACACTTCTCTTCCCATTCCACTCTCACCCCGACCTTCTTCCCTCCTTGCCATATGCATATTTGACTCACTCCCCACATACAATAGTTCTGCGTCGCTTTGGAAGATAGTTTCTCAGGAGGAATACAATTTCCTGCAACATCTCATTGGTAATGTTCTCTGACAATTCATACAGCATCTGCCTGTAAGAGAGACTTGGTGACACAAAAGTAGAACAGATGGTAGAGAAACTAAAAGCAATATGAGAAATTAAAGGGAAACAGAATGTTACAGATGGCAGTTAACTGAAAGAACAGAATCTCACTACTTACTTACCTGTATGGAGACACTTTTCCCTTCTCATGCAGACATTCTTGCACCTTCTCCTTGGTATAGCCAAGTTTACTGAGCAAGGAGTGATATTTAATTCTGTATAACAGTTCTGCTAGCAGGAAAGTATCTTCCTCATTCAGATAATCTTCAGTTATAAGAAGCTGAAAAACGTCTACTGCTGACTGTACACTTTCTAGTTTTTTGAAGGGGATCAAGTCAGTACAGAGAAATTTTAATGCTGCTACATCTTCAGCCCCCAAATTTTCATCAATGAGCAGGAGCTGCTGACGAAACTGCAAGCTGACATCATCCTCCATGTTGCTGGCACTGATGATCTCTGCCTGAAAGTCAAATCAAATGCTGGTAACATTAGAATCTCCAACAATCCTCATAATCATAAATAAGATTTCATTCAGTGAGGTTGGAAAGACTTAAATTACCTTCAAAAGAATAGTTTCCTTTTAAAGTGATTTGAAACATACTTCCTTCTCTAAACATTAAACTACAGGGAGTAAATTTGGCAGCTGCTCTAAACAATCGTGTCTAACTTTGATGTCAGCCCTGTGCTGATCAGAAATCTAGATGACCTCAAGAGACCCTTTCCAACCAGAATTCTTTTATTTCCTTCCATCATCTTCAGCGTTCAGAGCTTCACTTCTTTACACTGTTGGTGAGTGGGAAGAGTCCCTGCTTACTTATTACAACTCTCAGCGGGGAGAATGCAGTAAAACCACTTATTCCTTGATCTGCTACTAAACTCTTTTGCAGGAAAACCTTCGTAAAAGCAACTTTATCCTATGGAAGTTTCTAATACAGAGCAATCATCGTTCTATGAACTAATTTCTTCCACGTAACTTATGCAGATCTTTTTTGCCTGTGCAATGTTATATAGGGAAGCTTGTTTAAAAGAGCTACAGTGCTTTCCTTCTGCCGAAACAGGCAGGTAGGGTTTTAGTCTTTTGTTCAGGGCAGCTGAAATGAGCCAAGCTTTCTACAGAGCAGAGCACGTGGAAAAAAAGTCAGGGAAGTAGAACAAGGAAAGAAGAACCTCCACATTCAGATTTGTTGAAGCGCCTGGGTGGACAGCGACTCAGCAGATCACAAAGGATGTCACAGCATGCTGGGAGCAAAGAGATTTTTGCAAGTTTATGCTCAAGGATAAATAGAAAATATAAGTCCAAGTCCTGGCACCCAGCTAGGATGGAAGCATCACCTATGTTTCAAGTAAGAGAGTTGGCAGGTTCCAGGAATCCTGCACCCTGTTCTGTCCTTTGGTCATGAATCAGAGACCACACAAAAACAAACCAACCAATCAGCTCTCAGATCACTTTATCCTATATTCAAGATTTAATAGCTCAGTAACTGTTCTTCCCAATCTCTCCTCAATCTGAATTCCACGTTGTGAAATCTTCTGCATTTAAGAAACTAATTAGTATCAAAAAGATCTGGATGTCAGCCAATGATCTGACACATATGCTAAAATTGTATCGCTTCACAGTAAATCAGAATTCAAATTAATTTAGCCAAGCTACTTCTAAACCTTGTTCTGATGCTGTAATCAAGTAAAATTAGCAGAATAACTTGGGTTAAATTGACTCCTGCCCACACCAGCAAGCCTGTATAATCCAGATTCAAGCTGAATAGTGACTACTGATAACTTAGAGCCAACAACTTGAACTAAACCTGATAGTAAATCATAACTTTAGGAGAAGAGGGTCAAGTTATGCATAGCTCAAGCGTACACAATCATTTCATTGGCAAATTGAACTGAAGCAAGACCCAGAACAAATTCCTCCTTCTGCCTTTAAAATAGTTTTCAGGTATGTGCTGCTCACACTCCTGGAACATTCTTCACTCCAAACACCTTCTGCTTGAGTTCAGAATATCGTCGAGGCCACTAAACTTGTGCTGAATTTACCAGTTGTCCTTAACTTCTTTCCTCTCTGTAACAAGGTCTGGCCCTGCTAGCACTGGGAAAGGAGATACCAGCACTTCATTGCTTGACCCCCCCCCACTCGGTTTACAGCTATTGTGTTTTTGGAACCCTCCACAAGTTTTTGTAAGCGGCACTCGATCGAGAGCCCGGAGCTCCTCACCCCCCAGGTTTGCCGCGGCTCATCCCAACGTTCCCTGCTCCGGCGGCGCTAGCGAGCACAACATGGACACGCGCAGAAAGGGCGTGTAATCTGCCCCTCTATTTAACGATTCGCAAAACATCCACGAGGAAGGAAAAACACATAAAACAAGCAATGAAGGTTGTTGCACGACCGTTTTCTCCTCTAACGCTTTGCAGAGCGTAACGCTGCCTAACAGAGATTTTCCAAGAACGCAAAAGCACGGACCGCAGAAGAACGGCAAAGCTCAGCCGGCAGCTCCGCGAGCAAGGCGTGCAACAGGACGCAGCGGCGCGACTGCGGAAAGAAGGCGCGTGCTTTCGGTCCCCCCTTCCGTTTCTGCCGCTCCTTTCCTACCTTTCAAATTAATTCGCGCCCTTCCCCTCTCCCGGCGGCCGCCGTGCGCGCGGGACGCAGCGCTGCCCGCTCCGTGCCCCGCGACCGGGCGCGTCCCTCGTGCTGAGTCACCGCGCCGCAACACGAGCCCGCCGCCGAACGAGCGCAGACTTCGGGGACGCGCGACGAGCCGCTAATGCGCGGCTGCGCCCCGCAGGGCTCCGCCGAGTGCCGGGGCCGGCCTGTCTCCCCCCCAGCAGGGTGCGGAGCCGCACGGGGAGACCGAGCCCCGCTCTTCGCACGGTGCCGCCACGAGGTCGGACTCGCGTCTTAGGGAGCTCCCGCCCCTGGCCCCAGCCCGGGATATTCCCTGAATAATCAGGAAAAACAAAAATATGGCGACGATTCCAGGGTGGAGTAAGGAGCGATAAGTAACTATTTTACTACTTTTACTTTCGGTATTAAGCCCCTATTTTTGTTCTAAGGAACAAAAGCCCTTAAAACGTTTAACGTTAAAAAAGGAGGAGCAGAGGCCGGGTTTTTCAAACACGTGCAGCCTGAGATCAGTGCTTGTGAGCGGCTCCCAAGCAGCTTTTACGCAGGGCCGTTCCTGCAGCCCTTTACTGCCTGGAAGAAGGAGCTCTGCCCAACACACAGCCAGCGGGGTGAATTCTCTGTGAAACTAACAGGTTCTTTGGCCGCCATTCGTTTTTACAGAACCGAGGTAACTCCACAGCCACCTTTAGCAAGCACTAAAGGTGTACGACAGCTGTTGGGCAAGAACTCCAAGAGACAGTCGGGGCTGAAGGGAGACTGACAAATCTCATGCTGGAATTTTCTTCAGAAAATCAGTTCTAAGGCAAACATTTGAACTCTAGCAGTAACAGCACAAATTTTGCTAACTGATGACGCTGTTTTACTAATGGCAATGACTGAAATCACATTTATTTTGACATTCTTTGTATAAATTAAACACTGAAAATACACTCTCAGAGTAACATAAATGAAAAAATACAACACGCAGAAAGAGGCACAATCCTGAAAACATCCAGGAATATTTTCAACTTCCTTTTGACTAACACACAAACTGAGAAAATGTTCTCCAAAAATAGCTATAGAGATAAGCTGTCAAATAACTCAGTACAGAAGACAGAGTTTATTTGGAACATAATCACGTACATAGCAGACAAACTGCACAGCATCCTCCACAGTTGCAGCTTCTCAGCAACATCATGCTGCATGTCAGAAATTTAAAGCTGTAGATGTGACAAAAAAATTGTCAGGAAGCATCATATAAAGATTCTCTGACTCAAATGTATGTAACGAGAGTCACTGTTACTTCTTTTGCAGAGTTGAAGGGGTATCAAGACAGAGTACTGCATCCTCACACTGTGAGCACTGTAAAGTACCTCTTCAGTGTAACTTTCTTAATCATAAGTTGGCATTCATTATAATTCAAGGCTCAAATATGTAATAGTATAAATTAAACTGGATTTACAGCTCACAAAAATCATGCTACTCAAGACTGAGCAAAACACCAAAGAATCTCCTGCTTCAGGGTTACATCTTCTGAGCAAATGGGAAAGCATCACCTATATTTGACAATTCTTTTCCCCATTCTACATATACACCATGTACAGAAGTACATATACATTTCTTTTTCAGTTCTCAGAAAGTAGAACTGAAATTATGCCATGGAGCCAGAGTCCAACAGCCTTGCTCTGAGCAGGAACAATGCAGAAGCAGAGGAGGTATGGCTTGCTTATCCTTGTTCAACAGCAGGTTCAGAAAAGTAGACATTGACGCAGTCCATTAAACTCCACCGGTACCTGACACTTTCTGTCTTCCTATGCTAACACAGTTATGATGGATCCAGAATTGTTTTCCCTCTATTCTTTTAGCTGCTGAATGGAAGTCAGTTAGACCATCTGGTTTGATGCCACCGATGCCCAGCATCCATTCAGTTTCCAGGCTCAAATTTTAGATGAACAATGTAGCAAGAACAAAAAGTCCCTTCTGCATATCTATCTGGCACAAATATATGGAGAGGTGACAGACAACTTCTGCCATTGCAAAAGTTGTTCACTTTAGTATATACTGATTTCATTGTTAGTTTTCACTTTTCACGGAGCCCAGGAAGTCAGTTATTCACTCTGACTCCTGAATGAGAGGATAAGGCAATAAATGCTGCATAAAAGAACGATTACAGAATGAATACTGTTGTGGGTTAAGAATCTACTGAGGGTCAAGACTTCAGGGTAGAAACCCAGTATCTGACACTCAGGAATGCTGGACAATATATGACACGTCCCCAAAATGCCTTGGTCATTAGGGGACTGTGATCAATTCTGATCTAAACAGGCAAACACAAAGCAACTCCTTTCATTTCTTTACTACAAGAGTTATTTACAGGTGTCTCCACAGTTTTCAAAACAGTGCTTCTTCCTTTATTTCCTAAGAAAGGGGATATAGACTACACTAGAGCAGAGAATATACCTCAGCCTTCAACGCAAACCCATATTGTCACAAACCCCTCAGAAACAGAGTATGTCCTATTGCTAATATTTTACTAAATAGTTGGACTTAGCATCACTCAAAAAAAAAAATTTTCAGATCTTTTAATAATATTCACCGTCATTTTTACTACCTCTCTACTTCTCCTCTTTTCTCCTTCCAATATTGATGCTGTACATCTCCTACACATCATCTTTTTCCTGCCTGTTCTTCTCTTGGCTCTCCCTACTGTTCCCCTTCTCGTTTCTGTTTGAATATCCAGGATTCCTTTCCCTTATCCCTCTGCCTCCTCTTGGTTCCATTCTCCCTGCATTTGATGTCTATAAGGCAGCAGAAGTACTCATCACATGTAAAAGCTAGTAAGGAAAATGGGAGAACAATAAAGTTAATTTGTGAAGGGAATAACATTTATTAACATGACATACTTGTATACGACAACTATGACTCAAACCTGATTTCCACAGCCACAGAAGAGTCTGTATTTTTTTTTCCCCACACCATTTGCTTCATTTACCAGTCACAATAGGAACTAGTAAGACTGCAAATTTGTCATTTTATAATCCTTCTCTCACCCTATGGAAAGAACATCGGCAAGGTAGAATTCCAAAATCACACTTGTGTAATTTATTACAAGCCAGTCAGTCATTAAATATTCAGAATTAAAAGTGAAGGCTATTTTTATTAACCATCACATACAATATAGACCCTTCTGTTGATGCAGAGCTCTAAAGTTTTCTACTTTTGTGCATGGAATACACAGAACATAATTCTAAGACATAAGCTACCATTAAAGACAGAAGCAGTATGGAATTAGTGTATGAAAAGTGCTAGTTTAACAGGCCCTTTCTTATAAAGTAGAATCTGGAAGGAAGAATTGATCATCCCCCTCAAACTATAAATGCACTTATATTTCCAGACCTATACATAATGAAACTGAATTTTGTATTTTCCACATTAATTCTTATGGAGAACAAGTTTTTAGAGATTGTGTGGACTTTGAAAAAGATAACTATCATTTTTCTTCTTATACCTGGACCTATACAAAATTGCAGTAACATAGATAATAAATACATGTCCCTCTAATTTAAGATACAGTTAGGAGTTACGTTTTCTAATTCAAAGCTATTAAAAATTTCTCATATACTTTTCTTTAAAGAGAAACTACCTAATTAAGTGGAAAAATAAAAGTATGATATACATAGGTCTGTAATATCACAAAATATTTTTCTAATTTGTGCAAATATTTTTCATCACAATTGTGCGTTGATTGTAGAAAGTGAAATACAAAAAAAAAGGAATGCAAAAAACGAATTTATAAAGTTTACAAAATTAAAAGGACATAACAACTGAAGACTTCACTGTAATGATACAAAATGTCTCATATTATACAAAATTGAGTATTAATATAAATAAATACATATTGTCATCTTAACATCTTATATACATTGCTAAAGAAAGACTGTAAGATAAAACCTGTTCAGTGGGTTCTCCTCAATCAGCAGTTTAGGAACCTCTTAAGCCAGGAAGAAACTGGACCTATACCACATAACAAGGAAGGACTTCAGTGAGCTTAATGGAGTTAGATATCTACTACGCTAGATACTTGTGACTTCACTTTCAATTATAGAAGCTACTTGAAAAACTCATTTGCTTTTCATCTGAGTTAATATATAAGAAGCTTGTTTTAAAAGAAAAAACAAAATACAGGATTATCAAAAACAATGTCAACCCAACATCTGAAGTACAACATAATGTTGAGGAATAAAAAGAGCATTTTTTCCTGGTCAGACTATAGTATTATTAAAAGTTTGCAAGTAGTCTATGTAAGGAGGGAAGAGTATGCTATAAACTCATCAATAAACTTCAATATAAGTCATTCAGGTTATACTGTTATATAACAAGCAGGTCAGCTGAACTTTTTATGTTAGGCATATGCTCTGTTGGAGGAAAAAATAAAAAAAAGCTACAGCTTTCACCACTGCCTTTTCTTGAGGGATCAGAGCAGCTTGGAAAAAAACAAAACTGAAAAACAGTTAATAAACAAACTGATAAACCTTTTTCCATAAGCAAAAGAGGTGTGTGTGGGAAGATGCTGGAATAATTTTATTTGGTCTTAAAAAGCAGCGGTCGCTACATTTTGGTTCAAACCTGTTAAACAGTCTACTTTTACAACTCTGCCTGACACTACACAGTGAATTGTGTTTCAGCATCCCTGGAACACCTGCCAAAATACCACTTTTTTTTTTTTTTTTTAAACTCCACAGACTACCACAAAGCCCTACCACGTATAGAGCTGTTTTTGCATCAGTGAAGCACAAAACATATCAGGCTGTCTGATTTATTAGCATACAGTCCTTGTGTATCATGGATAGTACTGACAATAAAGGGTTCTGGGTGAATTAGAACTTCTAATACACCACACAGATAGAATCAAAATTACTTAAAAAGATCAACCCTCCCTTATTCTGTTTTGCTTAAGTCTATGGAGGAACGTTGAGGAGTCATCTCCTGATGTGCTGTGATGAGAAAGTACCCAGTGAATTTCATTGGTTTGCACTGTCCTGTCTTTAAGCAACAAAAGAAAACCCTAGATCTGACATCTGACATCAAGACTCAAGAACCCTAGATCTGACATCTGTCAACACTGACATCAAGAACACTAAAATACAAACAACAACAAAAACACAGAACCCTGGAAAATCCAACAGTTTAGATCTCTTTCCACACTGTTTACCTGTTGTGCTTGCTTGTAACTTGTAAGATCTGTTTGCCATCCCATACAGCTGCTGTTATCATCCAGGCCTTCAGTCTTTAATATTAAAAGTCTATAGTGCCTAAACACCTTAAAATGCCTCTATATACCTTGGTTTGGAAACAATAGGCATACATGCAGTAATAATGTCTAAAGTAAAAGTGGTTGAAACTGGGTTAGAGGAAGTGTTCCTCATCAGCTACTCTGGATGTATCCTTTCCAAAAGCAGTTTAACTGGGAGAAAGGAAAAGTTTTTTCCTCAGTGTGTGCTGGAGCAGAAGTGAGTATTGCTGGCTTGGGTCAGTTGTCTTGTTCCATTCATAGACTTTTCTGTTCAGTTCCGTATGGATATCTAATATGGATAGTTTCCTGCAGCAACAGAAGTAAAAGCTTTTTGTTAGACAAAGAAGCAAGACACTACTTAACAATCCACAAGATGGAAGATAACTAAAGGTTCAGTGAGGAGAAATTTTACAATCTCAGCCTTTATTGCAGAAGTTATGCCTTTAAAATTCAAAGATGAATATGCTTTCTGTAGATAAATTCATTACATCCCAAGTGACACTTGTAATATTGATTTTTACAGAATGATGACCTATGCTTTCTGTACAAAATTTCAGGGTTTGTGAAAAGTACTAAATATTAACCCACAACTACACTGAAAAATGGTTGCTAACTCTGGTAGATCATCAGTACAATGAAAATCTTTGTTGGTAAATTTATATCCAAGCATATTTGATTTTTGCTCAGATCTCTTCTGATAATCTCACTGGATAGACTAATGTCTTTGATAGTTTTAATTCAAGGTTATAAATTGGAAAAACTTGTGGCTTCCTGAAGTGTGGGTAAATTATACCTAAACGAAGAACAAAATCCTCCCCTCTCAACTGCCTTATTTCTCGAGGAAACTTGGACACAGGCATTTTATTTGCAAGCAAGGACATTCTTAATAATTTAAGAGGCAATCCTCAATTTGACAGGAAGCCAGGAGTGCACCTCATAAGCTGAGAAGAGCTATTTCAAATCCTGCCTTCAAAGGATCAAATCAAAGCCCCTCAACACTATAGCACTGATATACATTACACCCAGGTTCTTCCCTTTTTACTCTACAAATCCCAGTGCCATAACACGCTTATTTTAACCTCTAAATCTGAAGCTTCACTCATTCTAGACAACCTTCCTGTGACATTGGTTTCAATAACGCATACGCTTGTTCTTTAACTTATGACATAGTATGAAGGCACTTTTCAGGACCAGAAAGGATGAAATTGAACAGAACTCTTTCTCTGAGACTGTAGGCTGTCCTAGAAAAAAAGTTTTTTTCCTGATTTTTATTCACCTTTTGTGAGGATCACGGAGAAGCTCAGCCAGACAACGCAGATAATACGAGGATAATCTTGGAGATTTTTCTAGCACAGACACATCTACCTTGCTCTGACTCCAAAAGACATCTGCTACTTGGGGAATAGTGTCTTTCAAGGGGATTTTTGCATTAGAGGTGATTTTCATATCATTTCCATCTACTTCCAGACTAGTACATTCTTGCTCATCTTCTGACACAATGTAGCTCTGAATAAAAAAGAGCTTTGGCTTTCCTCGGAGCTCAGGACATGAGTCTGCCATAAAGTATTTCTTTATTTGCTCCAAAGGGAATCCAGTAAAGGCGGGGTCTGTACAGAAGATGCTCTGAGCATTTCCACGGCTGACCAATATGCAAACAAAGCTGTCACAACTCCTGTGCTTCTGCAACCTTGCAACATCAAGCAATATTTCATTCATGGTGGTCATACTTAAGTACTTGTGACAATGAACATCATAGTCTAAGCCTCTGAAGGTCTCTTCCAACACATCTGAAAAAAAAAAGATGGAATTAAATCACAGTACCTTAAGTCTCAGTCTAAACTATTTTTAAGGATTGCAGAATTTATAGTATTTCATTACTAGCAATAGGAAATGTTTATTTCATCACAGTAATTAAAAAACGATCGTTTTTTAATTTAAGAGTACTCAGTGTTGGTCACAGTACATGACATAGATCCTATACAGATATTGTCTTTTAATATTATTTATGCACTTCCTGACAAAGGCATTATTTTGTAGTCTGTTAATTTTTCCTAATTCGACAGACTTCAGCGTACTTTATTTAGAGCCAGTATCCCAAGTTACTAGGACTTAAAATATCTGGCAAGAGGACATTAGAAAATGCTTCACACAGAAGATTCTTGATGTGAAAAGGAACATGCTGGATAGCAATGGAGTCTGTTTCAACTCCTGAACTTCTCAAAATTACTTTGAACATTTGTTAGAGAAATACATAATTCAACAGAGACTTGCTTTCACCAGTCAAAAGTGAACCTACTGCAGTCATTTATGCTTTCTATTGTATAAAATGGTTTTAACAGTGATGGAGAACTGTAACAACCCTGACAACAAAATGGCATTTTCAGAAATAAAATGCTAAACAATATCCTAAAAATTAAAACTGCAGACATCCTGTATATATATGTTTTAACTGTGTTAACTTTGCTGCAGGAAAGTGTGCTATGTTCTGAAAAACTACCTGAGATGTTTGTCAATACAGAAGTGAAACCAGATCTATGTTGGTTAAATACAAATGCTTTTAAGCATTTAGAGAACCACATTATTATTACTACAAATTATAATCGTAGCCTCAAAGTTGTATATACATTTCCCACATGCAGTTTCTGATAACTATGACGGGATATAACAAGTACCACTTTAACATAAAATGCCTTACAGTCCCAAGAAGTTAGGTTGTCACTTGACTTCAGAAGTTTAACAGCCGCTAATTAGCAAAGGTTAATTAGAAAAAGCTAAATTCAGTGGTAACCAGCAGCAAAGCAGGAGTTGCACTAGCACACTGTTCCCCTCAAAAAGCACACAGTGAAAATAGAAAACATTTAATAAATTTAATCAACAAAATATATTCTGTACTATAGCAAGGTGATGAACAGGAACTACATATAGGGTTTTGTTCCAGTCCACTTAGTTTGATTAAATTCTATACAATATTTCAAAAACATTCTAGACTTGTTTGTAAGTACAAAGGAAAGTTCCTTTATTTTAGGCAATAAAATGTGCTCTGAAAATTCAGGTGGAAGACATGATCAATTCAGAAGATATTTTTACCCAGGAGTAATCCAGTACCATTCAGTAGTTACGTACTTCATGAAGCACTTCGTCCATTAGAGGGCAGTAGTGCATACGCAAAATGACAGTTACACCAACGAGCGCGCTCTTGTCATTTCTTTATCTCACTAGCATGTGCATAAACAAAGATACAAACCTTGGTAGCACCTTAGACCTTACACACACTAAGTGTCGGAGCTGATACTATTGCTTAAAAATGAATCAAATTATAAATGGCAAGTCTGAGATACAGCAATTTCACTTGGAGGCAACCAAGAGATAAACCAGGAGATTACATGCAGCAGCCCTAGATCAGTGGTGGTTTGCTGAGGAATTATTGCTGACTTCTCAGGAGTTTTCCTCTTTACATAAAAAAAATAACCCTTCTCTCTCTCTGTTCACAACACAAGGTTAAAACCTGACTTCCAAATGTAAACGAAAAAGTCAAGAGCAGCCAATGACTGCTTGAAAAACAACAGGAGCTTTTTTTTTTTTAAACTTTATCAGCATCTGATGAATTCACATTGTTTGTACTGAACATTTTTAATCCTTGTGATATTTGGTCTTATAGCATTTAACATTTGTTCAGCTTCCTCGTATTAAATCTTGGGATATCTGCAGACAGAAATTTTATCTGTCATGCATTACAAATTTCTTCCTTGTCTTTCTCTCCCTTTGGTATTTTCAGACTTCAGAAGTAGTGTGGCATGAGAACTCTCAAGTAGTCAACACATTTCTAAAACATTCCTTGAAAAAATGTCATATGTCCTGCACCTCTCCTCAACAGTAATCTACATCAGTGCAAATCTTGCCTTCTATCATGTTAAAATGCTCATTTTAATGCTGGTAAATTTTAAAATCTGAGAGAGAAACATGGTTTAATTCCTTCTGTGTGCTATACTGATGTATAGAGGCAGAGGAACACTAAGGCTTTCTTAGTGTTTTTATGTTTTAGTGAGATAATTTTGGGCAATTTTGGAGCAACAGCAGAAGATCACCCTCGATTTGCAGGTAAATGTGCTGGACACATAATCCATTTTTGTCCTTTCAAATAAGCAGGGTTCTCTTATTCATACTCATACTTCCAGTTCTTGTGCAAATACTGAACTGCTCATGTGAGCATGAGAACAGCGCATTTTAAGATCTGTGCATATATTTTTATTTCATTGCAATTACCATATCAAGGGGTCTACATTGCCAATAGAAAAAGATCTGTGCCTTCAAATGAAGAGTAGATCTAAATTTACGAACCTCTGATCGCAAACAGATGTAGTAGCTCCTTCTTTACTGCCTGTTTTCTGAAGCATGTGTCCTCTCTGCCTTTATAGTTACTGCTTCATTTAAAGAACTCAGGTCTGCTATAGTAGAATATTCCTGTTTAATAAACTAAGGTCAGCATGCTCACATTCTATTACAAAGAAATCTGGAGAGGTACCTTTGTAAACAAGACCGTTTTTAAACCTCATGTTTTTTTCAGCTCCCTATAATGACATTTCTCAAAAAATTCTTTTTGCATTTGCTTTAAAGAAACAGAACTCTTAAGTAATTATTTTGGAATTGGACCAGACTATTTTTTGCTGTCTTCCAGATGAAGAAGTTTCTTGCATCAAAAAGTTTGTTAACTAAAGCTACCGTAAAAGTGAGAAGAAAGGAGAAATGAAGTAGGCCTTCTCACAGAGCAGAACTGACTTATTTGTTAATTAAAGTCTCAAAAGCCCTTGCCCTGACCCTGTCCTTCACTTCTTGACAGGCTTTGATTTCTTGAGCACAGTTGGTATAATGCTTTTTGAGAGTAGGGATGAAGTACATTAGATTGAACAGCTTAGTTTCGATACACAGTAATTGCATTCTTGTGGGCTTTTTAAAAAAAAAATATTTAATTTTGCTACAAAGGTCGTTCTTCAACTTGCAGGGATAGGCAGAAAAACAGATTCCAAAGGATGTTTTCCAGTTGCATGTAAGTAAGTTCAGTGTTTTCCCTTGTCCTTTGCCCACATGTGGCAGGATCCTGAATTAGTCTTTAGTTTCTTCAATCTAACTGGCAAAATAAACGATACCATTTTATATCATTTACCTAAAATATTATCAAGCAGACAGCATGACTTTCTGTGTCTGTGTACTGCACCCATTCTCTTTACTAACTGCAGCAGTAATTGTAGTTGATCTGCCTGGTAATGGTCTTTACAAGAAAGAAAGAAAAGATATCTCACTGATCTTCTCCTATATCTCCTAGCCTAATGCTTGGCTGCAAGCATTCTATTTTAATTTTAGCCTCAAGTGTTCCAATAATTTTTTTTTTGGGTGGTGGGAAGAGTGGGGCTGTTTTTTATGCTTATGTAAAGACCTTATTTCTGGATTCTTATTTTTGCTAAGAAGATCAGAAAAAAACACATTTTAACCACAGTACTCATTACTTTGAATTCTAGATATATTTTTTTATTATGAGTTTGAGTTAAACTGCACAACACGCAACTTGGACTAGGTGTTTGGTTTTTTTTTAAGCAAGCTATCCGTTTGTTTTCAGGTATTCAAAATCTGTGGTGTCCAATATTATTACACTTCCAGTCTGCAACAGTTTTACTTTTATGGAACGGTGGCAGACATCTTTACCATCTCTGCCAATAACCTGCTGTATGGCTGTAGCATTAGCACTCTATTGGTCTGTCTGGATGTAATTTCCTTCCCCCTGACATCAGCCCCCCCATCCCTTTTAAGTATTTTCACTCAGTCTCAGGTTGGGCCTCCCAACTCTATTCTTTAGATGATCAACTGTAACTGATAGACAAGCCAACTAAGACAACACGACTCTAGTTTTGTTGGAAAATATACATTATATTCTTCATGTTCTCATTATCTGAGAATAACAAGAAAAGGTACTTCAACTTCCAGAGACTTACCTGTGTCATTACCAATACAGTCTATAATCAAGCATACTCCTAAAGGCCGACTTTGCATTCTGTACCGATCATTCAACACCTGAGGAAAGCAAAAGATGAATGCCAAATTATGTCATTCTCTTAGCTTATACACTTGATTCTTATGTTCATTTAAATCACTTTAGACCTATCATATTCTGCTGCTTTTTCATAAAGTAGCTAGTAGAAGCATATCAAATGGAATTCATTATGTTTTACCTATGCAAGAAAACTTCAGGAGAAATGGATTCATGATTTTTTCCCCTCATTTCTTGTACGGCCTTAACTTTCATCTTCTGTTATTCTCTGACTACATTAACAATCCATAAACTAAGAATGGACCAGGAACAAGAGACGGAAGTTTGGGAGTGGAGACAAGGTAGAGAGGCTTTTTAAAGACCTGACCAATGAGCCAAATGATCCTTCTGTAGTACTTTTACATTATTTTCCTGAAGTGTTACTACTACTATGATGTTGGGAACTTTTGAATTTCACACTGTCAACATAACATATGTAGATAACTTTTGTGATTTATAGGGATGCAGTAGACACTGCTTATCAAGCCAACACTAATTTCCTTATTTAGTATAACAGTGCAAAGCCTCTTCATTCAATAATCTGCAGTGACTCCGCATGATCCCCTTCCCCTTTAAAGATCTAACAATCAGTTTGCTACGGGTAATTCCCTGATCCTGACATATAACAGATCTAGAAAACAACACAGCAGTCGATCCATACCGCTAATACACATGGTTTGTCTATTAGCATTTCTCCTGTCTGGAGAGTAAGGAGGATCAAAAAGAATTAAAGAACAAAACTTACTGCACACAAGGCCCTGTCACTTCTAATAAAGATGCAAGAGGTTTGATTTTCAACAGGCTTTTACTTATCCTCTATTCATATGTGCACATCATACATACACGCTTTTTGCGCACTACTGCTTGCATATTAGCAGCAAATATTACATGAAAAATGCATTCTGCTAGAGCAATTCACAGAATCTATTTCTTGCCAATGAAGCTATGAATATACATAAAGTTCTGACTGTACGCAGTTACAGGCAACATTAAAACAAAACCTAAGGAAAACTAAGGCAAATAGCTACTTAAAAAACAAACAAACAAACTTATATGCATACATACATGCATCATAAATGCTCAAGCACTTACCTTATGTGATGCTGCTCCTGATTCTTGAATGGACACATGGACTGGTTCTCCTGTGTTTAAAACATACATAAGTAATCTCAGTGTGTAGGTATTGGTGCTACTTATTTGACAGCAAATTGGTTAAAAAGGAATCCTTACACTTTGGTCAAGTTCTCTCTCACCTAGACCTCCTAGTTCCTACGTATGCTAGTTAGGTAGAAAACCAACAAAAATGTTCACACTAAAACTTGATTTGTATTGTACTCTATTATTATTTATGACTAGAAAAAGAAGTCAACACAACAATTAGCAATAAAAACAATCTCTCCCTTACTCTGAGAGAATTCAGTCAACTAGTCTCTTTAAATTCATCATATTTGAGAGTTATTGTGAGTGCCCAAAAAGAATACAACACATATGGTGAGAATCTGGTACTGGTTGGACAACTTCGAGGTTGGCCTGGTGGAGAGCCCGCAATTAAACCGTTAAAAAACCATCCTATTCAAGTCTTATTGGGAACAGACGCATTGTGCTGCCCTCCAGAGCAGGCTAGTTAACCTCTTCCACAATTCTATTAATATTTATTTCATTTAAAAGTTGTCCAACTGGAAGGCACCAGCAATTCCAAGAAAGTTTTAAGATCTGGCAATATAAGCAAAACAAATAATAAGACATGGCTCAGTTTTCAGAGTTACCAAATACTCTCTGCTCCTGGTGACATTAACTGGCTTAGCCATAAACACAGCCATCAAAAAACAGTTCTTTCAATAAAAGAAATTCACTGTACGTCTCTAAACCAGCTAATCTTTAGATAACAGGGATTAGATACAATACTCTTACCTTGAAAGAAGACTTCTCCATTTTGTGATTTTTCTTTGTTCACATTCTGAAACTAAAATGAAAAGTCTATTTTCCCTTTCTCTTTCAAAACTAGCAATCATGACTTTTGAAATACCACATGATAATATTTCTTTTCCTCAACAGAAGGATTACATCATTTATATTCAATCCTATCCACTACTTAGAATTTTAAAACAATAATTAAAAAAAAGAAAAAAAATTATTTCCCCCTCAAAAAATTATCAGTTCTCCAAGAACAGCAAAGGAAAGGTTATTTCATATGTTAATGAAACTAATAGGGGTCCCTCTAAAGATATAAGTTTTGTTACCTAGTTAGCAGTAAATAGAAACTTTCATAAAATTCAAAAGCAAATTAAAATATTATCACAACATGGAATGTCAGTGCAAATTCTTCCCATTAGTGGTTCAGATAACAAAGCTGTTGCTTTGTTTGTAACACCACTGATCCAATTTGGTCTTTTGTACGTAAGGTTGATACATATTTACTAAATACATATCAAAACATTTCTTTGCAAGACTGAAGACTTCAAAAAAGGTCAATACTATTACAAAAGCAGACTTAAGTCAAACATAAACAACACTGCACACAGTAGGATTTGACTGGAAGTAAATGAGTGGGTGACTTGTGACTTATCAAGAGACTAGTTAAAATCAGATTAGCTGAAAAGCTATAACTAAAAAGCATACCATAACTTTCTGCATCTAAAATTTAAACTCAACTTTCCCTGGATTTTGCAAAGTACTAAGAACACTGCACTTTGCAAAGAACGCTCAAAACCTTTCACTCCCCAAATTAGTAGAGCAAGCTTTTAAGATACAGATTTTGTATTCTTAATTAATAGGAAAAGAATAAAAAATACAAAAATCACAAAACCTACTGAAAATGAAAAGAGACTTTACTGTCAGAAAATTTCTATCAGGTCTTAGACATAGTACATAACAGAAACCATAGATATAATCCAAACAGTATTCTTGTTACTAGCAATTTCTCATTCCTTAGGCTTTGCAAAGATGAATCCTATTTTAATTTCTACTAAAATTTAGATATAAAGGACCTGTCTGAGTTATTGTATACTTACCCCTGAATTGTAAGGGGGATCAATCAGACTGAGATTAGGGAGAGATGCCTGAAGGGCGTTTACATACACGGGCTGAGCACGAGTGGAGGATGTAAAAGCTGAAAATTGAACAGAAACACATAGAAAAACACTGATATAGGACCTGTTTGGAAAGACCAATTCCTTGGAGCGTGCAAATACTCTGACTTGTAACTCTGTCTGTAGTAAGACTGCATCTGATCTTTACTATCAAAACTAAGCAGTGCAAAAGTATTTTACCTTCTTGCTTATACTTCTCAATCTTCTTAATCAGGTCTATCCTGTGAATATTTCGGAAACAGTTTTCTATCAAATCCAGTTGATTTGGAGCCACCAAATTTAGTTTCTCCAGTTCAATAACTAGACGTAGAAAACTCTGTAATAGCAACAGAAAACCAAACTGTCACCATAGAATATCCTGGGTTCTTGAGTTCAATTTCTGGTTCCACACAAGACCACTCAAAAAAAAAAAAAAAACAACCAAAAACCAACCCAAACCACATTTCTGAAAGCGTTGCCCGAATGCTTCGTGAACTCTGGTAGCTGGCACTGTGACCGCTGCCCTGGGGAGCGTGTTCAATCTAGTGTACCTTCCAGTGAACAATCTTCTGCTGACACGTAGCCTGAACCTCCATCAACACAACTTCATGCTGTTCTCTCATGTCCTAATACATTACAGTCATTTGTTCTCTTTTCACTAAAGAATAGACCCATAAAATAGTATGTGCAGGTGGTAAAAGTTGTGTTTTCAGGAACTAGACACATTACTGCTGCAATGCTAAGAAGAGATTACCTGGAAAATATTAAAGAGTTCTTAGCATTACCATAGAGTAACAAAAACTAGGAAGTGATAGATTAAAAAAAAAAAAAAGGTTTTAAGGAACAGCCTTGCATTTCCTTGTGCCAGCCACATGGAATGTCACTTCACATGCCACAAACCAGTAGATAAGAAAAGCTTTAGGGAATTTGCAGGATTTCACCCCTCCTTTGGTTAGAATTAAAAATTGAAAGGAAGCTGTCAGTGCTCTGTGTGCACAGTGGTTAAGCTGTCCAAATCCTCACTCTTTGGCACTTGAAACAAATATTCAGAATGCATATATCCAAAGAATGACATTATTAAGAAAACCTTATTTCACGAACAAAAGAGCACAAACAAAATGTAATCTTGTACATCAAGACATTTAATACTATCAGTGGTTTGAAATCCTACAGATGTGAATATTCAGATCAGTAACACTGAAGTTTTATTTTGTGTCTTCTGCCTGTGAGATTCATGCTAACCACATTCAGTACAGAAACTCGTATTGGCTTTTAACTCTCAAACTCTTATTGGCTGTAAAACAAAAGCCAACAGAGTTCCCTCTTTCTTTAGCTTCTTTTCTTGCATTAAAAACAAGAATATCAACAAAAGAATGAAATAAGCCACTTCTCCTTTCACACTTGACTTCTACCTACTCCTGCCTCACCATCCATTATGGTATAACCTCCTTCCAGACACCCCCTTTTTAACTTTAATTTCTTTGCTCTGGAGGAAAAGACAAGAAAAAAAGGTATTACCTTATCTTTTGCCATTTTCATTCGAGGAGCATAATCTCTGAGTAGAAAAACAAGAGAACTCACTTCTTCCTTTTCCAGATTCTCATTAATCTCTACCATTAGTACCCTGAAATAAAGTTGAGACATTCCTAAAGGACTGGATTTTAACAAGATCCTATCCTTGTTCTACTAACCACATTCCAGTCTCAATGTAACATTCCTAGTTCAAGAATACGGAAAAAAAAAAGCAAACAAACAGCAAATACACAAAACTTCTCTGCTTCAGTATCTAATTACAAAATAACTCATCTTGCTTGCCAGCACCTGTGTTACTTTAGACTGACTGCTGGAGAAATAGAAGTCTCCTTAATATTTCAATAGATAAGAGAGAGAATACAAGACAATATAGCACATCTTTGACTTTTAACCTAGTAGTGAGAAGGTTTCTATTTCAGTGAGATGTCAACACAAGAAAATCTTCCTTATGATTGTATGTATTTATTTCTGAAATCCCTTAGGGAAGATCACTATATCCACTTAATTTAAGCTTCTTAAAGCTAAAAAGTAGAGAGCAGTAAGGGACAGGTCACCTGAGAAAAGCTGTGATGAAGCTATGTGCCCAAAGCAAGCTAGAAAAGACAGTATGTCTAATTAGTGACACTTTATAAAGCATCATTTCTATCTGCTAAAATAAAACTACACTAGCATCACAGTTTTCATAAATTTAGATAAACTTTTTAAAGATTGATGCTTCCAATGCCCTGACTGTCAATAAGTTACTAAGGTTTATTTCAGGGATTAAACTTCACAATCTTTTCATTACAACTCTTATATGATGTTCTTTTCTTCTTTTCCTTTCACTTTCAAGATTAAACAAACCAGAAAGTGCACAAACACACATTTTGAAGAAAATACAGTAGCTTTCTGAAATAGATACCTGTAATCAGGGACAAGTTTGGGGTTCCTGGAAAGGTTAGCTTCCACTGCTGTCTTCTCAGTCTTCAAGATCCTTCTCAGCAAATCAAACCTCTTAACTCTGTACAACAGTTCAGACAAACCAAGAAGAGATAGCTTATCCCTCTCAATCAAAGCCACCAAAAGGTGCCTAAGGTCAGCAGTAGCCAAGTCAGGAGCAAGGTCTCGGCACAGGAAAACCATCATCTCATCTTCTTCTGTATCCAATTCCTGTTCAATCTGGTGAATGAGGACAGCTGGCACTTGGCACTTGGTCATCACTTTCTTACTGTCCCTTCAAAACTGCCAGCCTTCCTTCTTTTAAACAGGAGGCCAACATGGCATGAAGTCCATATCTTCTATGGCACGTCTCTGGTGTTCAGTCATGACCATATGCATTTTTATGTCAGTAATTCTGTAGAAGAGGAATAAAAGTTTCTAAATCTACCGCACAAGGTCACAGTCAACTCTCCTATTTGTCATACCTCACTTATAACTAAAATGCCAACTTAGTTTACATGGACCTCCTGTTCTCAAGGGGTTCTCCAAGATGTTCATTACAGAACAAAAAGTACTTGGTAGGTCATACTAACCAGAAAAAAATGGAAGTTCTTTTAAAGTAAAATTATCTTCATACAAGTCTGTGAATTCCATAGGAAGTGAAACGAGTCACCAGCTCACTGATAAGACAGTTATAGAAACCATTGAAATACAAAGTATTTCCACTGCATTTGAAGACTAAAACTCAGATCCCTTTCCAGCAGCTTAACACTAAGTCTCCTGCCCAAATGTCTTAAGACATTTTAAAGGAAGTATTTTGACAGTTAAGACTCAGTGTAATCACACATTGTAGTCAAAACAACGAAGAAAACAACAAAAAACACATATAGAAACATTGTTATCAGATATGCACTCTGAAGTTAAAAAAAAGAAAACAACAACCTAACAATGTAGTATTATTACTACACGTTAGTTACCTTCAAATTCAGGAATGCGTAGATTGTCTTATAAATAAGAGATTCCACTCTTGAATGAGTTACTGGGGTTTGAAGGGTTCCTCCTCCACGCTCTCCATGCTCAAAAATGTCAAGGAATCACACAAAGAAAAAATTCCAACCTTCAGTATGCCGAGTGGTTAACTAAAGGCACAGATAAGCCACAAACCACCTCTTTCTTCACGTGATGTTCATGTTTTACCATACTGAAAACCGAAATATAAAGTCAAAACTAGAAAGAAAAAAACCCTCATGATTAACAAATTAACTAGGGTGCTATGATCAATTTCTGTTGCCACTAATACGGAAATTCTGTCTGTCCCTCTCTGATCCCCATTACGTACACTGTGAAAGATGAAATGAGCAATCTGAAGATTAATCTTAGTCCTTACAAGAAGTTTAGTTACTACACTGCATACACCTTTGTGTAAACCACTCTGTAAAACAAAACCCAGGAGAGCTTCAGAGACATAGTAAGACTTTAAGGCCAGGGTAACATTTTTTTTTTTTAAACCGGTTTCGGCCCTGAAGTCACATTCAACATCACATGCTGTGTCTGTGCATTAAGCAGACACGGGGAAACTCGTCTAAAACTTTTTTTTTAAATTATCATTTCAGAGTTGTTTAAATGAAAAAAATTATTCCATACAATAAACTTACTTTACAAAGAGAACGTGTAAGAGTTGAATCTGAGTAAACTGTAGGCTAAGTTCTACTACACGCTGAAAGAGCAAATTAAATTCCAATTTCTATGCCAAAGTCTCCTTTTATCTACACCTACCCTAGTGAGCCATATTTTCTATGGAGTTGAAGACTGCAGTGGATTTTTCCTCCACTTTATGACAGTCACAATATCAGGAAAATACATCACTATTTAAAAAATAAAAATAGCAAAAAATAAAGCATTCATCTTTCTGGTAAGATGTCTAAATCACTAGGTTATTTTAACACCAGCAGCTGCTATGACCCCAAGGTGCTACCTTCAGAAGCAAAACAGAAGTTTCTGTTGTAAAATACCATAAATTTACCACATTACTCAGACCCAAGTAATACTCCTACACTTCTATACCACTGTGCAAATGAGACCTAATGTGTTTGCAATACTCAAAATGTCATCGAAGCCACCTGAGTTCATTTTCAGAAGCACAGAGTGCTCAAAAGCAGCAGACAGTAACAAGGCTGAAGATAACCTTTGCTTATCAGTCTCTAAAACAGTCAATTCTATGTGTACCATATATGATATGAATTCAACACACACTTCTAAACATGTGGAGAAAATGCATGATTACTGTATTGCTGCTACAGTACAGAACCAGGAAATAGAAGAACACCTTCAGAAGCCAAAAGAGACAGGCACAGTGTTCTGCCTCACATCACATCATTTAGGAACTGAAAACCTGAAAAGAAATAGTGTTTCCAACAAAAAAAGAGTAGACAAAATGAGTGCACTTTTGATCACGCTGTTTCACTCAAGGATCTGCCTCATTTAACTGGAGACAGGCACGGTGGGAAAATTTTCAGGCCTTTCATAAGCAAGGAATTCACTCCCGTGAATCTGTAATCTGTTCTGTGCAGTATTCTACCAGGGGAAAAACATTTTCGCTGTTGACTTCTGATTTCCAAATGAGCGTCAAATATTTGGGAGATGTCCCACAGAAAAACAAAAACGTTTTTGTGAGACAGAACACATTCCAGAAGGGAGAGGAAAAGCATCCCCCAGATACTTTCAGCCAGGATTTTCAAAAGCACTTGAGGAACTCAAATGCATGACTTAATAGCACTCCCTCCCTGAGGGTTCTCAGTGGGCAATAACTCAGGGCAACATGAAGAACTTCAGTATCTGAAACAGAATTTTTATCTTTGCATCCAAAAACATGAGGTGAGAAAAAAAAACAACAACAGTCTATCTTCTCAACATGAAAAACAGAAGTTGATAGTGATCAGAGGTAGAGCTGCCCCAGTAGGTTGTGTGCTGTAGTGCACATGTGATTTGCCAATATTGCCATAACAAAATACTGAACATTCTTCTATTCAGTGCAGTGTTAAATAAGTAAATATTTAAACGCAAAGCTTCTGGAGCAGGAAGATGGTTAATCGTTTCAAATAGCTGATGTCTAACATCACCACCAATACTGAAAGGTCACATTAGGGGTGGAGCAAATGAAAAGACACTGGTCTACACATAGAGCACAGAAATAATTTTCTTTCTTCCTGTTACAAGAGCTGGGAAACCCCCAGGCACAGCATGGGAAAATAACTGATGAGGGGGCAATTTTCTGTAAATCTGGCTATTTTAATTCACTATCACTCCAAATTTTCACAGAAAAAGGGCACTCGTGATACCTGCAGTATCTCTAGAAATAAAGCCATCAATTCTAGGATTTGTCACTCCTCCTGTCCCCTAAAAACAGCTGAGAGAAAAACTCAAAGAGGTTAACAACAAAGTGCACCTGAATACTAGTTTCTGGTCTTCATTAACTTTCAGGCTTCCCTGAACAGAGCTGAGATGACCTTTATTGGTTAATTTCTCACATACTGCCCAGGAAAATACATTTCTGACAACTCTATTTGCCCAAGTCTAGGCTGACTTGTGACTGTGTCAACAAAGTTCAAAAGATATTTTTTTCTTTTAGAATAAACATCTTAAAGTATAAGCAAAGATATTTATTTCTTAAAGCACAGATCATTTCCATTCCACACAAGACAAGCAGACAGAAACCCACCAGTATGTTAATCAGCTTCTCTGATGCTAATTAACTTAAACATATTCCTATTTTTTGAGCTTTTTCATGCTGAGCCCAGTCCATACAGAATAGACTCAAAATCAAGGACACATGTTTTTACACAGCAAGTTATAACAAAGTTCTCATGCAAGGACATGCAAGGCTACTTACAACGCCCTGCCAGCATTAACAAGCAGAGGCTGCTTAAGGTTCAAAGTTTCACTCTTTAATGTTTAACAGCATGCTGAAACCTTTGCTCACATGACTGCAACGCAGATATTGAGCAACATCCAAATGTCAGTGTCATTAGCAAGGCAAACAGAGTGCTGTACTAAGCAAGACATGCTCATATCTCAGTGCTCGCATAAAGAAAGCCTTTAGAAAGAGATGAAGAAACTCTCCACGCTCTAAAGTAGGTCTAAGCAAGCTCGCCATTTCTGACAGCATTTGTCTCTTTAACATTTCACAACCATCTCTGCGGCAGCAAAAACAGGATATAACATCGGCGGCATAGTTATTTGGAAAGTGCGCCGTTTCCTTTGCGCGATGAGCTCGTGTGGAAGCCCCAACACCACATCTGCGCGATAGGGCGTTGTTCAGCGTTAACACTTCCCAGCACGCCCCGCAGCTTTCAGACTGCCCCGTGAAAGGACGAGCAGGCGAAACAGGGGTCCCCAAGGAGCTCGCACACCTCCTATTGCTCTGCCAGGCTTCAGTGACTTCCCTGCCATTTAAGACGGCAAGCTCCCCAGAATTCCTCATCGAAATAAACTAAGTAAAATCGGTTTTACTCCAGGCAGTTCACGCAGACTTCCACTCCACTCTCTAACTGCTCGCTTCAAACCACTCACGGAAAAACGAAGCGAAAAGAACCTCCAAATCTCCAAGAGAAAGCCTGCCGGAGAAGGCAGCGTCGGCTTTCCCGTCTCCCCGGGAGCACGGGCAGCTCCACATCCGGAGCGGCTCACGAGGGCAGCGCCCTTACTTGCCTTACCCTCCGCTATTCTCTACTGCGCCACGTTCGTCGGCCCTCGGGATTTATGCTAACTCCGGCTGCTGGGCAGCTGGGAGCGAGGCCCGGAAGTACTGCGCTTCCGTTTCCGTCATCGTCTCCAGGAAGGGCAACCGAGCTCCGAGCTTATCTGGTAGGGCGGGGCGGCTCCAGGGGGCAGCGTTCCGGCACCGGTTTGCCGATGGCAACGTTTGCGTTTGCGGTGCCGGCAGGTAGGACTCCGTTCTAAGGAAAGCTTTGTATTATGATAAATACTTTATTTCGTATGTGTTATAGGAGTTGTCTGTGCGTAGTATTTTCATATCCCACGATATCGGCAAAGTAAGGTCATCGTGAAGGAAGGCAGCAGCGAAGGGCTGAGGCTGCAATGCTGCCTAGCTGTTATCGCACTGAATGACCCCACAGTGGTTCGTAATTGTTACTGATGCTAGTCCAGCCGATAAGCCTAATACATTTATGTAAAATCATGGCCATATACAATAAACTCTTGATAAAACAAATGATCTGTTGTAAAATGGTATAGAGGAACACTTTAGTTTGTATCTTTGTATTTTACAGTCTTTTTGCCCAATTAAACTAAGCAGCACACCGATGTGCATTCTGAAAATGCGCTTGCAGTGACTTCTAAATCTGTGTTTATCTGCTAGTGAGGGGAAAAGAAGAAACTATATGTTCAGCTGGTGTAAATCACAGAGTAGAATCAGTTGAGTTGGAAGGCATCTTTAAAGGTTAACTTGTTTTTAATAGTCAGTGATGCGGCAGGACTGATGTTTTAATAACACCACAGGAACTTGCAGGAAGCTCACTTCAGGCTCTGAATTGTTTAGTATAGAGCAGACAAAAAGAAGTGTACCTACAGAAAAATATGAAAACAAGCTTTAGCAACAAGAAACTAAAAACAAAACAACTATTGCTTAGAGTTTCCAGAAGCGTAACACTTATGCTTCTGGGACAGCGGCAGTGTGGCTGGGAAGCAGTACAAAGCTGTGTCAGCACACACAGTAACTGTGAGAAAAGCTGAAATGAGAAACGTGCATCTTAAGCTAAGATTCACCAATAGTGCTTGTAATGCTGACTCTTAAAATTCAGCTGAATTTTAGATTGTTGCTCAGAAGTAATCTTAAACAGCTTAGTCTTAGGCTCATGGGGTGGGGGTGGGTGGGAGAAAAGTGAGTATTAGCCTTTGCAAATATGTATACTTTCTGGGGGTACCTAAGGGACAACATGGAAATACTTCATGCAGTGGACTTTACGCAGTATGTTCTTGATTTGCTTTTCCACTTAATGATTGACCTGCATAGAGTTGTTTGAAAAAGACTTGAGCAAGAAAAGAATTCACTAAAATTGTTGTTTTCTCTATGAATAGGGCTTTGAGCAATGTCATGCAGAGATGTAAAGCTACACTTAATGCTACAGCTGCCCTCTCACATCAACAGATGCTTATTGGCTCTGAAAAGAAAGCTCTATTATAACTCCACTTAGAAATGTTCTGTAAATATGTATGTTCTAAAGGTAATTTTAAGCCATTTGTGAGGAGCTTCAATGTTAGTTTAATAAACGCACAATGTGTGACGTGGCTACCTCAAGAAACTTTACACTTTATTCACAGTGGAAGCACACTATAATTGTCTATTGGTACGTAACATCAGTTTTGCTTTTCTTTTTAGTGACATGGTTACCCTATTATCTGAACTGAAAACTTAGATTAAATAGGATAAATAGGATATTCGGCCAATGCTAATTTCCTAGTTCTGCAAAGGAGGCAGTGCCAAAAAAGCCCTGTTTTACTTTCCTCACACCAGGCATCCAAAAAGCACTCCAGGAGTTGCTGAATAATGCCCATTAAAATATGCAAAAATTAAAAATAGTGTAAGAAAGCTGTATTAATGCAAAATTATAACTGAAATTGTATACTAGAAAAACCAACTGATCTTTATTTTCATTTTCTTTAATTTACACTCAAGTATATTAGAGGTCATAATAAGATAAGGTACTGCTATTGCTGAGTAAAACGTACGCTACTTTGCTTAGTAAGTGTGGCAGAAAGATGAGTTTTAACTTTGGATATTACAAAGAACAGATAATTTTGGTGCACAGCATCTGTAAATCGTTGTCTTCAATATGAAGTGTAGATTTGGTATTTTCACACAATTTTGGGCAGTTTGGGGTACTTTTTAAAGCTTTAAGGTAGCATTTCTTCCTTACTGAGAAGCAAAAGTTGCTAAGTTTCACTTTTCAAAAATAACAAGTAATGCAAGATCCCTTACCGGAAAATAATGGCTATTAAATCTGTGAGGAATAGAATAGAATTTCTTTCTCAAAACCATCACATTTCCTCAATTTCATTCAGCAGGGTGTTGGCAGAACTTAAAAGAGCTGGGCTGACTGTTTTCCTTTAAAAGATGGTACAGCAAATCCAAGAGTGTATATGTTCCTTGTTTTCCTTCCCTAGACTAAAGTCAAGGAAATCACTGGCTACTTTCTGATCCTTTCACAGAATAATAAATAAAGTCACAGAAACACACTTTCACCTGTGAGAGACTTTAGTATACATATTATAAGTACAGTGGGCAGCAGGCTTTTGTACATTTTAGTAGTGAAAAGTATTGTCATATTTGATCTTCAGTGATGTCCTCCATTCTTCTTTGGGGGAAACAGGGCATACTCAATGCCAAGAGCAACGACGAAAGCTGCAAATCCCCACTTGAGTCCTCTAGTAAAGACTTCTGTTAAGGTGGCAGGTTTTGCATAGCCACCCATATACCTCCAAGCTTCATTACTAAAAGGAGAATAAAACCAAATGAACAAAAGTTCAGTGGAGCCAGTGTGATAAACATGACAAAAGTTCTTTGTTTGGAAAAAAAATCTGAGGTTATTTCTGGATATGCACGAAGATGGTAACATTTCTATCATGTAGGTATTCCAGTAACAGTAAAGCTCATGTTAGCAACTCTTAACTCTTTACAGTTCACAGGAGATACAAGTAACACAAATGCAGTATCAGACTCACTTGCCTTAACTAGTTACACATTTAATACTTCTAATTTTACTCTGAAACCTGGCACACACAAGGGATAGAATTGCAAAGTCTAGTTACTACCCTATACAACATCTAGGAGAGTTGAGTCTTAAAAAGAAGACCTTTTTCAGCGATAGAAAACTCATGCAACCAGTATAATGTAAGGAAAAGAAACTGAGCCCTAAGGACATAGTCTTTAAAAAAGGAAATAAATAAATACACAAGAAATATTATTTGCTCACAAGCAAGCAAATAAATCAGAACCATCATTTCAGTGGCACACAGATTTTACTGAGGGGTAAAGTGTTTATGATCACAGATCATATTCTTCTCTTGTGCAAATGGCTGTGATTCAGTGAGAAGGCATATTGGCACAGAAGACTGTCTTCCAGTTGCTAGTATAGCATAATGCTTAGGAAAAGACATAAGCTTTCCAAATACAACATCTTTCATACAGCTTGATCTACATTTATAAGCAAGGTGAACATTAATGTACATTTACTACAGATTAGAGAATAGTGCTGTCAGCCTGAAGATCCTCCAGATGTTACACTATGTGAGTTTTTAGCAGATTACAAAAAGTACTAACAGGTAAAGCCTTTGCTCTGAAGGCTCCTGAATAGCTGCCCATGCAGTTTTTTTCCTCTTACAGGAAAACTGAGCTACACAACACAGGGCATTTAATATTTTATTCACCAAGACTGAAGAGTACTCAAGCAAAGTTTACATAGTCCATAGTGGGGGGAAAAAAAGCTATGTTAAGACAACGTATCAATACCACTTTTGAAGCTCCTGCACTTACCGAGCCCACGGATCTCTGAGACCACGTTTAGCCAACCTTCTTTGGACATCCTCTAGAGGAGTACCCTCTATCTTCCACTGCCTGTAGTCAGGGAGTTCTGTTCGGCCATGGCCATGGCCATGTTCACTTCCATGCCCCATAACTACAAGAAAAGATAAATTTCAGTTTTTCTGTGAACAGTGGACCTTTGAAAAAAGAGCTAAGAGACTTTATACTGCGTTTCAGAAGTTGGTGATAAAGAAATAAACTGTGCTTGAATTTATTACTTATTTCCCATAGGTAGCAACAGGTGGCTATTAGGACTGAAATCATACATGGCTACTTTAACACGCCATATGTCTAAAGGCAAGAGTCTCACATAAAACTATTCACGAAGAAATAATAACATGATCTTGTCTATGGAAAGAAAAAAAATGGGATTTTTGCTAACAAAAAAAGACCATTAACGTGGACTCTGAAATACACAGCATTAACATAACAAAAATTGCCCAGGAACAGGAAGAATCTTTGCATTATTTAACAACAGAAAATTCCACAACTCGGGAAACTAAAAGAATAATTCACCCAAGTTTGCTTTCATAGCATTATACATAAATATCTCCGATCAATAGTTTAAATATGCTACACTGGACTTGCTCTTTTAATACACCCAAGAAGAAACCACGTTACAGGTTCTTCCTCATCCTAAGCTAGTAAAATATCCCTAACTGCATATTTAGAATTTAAAGACAGTGATGTGGATTCAGAAGTAGAGATAACTTCATAACTAGAAGTCACAATATAGAATGCAAAAGAAGTCATCTCAACTTAGTGACCTATGTATACTTTTAGAGAATACTACTATGCTTGAACCAGCACCGTCAAATAACTGGAATTCAAAGGCATGAAAACCCATGGATTACAGCAGGAATATGTATTTATTGTTATTATTTTTGCACCATCTCTTCAACAATACTACTTGGTGAAAAAAAGGCAGAACTTTTCAATTTAATTAGAATAAATACTTTTTTAAAATGAAATGGTACAGATCTTAGAAACAGCAGGTAAATGGCAGGTTTCTTCTCCAGCCTTCAGCACTGTCAGTGAAACCAGTGCATCCCAGGCACTGACACTTAACTAACAGTAACCAATGGGATCAGCTGAAACTACTCACAATGTAGTGAGACTTCTTTCAGCACGAGTTTCCCATTTTAACACCCGTATCGGCAGCACAGAGCAGGTTTAGCGCCCTAGTTTTTAGAACAGTCTGGAACTCAGCAGTGCCAAGATGACAGCCTCAAAGCCTGCAGCTCAGGAGGAGCCTTGGCTGCAGGGGCCCAAAGGGATGGGACAGCATTTCTGATAATGCTGTTATTACCTGAAAAACATCTCCTGCTCCTAAAGATAAATAAATAAATAAAGCAATAAATTAAAAAAACAAACAAACAAACCCACAACAACCCATCTCTCTCTAACCTTGGCAGGCAAACCCACGACCTTGCTCTCCTACCGATATTTACCTCCCTGCCAGCAGGGGCTACGAGCACCCCCCACCCCCCCCGGCCCACGCGCGAGCCGCACTGCGGCAATAGCCGGGTGCCCTGCGTCCCGAGGAGGGGCCTCAGCATAGAGCTGCTGCAGCTGACGGCAGGGCAGAGCAGGGCAGGGCACGTTCCGCGCTAGAGCAGCCCCGCTCTCCCCAAGGGAGCAGTGCTCCGGGCCGGGCCTGCCCCGCCTCCCCCCCCGCTCCGCTCGGTACCTGCCCGCTCCGCGACCCTCCGCCAGGACGCGGCCTCTGCCCGGAAGCGGAAGTAAGCGGACGAAGCCGCTGGCAGAAGCACGGCAGGGCACAAGCGTTCCGCGCAGCTTCCGTTCCGCTTTGTGCTTCCCTCCCCCACGCCGCTCCGTGCAGGGGGAAGTACTGAGGCTGCCTTCAGCTCCCCGCTGCCCGCAGTGCTGCCGCCGCGGAGCTTCGCAGAGGCACTTCAGGCGCACGCAACAACCACCAGCCCGAGCGGAGGTAAGAGCGGCGGGGGTAGGAGGGGGAGGGAGGATGAGCGACGGACTAGGAAGCGGCCAATCAGCGCGGGGCTTGTTGGGGCGGGAGCGGCCCAATGGGCGGGCGCGTTGTTGGGCTGCGGGCTGGCAGCTGCTGGAGGTGGCGGCAGCGGCGCTGGTGGAAAGGGTGAGGGGGTGGTGGCGGGAAGGGTGCGCAGCAGAGCTGTGGGAGCGCGGGGTCCGTCGCGGGGTCCCTCTTTCTCCTACTTCCTTCTCCCCTCTCTCGGTGCGTCCTTCGGCTCTTGCGGGGACGGAAGCTCGCAGGGTCTCCGTGTGCGGGGGCGCGAACCGTTCCTCCCGCCGCTGCCGCTCGCTGAGGTGCGGTTCCTCCCCTCGGCCTCCTTCTCCCCTCAGGCGGCGGCTCGAGCACGGCACGGGCGGCAGAGTCCCCGCACCCCGCGCTTATGTAAGCCCTGGGCCCCGTCGCCCCCGGCCCGGCCGCTGACTGTCCCCGGGACAGCCTTCGTCAGGGGTCGGAGAGCTGGAGCGGCCCGCTAGGCTGAGCTGGGGGGCACTTTCAGCGAGTGTGTCCTCAGAGGGCATGGCTGTTTGTTTCCGTAGGAGCGGTGGGGAGACGGCGTTAGGTCCTCGAGCTGCGCTGAAAGGTAACTGGAAGTTAAAGGTTTTCTCAAGACCTGCTTCTCCAGTGAGGTTGCGCCTTCGTTCCACTGAGTGCTCGTCCCTAGGGAGCCTGGGGAGCTTTGCGTGTCATTGATAGATATAATTATGAAGCGTTGATTGTGTTGCTATTTGGGTAATTCGGTGTTTTTTCTTTGTCTATGTTCTTTGAGTATGTAGTATCATTTCTCTGGAAAGAAACTTGGAAAGACAGCCAGTCAGTGACTTGGTCTTAAGTCACTTCTTAATGCTGTGGTTATGCCATCTCTTTGTAGCTGAATGCAAACTCTAGGTCATCCATTTCTGCTGCGCACATAGGAATGAGAGTAAACATTGGTTTATAGTGTGTGTGGTACTGACAGAACGTTAGGACTGAGTGCAGATTTGTTTTTTAATACCTGATGTGAAGCTGCTTCTAGTTTTCAGGCTTTTTATGTTGATATTAGGAGAGCATGAGAAGTGTTCCAGAAAGAGGGCCATTATCGTGTTATTAACAGTGAAATTATTCTAAATAGAGTGCCATCTGTTTAATCCAGACTGCCTCTGTCTGGTTTCAGCACTGAGTGTTTTTCCCTGTGAGATAGTCTGTGAGACCCAGTGTCAGGAGGAGAGAAGATGCATTAGTTTTTTCAGTAAAGTAGGGAGGTGAAATTGGAGATGGCTTCTTTATTTGTTGAATACCAGGGATTTCAATTTCTGTTTCATGGATAACGAAGTTCTGTCTGATACCTGGGAATTATTTCTTGTTTCTTGTTGCAGTGGAGCTACAGAATGTGTATTCAGCATCTAGTGTTTGCTGTGGAATGCTGGTAGTTTTCTCAGAATATTTTTTCAGTGGCCTGTGAACATGTTAGATACCAGACAAGATTATTTCCTTATTTGAAGGGGGAAAAAAAAAAAACAACACAGAAAAACCTCCTAGCTTTGTGTTTTATCTTTTCATTTTTTCTTTTTCTTTTTTTCCGTGGTGCTTTGCAGTGTAGCCTGCTTGCTGATCTATCCGTGAAGCCTTACTGATGTTACGACTCGGCCAGCTTCAGTGTTAAGTACTGAACACAGAAGACTGACTTTGTGGGACCCATTGTGGTTGAACAGAGTTATAGCAAAGGAGTACACTCTGCAAGGTTCACCTTCAAGCATGCTATAAATGTCAGGTTTGAACAAGGGTAGCTATTCAAAACTAAGTATATAAAACCTCTTAATAGGGCAAGCTTTGTGCAGTTTATAGATTTGCTCTGCAGTGAGGTTGCTTAATGTCTTACTTTTTAAATTACCTTGTCTTTCAATATGGACTGTACTCTTTCTGAGGTAAAAGACTGTGAATATGGGGAATGTGTTGTTCTAGTGATAAAAGAAGCTTTCTGAAGCTGTATCTTCGCCAAACGAGTGAGTCTGGATAATTATAAGGAGCCTTACGGTCTTGTTGTAGTCTGTTTTTGTGAAAGAAACTTCACCTTGCTGAGTTACTGATCCTTTTTTGGACTGTAACAATAGTATGCATAAGGAGCTGAAGCATGAGAATTTTTCTTTTGTGTAGAACATACTGAATGTCCTTTAGGAAGAGAAGGTCATTGGGATTCTGTGTAAAAATGATTTTTACACTGTTTATTCAGTTGCTTTGTTTTGTTTGTTTTTGTACTATTTGTAGTGGTGATAATTTCTGAAAATTAAGTGTTCTAGGATATAGTTACATTAGCATGTGCTCAGCCATTCTAGTTGTGATTAATTGGGATTCCTGCTTATGGTTACCATGTTAGGGGAAAGTGGCAGGGCTGTCCTGATAGCTTTCAGAAACCTGTGTTTCCAGAAATGTCAGTATGTATTCTGCATTACCAGATGTATCACTGTTACTGTTTTTCTGTATGCATACTAGTATTCTCTGTATCAGTGATCTGTGCTTAGTGGGATGTTCTTCATGATTATTCTCTGGCTTAGAGAACTGTGACTGATGGTGACTTGAAGTACTCTCAATTTTGAGGGTGCTTTTTGTTCTTTTTCTTCGGGTTACTATTTTAATACATATTTGAGCCACTTAAAGGGAAACACTGCATATTTTTCTCCTGAGATTGCATGTTACTTTCTCAGGCTTTATGTCATTAGTTAATTATACTTCACTAGAAGCTTGTTGTCATTTGAGTGAAATGGTCAATCCTGTTTTAATTGCATTGATGATGAAAAGATTTTTCCTTAAGCTGCCTAGGTTTCTTTGGATGTTGTTTTAGAAATGCTAAGGAAGGTGGGGAGCAAGTTATCTTCTCAAGCTGCAATTGAGCTAAATACTCCCTGGGTTGTAGCACAGTCTCAAACCACTGTCCTGTATTTAGGAGAAATGATGTGCTGGAGCAGCATCGTTTCTTTCTGTGTTTTTGGCAACCCAGAGATCATTTTTCACAGGAAGAACTGTACTGCTGGGCTAATCTGCCATCCTATCCTGAAGCCCATTAAAACTCTTTGATGCTGGTATGTGACAGAACCATTGTTTCAGTCCTGCTTGTGCTGCACTACTATGTGGTAGTTGACAGCAGATGCTCTATTCTTACGCTCTTTTCTAGGCAAGTGTACTTAGGTCAGCTCCCCCAGTCTCTCTGTGGAGGTGATGTTTTGTATGGCTTTTTATTCCATGGATGTACCTGATTTAAAAACAAACAAACAAAACCTTTTTTGAGTCAAGGTATTACTTTGGATCTACCACCTTTCTGTCAGCAAGCACCACCAGACTTCTCATGTTGTGTGAATAAGTCATTGCTCTGTTCTGTTTTGAACTTGTTATCTGAGAACTTAACATGATACCCCCTGTTTTCTGCAGGAGAAGGAGCAGGACTGTTTGGCTCTTTTCCAAGGGGATTGATATGAGTTCAGAATCAGGCTAATGTGTTCAGTCAAACACTTGTGTGGGCTTGAAAATAATTTTTCGTGAATTTTCTTACGCTTGTTCCTTTAGATTGAGATAGTGTATGGGAACTGTTGAGTCACGGCCTGAACCACTGATTGGTCACCTGAGGTGAGCACTGAGTCAGCTGCAGGAGCACAGGTGAAGGCAATTCACCTGTGTGATCAGAAGGGGTGGAGTTTGGCTCCACCTCTCCCAGACCCCATTTAGGGGCTGGCCAACAGTGGGGAAGGATCTCTTGTTGACGATCCCTCCCCTGTGGAGTCATTGGTGAACCTTGACCATCTGGAAAAGGTGAGCCTCTCTATTTACTGGTTGTCTGTTTACCACCCAGATAAGCCAAGCAAAATATACCATTTGCCTCATTATTTTCTGTGAGCACTATTCTTTAGAGTTATTCACCCTACAGATAAGAACTAGTATCCAGCAATGAAGCTGAAGGCTTCTCTAGCTGACTGCTGTTGCAGGCCATCTGCCATAGTAATTATCGTTTAGGTAGAAGTCTTGTGACTCTTGCAAAGAAAGTGATCTGAGCATGTGCAGTCATCAGTCATGGTCTGACTTGCTACTTCAGTCATATTTTCATTTACAGGTGGTAGAGTTACAAGAAATAATTCTTATTTAATGTTTTTCACTGTGCTTCCTTCGCAATTATTTCTGTGTGGTAGATAAAGTTTCATGCAGACTCGTGTTCAAGGAAGCATTCACTTCTGAGTTGTGTAAGCTTGTTCAGACGTTTCATGTGGGGTGTAACGGAAGGGTGAAATAGGAGCAACAACTTCAGGAAAGATTTACAGATCTCATGTCTTGTCTGAATATCTGTTATCTTTTCCTGACCCTTCCTTCTTTCATCTGATTTGGCGGAAATATAGATTCATAATTAAAGGAACTGTTGGATGTTAAGGTTGGAAGGGACCTCTTGAGATCATGTACTTCAAGTTCTTTGTTGAGGGTCAGCTAGGACAGGTTCCTCAGATTTTGAATGTCCCCAAAGGAAGAACGTGCCCAGTCTCTTTGGGTAATGTGTTCTAGTGCTTAAGTGCTCTCACCCTGTGTAAGTTTTTTCTTATGTTTAATATTTCAGTAAGTGTCTGGATAAATACTGTTTCTTTTGACAACAGGACAGTGTTCTGAATTTGCATCATTAACTGAAAATAAACTATTAAAATGATTGAATTTTTCTCTGCTCCTTTCCTTGGATAATTCATGCTTTTAATAACCAGACAGGTAATTTGATTATTATTTTTTTAATTATTTTTCTTTTTTTATAACAACAAACAACTTCAGTCAGAGGACGTACTTCTGGGAGTGACTTTCCCTCCAATGGAATTCCGACCTTATCTTTTTGAATTTGAAATACAGGGTCGAGATAGAGGGGTACTTCTGGTGAAATAAAAGATTGATATATATTAAAACAAAAGTCTCTATCGCCAGCAGTACAACAGAGAAGAGAACGTATAAACAGGGACCAGGATTGGGTGCTGGGCAGGATAACATACAGTTTGCAAACTGTTCCAACGCATGCTACAGGTTATCAATAATTAATAGAAGTTTTGTGCTGTAAGAATTGCTGCATGGCCAGTAGTTATTCTTCTGTTAGCATAGTGTTTTTGTCAAATGTCATGACTTTGGGCATAGGCTTTTTATGTATGTTGTTTTCTTTAGAGCCAGAAAAGTTAGACAAGTGATGTTATGGATGTTTTTTGAATGGCATTTATGTTGGTTAATAGTGTCTTAAGAATTATAAGGTAGATGTCGATTGAATGTATGTCTAACAAACCCTGTAGCTACTTTTAAACTAATTTGCATCTTTTTGCTTTATGCTGATGTAATGTAATTTCAATCTCCTGTGCCCTTCTGGAGTATTAAGCTGAATTCTACAGCTGTGTTACTTTGCTGCCATGAGATTGTCTTTTCCTCTCAAGTCCAGTGTTTCTCGTGTTATGGTTTGTATTTGAAAGTGCTCATGGGAGTAAAAATTAGTTGTTTACTTCAATAGGTATGTAACCAGGAGTCACAATTCAGACGCTTTATAAAATGGTCATTGGCAAGTCTTTTTTTTTTTTTTTTTAATTTCCTCCTTGATTTTATTCTGCTTTTCTGCAGTCTGTCTGGCTTGCCCCTGTTTCCCAGTGCCTCTAGTCAGGTTGCTCCCTTGGTGTCATTGGTAGAATAAGAAAAATATTTTACTTAAATCTATGATCTTCCGTTTGAGTGGAACTGGAGATGGGAGGAAGGAGAAGGAGATCTCACTGGGATAGTGAACTAAAATGTCAGATGAATGTCTGCTGTAAAGGGTGAACTCCCTTGTCTGCCCCCCTCCCAGAACTGAATGCTGGAATGTGCCAAATCCCCTTGCTGTATAATAATGTTCAGCAGAGGCCTTGATGGATGCAGTTGCAACAGTTCAAGCCACTTAAAATTCTCTGCCAGGAATGTACTCTTCCTGCTTATTTTGAAGGGTCTTACTGCAGGACAGAGTACTTATCCATTAACGTTACAATCAAGTTGGCTAACTGATATTTGCAGTCCAGAGACATCAAATCTGTGGTCTTCTGCATAATCTCAGTAGTTTGACTCTTACAGTGCTTTTATTTTATTGTGATTCTTCAGTAAGTTGAAGTAGTTAGGTCGTCTTTATCAGTGTCTGCAGTGTGTATGGTTCTTCAGATAGTTATACATGACTATTTCACTGAATTATTTCAGTGAAATATGATGTGGACATTTATGCAGGCTGCATGACAGTAGTTCCCTGATTCATACAGGGTGATGCTGGGACATTTGGAATTTTTTTCTTGTGTTTTTTTTTTTCTATTTTCATTCTCTTTATTTAGTGTCATCTGAACTTTATGATGTAGTAGTTAGGGTCATCTTCCATTCTTCTGTCCTGCCTTGGTAACTACTGAGGCAGAGGGAATTCTGCATCTGTCTGAAAGGACTGTAAGGTTTAAATGGCTGATTACGCTTTTCATGGCTGTTCAGCTGAGGTGATGATGTGTTGAAAGAGAATGAGGTGAAATATGTGCAAAATCTGTTCTTCCCCCCACCCCCAATACAATTGATTTCCTTCTTTTTCTTTCCACCTCCTTATGTCTCCTTCAGTTTTGTGAATACCCTGAGCTTTAGGAGAGGCTGGAGAGCACGCCCTCTGCATCCCTGCCTGTGTTCTTGTCAGGAATTGGGGTGCAAAGTTGGAAACTTGGTTTACAAAAATCTGAAGATCCTCTTAGTAGTTCTTCAGATGAAACTCAGTATCTGAAGCACTAGTTTGTGGAGAGCTGAGCATAAGCATAGCAGATTTTGTTTCAGAGATGTTTTAAGTTAATTTGTTTCTGAAAAATTAAATTCAAAATTTTTTTTTAACATGAAAAGAAATTATTTAGAAGTGTGTGCTCCTTAGGCTTTAATGGGGTAACAACAAACAATAAGGCAAACCTGCCAGGTTTCTTTTGATTGAAAAGTCACTGCAGGGACAGGTACGTTTGCAACAGTTTTGCCTTTGCCTTCCTACTTGTTTGGATGGGTGAGACAAAGTGTATGAAAACATTGGTCAGGGGCTGTGTGTGCAATTCAGATAGAAATCCTTTACGTCGTGTCTCAAGTTGGACTAGTCTTGGTTGTGAAAACAGTAATTTAAAATCACTTATTCCTGAATGTGAAGAAACAACTGTTTGTTTGTTTGTTTTTGTAATTATAAAAGCAGTGTCAGGGTAGAGCTGCTGTTCATTCTGTAGGCAGCTGTGTGTTGGGCTGTGCTATGTACAACTATTAGCTGCTGCAAAGATGATTTGCAATACTTTGGGCTTTATTTTCTTCTTTTTAGCATGTCTCCTGTCTTGATGTACCCTGATGTGCAGACTTACCACGGGTGACTCCTTTGAAGACAGTTTGTGCAAGGCTGAATTTGTAAATCTCAAACTCAGTTTCTAAATATGTATTCTGTTTGCTTTCAGTAGTCCCTCTTATTGTGTGTTTGTGTGGATTTTTTTTCTTTAATTATTAACTGACTGATTATAGTGAAGAAGGCTTTGTGTCTGATGTGTTCTTGTCAGTGGAGCTTCTTTCTTGGGTAGATGGCTGCGAGTAGTATTGCACTGGATTAGCATTTAATGCACCATAGCTGTGCCAGCCTTTCATATCTTGAATGTAACTTAATGACTGATGTTAAATCTCTGGGTGTGTTTGGATAGATACCATCCAGATCTTGCAGAGAAAAGTTCTTGGTGCTTTTGGTACTGTTGAAGTCAGTGCTGGATTTACATTTATTTCCATGGGGTTTAATGTCACATTCTTAACTTTCCAGGCTTCCTTTGTGTTTTACTTTGCTGTAAACCTGTAAAACTGAATTTCCGCAGGCAAAACTAATGCCAGTGTTTGTAGATGGAGCTCAGTCTTGATAGTGCAGATCTTCGTCCAATAGGAATAATACAAGGGTGAGGTCTTAATATTATTTCTAACTGTTTATATTCTAATAACAGCACAGAGATAGATGTATGATTGGTAACAATCCATTTACTTGAATGAAATTATGTGATCATTTTTTGAGGAATCAGTTAATAACAGTGTGTCTTTTTGCATGGGAATGTAAGGTATGCTGGTGAAGGATTTATCCTAGCAGAAGTTCCAGTTTTTCTGTATGTGACAGTAGAGAACTTTCTGCTGCTTTTTTTTTTTGTTAAAGATATTCAGTTGAGCCGGAACAGTGTAGAGACGTGAGCTAAATATGGACACAGAGGAGAGCAAGTGTTTAGATCTGCAATGGAAAAATGAGTAGTTCCTTACGTGTGAGCATTTTTTCATGTTTAAGCTGTTTGCTTCTTGTTCTTGGCGTAGAGCAGGCCTGAGTCAAAATTGCTGGGCTTCAAAAGCTTCTTGTAGATTGTTAATTATATGCTATTCTGGTTAGTAATTGTGTAACTGACAAACCATGGTGTGTGGTAAGCTGCTCTTGTTGATGATACATCTGTGCAATAGTTTCAAATAGTAACGTCCTTATGTTTCTGGAAGCTACTGAACTACATTTCTGGTAATTTCTTGAGAGATGAAGGAATGTGGTGCAGTTTTTGTCAGGCTTCGTGTGAGCTGTTCTCGTAATTTAATACTTGTTAATGAACTGCAGTAGATAGCAGCACAAATCTTCGCTGTGTTAGAGTAATTGGGTCTTCATGAAAATCTCTTGAACAGTTGTGTATGACCTTTGGAAACACAAGTGGGGATGGGAATCTGGGGTGGAGGCTCAGTTGAATGGAGAAAGGGGAAAAAAAATTGAAGCTAAGGATTCATGAACTGTATTTCTGGGCTGTTTAATTCTGCTAAACTTCCGTGACAGCAACCTTTCCTTTCAGTCGGAAGTGTCATGTGCATTTCCCAGTGAGCAGGATAGCTAGAAGCAGGCTGCTCCCTTTTCTGTTTGTTTGGCTTTATGCACTGCTGCACTTCAGTTCATCTGCTGTGATTCTTCAGCATTGTCTTCACCCAGGTAACTGTAAACAGCAGATGAGTTTGAGCAGCCTGAGTTTACCTGTGGAAGAGGAGAACTTCCTAGCCTTCTTTTTGTTTCTTTGGGGGATTTCTTTCAACAGAGAGGACTGAAACAAGATTTTAATTTTCGCCTCACCAGAACTGATGTTAGAATGTGAGAGAGTCAAACTTGGAAAATGGCTTGTCCTGGCTGTTAGCCCTGTCTGTCCATCTGATTGCTGCAGTGCAGCCACTTCAGACACAGCCTGTTGTCAGTGAATCCCCGGAGGACAGCTTGGAGAAATAAGTCAGATCCCTTTTCTGTGCAGATGTTGAGTGAACTGGGGATGCATATGGTAGTCTTTGTGAGAATACCTGCTACTTGTCACTGAAAGTCTGCTTTTTCTGTATTGGTGGTGAAAATACATCTGCAGTCATCCTTTGCGCGTACGAAGATAAAACTGTTGGATTCTTAGTCGCTTCAGCCAGAGAAAAATGAAAATGTGTTGGAGACGTCTGGGTATTTAAGTCATTCAAATGGCAGCAGCATTACGCACGTGTATCTTGTGTTCCAGAAGTCACTGCGTGAACTTTTTACTTAAAAGTTCTTTGCTTTCTTTTCCCGTCTGTGTATGTAAAATACTTCTGCCGAGCTACAGGTCTACTGTGTTTTTTTAGCAGTTAATTTTTACAGATTACATGAAACAAATTACAGTGAGTGCACTAGTAGTTTTCCCCTTGTAAGTGCAGTTATACTGTTAGCATTTTATACCTAAGTTTTTAACTTGTCATGCTAGAACAGATTTGAAGTCTGGAATGTAGAAGGCAACCAACTAAACAAAAAACAGTTGGAGGTAATCTAGTAAATTTCGTAATAGTGCTTATACACTGGCTGTTCCTTTACATTTTTCTTTTTCCCTAGCTACTTCAGTATTTGATTGCACAAAACTGCTGATGCTAAGGCAGAAAAATAAATGTGCAACTGTGGGATTTCACAATTGTTGTGCTCAAATTCCTAATCGGGTTAAGGTTTGTGTGTGGATTCCAGGCAGAGTTAGGGGTTGCTGGCTGGCACTGATTGGCACTGCTGCTGAAACGGTGTAGTCTCTGTTGTGCTGATTATTGCAGGGTGTCCACACATCTTTGTTTAGCAGTGTATAATTAACTGAGTGTGCAAAGGTTGGTTTTGGTTTGCTTCTGCTATGCCCTTCTCTGACTTGCAAGTGATTGTCAGTGCTGAAGAGCAGAGCACTGGACTGGTTGTGAGGAAAAACAGCAGGAAGTTCTGGGAAACATAGAGAGAGGGATGCCTCTAGATGTTTATTTCCTCTATTAAGCTAAGATTTGAAGTCTGCTGCAGAAAGCTGTAAAATGATCTGCTGGTTGGTGAGGATGCTACGATTCTTTCCTCGCCAGCTGCTAGGAAGTAACTTCTTCAGCACTGCTGCTTGTCCTTTCACTGAAGCATTTTGTAGGAACTTTACCGTGTTTGGCTGGCAAGGTACACGTGACAGTCAACTGCTCGTCTCTACTGATGATGCTCCCATCATTGTAACGTGCCAGAAGCTGTATTTGCTGGCTTCTTCTAGTACAGAGTTTTTGGTCTTAAAAGAGGTGAGAGAGAGGAGCTAACAGATCTTAAATGGAGAATGTTATTGTGCTAACGAGGAAACCTTAAACACAATTTAGAGAGGTTTTTATCTTTAGCAAATTTTGAGGTATTTCAAATTCACATTCCACTGGGTAGATTGAGATGGACACAAATATTTTTCCTGCATCACGCAGCTTTACACAGAGTTCTAGTAGTAGATATTTACTGCTGTTTCTGTGATCTGTTGGGAAATTCTGCTTTAGCAATATGCGTGGGCTTTGAATGGATTTGTGGATTGTGATGGATAACTTTCTGTCTCTGTGAGTGCAGACTTTTCAGCTTTCTGAAATGCGTAACATTGCAATTAGTAAGTTCTGCATATGCCTTGCATCCATGAAAAACAAAAGAGGTTTTTATTAGCATTTACTTTTTGATTGCCTGAAAAATGCTTGAAATTAAAATCTTATTTCTTGGTTTTAACTATTCAAATGAGACAGTCAGATTAGGAAACAAAATAATTAAAATATTGTTACAAAAGTCTTCTTAATCCATTGGTTGGGTAGCTGGCTGATAATGCAAAAGCATGAGGATTTTATGATGAAACTCCTGCTGCTCACTGATAAGATATGAGTATTGAATAATCATCTTCAGTACAAATGTGCAGATGATTGCAAGTACCAGGGTCTGGGTTTGTATTTAGTTCAGAACATCTTACTTGCACGCTGAAATAGTCACGTTTGGAGTAGGTGGGTTTCTTATTGTTGATGGTGTCTGTGTGTGTGCAGCTGGAGGCTGACTTGATGCAGTGTGAGTCTGCTGCCTGCATGCTGTTAACCACAATGTTCCTAAACTTTCTGAGGAAGTTTCTCTTGAAATACCACCTGCGTTCATTTTCTAAAGCATGGCTTGTATTAAGTGTGTTAGAAGAATATATTCCTTACACTGAGAGTGTGTAACCAAAAATCTCAAGTGCCTGGTGCTTGTGCTTCAGTAAATACTCCTGATTCCTATCAGCAGAAATCCCATAGGGAAGCAGTGCAGTGGGACACTTAAAAGATTGTTTAATTAAAATTAGGCTTTGATTAATTTTTTCTTTGATGTATTTTAAGAGAATGAACTGAATTTGCTATATTGTCAATATAATTTTTTTCAAAAAGAAAATAGAAAGTCAGAAGTAGTTACTATTATCTTTTTCTAAAAAAAAAACAAAAGCGAAAAAACCCACCCTGTATATGTTGATTGCATTTCATGTGAATGTATGAGGGCTGCTCTGAAAGTAATGCCTCCTGTGTTACTCTCAGAGGTGGATGTTGGTGGTATGGCTGTAGAGGCTGAACCTTCCCACCATTTGGAACCTTCCCAACCTTCCCAGCAATGTCCCATTGCTGCTTTCAGGGCAGAATAGAATTTCTTAAGGAAGGTCATTTTTTATTAATGTCAGAAAAAGCAGTAGTAAAACTCTTTGTCATGTTTGTATTTAAGGCCATCTTTGGTCTTTTTCCAAAGGCAAGTTTAATCAGGACGCTTGAGGGAAAGGAAAACACAGCTCTACTAACTGCTTTTGAAGCTAGTTTTAATCAGGAAAACTATTTAGTATTACAAACAAAGCCCCAGAGCTTCTCTGACTGTGGGTGAGGTTATATAAAAATGGCTGAAGCTCAGAACATTGAGTACCCAGTGAAAGTTTTTTTTTTCTTTTTTGGAGGTATGTATGGCATTAGTTATTACAAGAAGATGTATATAAGAAATTGTAGAACACTGTAAAATTCGTTCCTCCCTCCATATTAACCGTAACTGGAAGAAGGAGGGGTACCCATGAAGCTAGCTGCATGGATTTTCAGTTAAACCTATAGCTATTAGTAATCTTGAAAGACCTCCTGCCTTCTGAAAGTACATTAGGACAGTATTTAACAAAAAGTTAATTTTGTTCAGGCCGTGAGTAGAAGATAGACATAAAAACAGTAGTAATACAGTCATGCCCCTTTATTTCACCATTGCTCCAATATGAAATTCAGCAATGGCTGATGGGGTGAATATGGTGGTGCATTTCAGTTGAAATGAGGCGATGACTGCTTTGCATTCCATCAGGAAAGCCTGTGGAGGTCCTGTTCCCCCCTCTGCTCCCCTTGGTGTTGATCCCTAGCTTAGTTAAATGGAAGGCATTTTGGAAAGTCGTGCCTAACAGGGCATGCAGAAGTTCTGGCTGGCTTAAGTTGTGCTGGGTTAAGATTGCATTCCTATAGGGATTGCATGCAAAAACTTGCCTTTGAAAATACATTTTTCAGGTTAAAACCCAAGTTGATTATTAAGCAAGTAGCCCCAGTATGCAAGTAACTTAGTGTTCCTCTCTATTTAAAAAAATAATTAGTTGCTTCACACTCATCCTTTCTTCTGTCCAATCTCTCATGTTCTAATGGTAGCTTGAGAGTAAAAGAGTAACAGCTGTGTAAACAACGTGCACTGTGCTTAACTAGTCAGCAGTGAAGGTCAATAATTAAACTCATACCAAAGCAAAAGAGGAAATTTCTGTAGATCTTGCACTAGTTTACATTTACAAATGTTTTAGTTCCCATCAAGTTATTTCACAGGGAATTAACTTACGCTTCCATGGGGTAGGCTGCAGGATGGTTGTACAGTAAGCTGAGTTTCAGTTTAATGAGGACCTTGAATATGGTGATTAAAAGTTCTGTTTTCTTCAAATACGTTGTTTCTTTGCCAGGTTTCCATGGAGGAGCATGCAACAAAAAACAAACTTCCAGTGCTGGAGGAGTCTTGTTAAAGTTAATAGAGCTGCTCATGAACATCCATTTGTTCAGAACAGTCACCTTAAGCAGTTGGGTCAACAGTGCGGATAGTTCATGTCAAAGCAGCAATTAAAGGATCTACATTGCACAGGATTAAGATGTTCAGGAGCATATCTTAATTCTTGCTTGTGGAAATTCTGTTCTGTGACATGGAGGTCAGTCTAGTTTAAATACAAAATAATACAAACAAATGTTATTCTTCTTCTCACCTTACAGAATTGTTCCTTGCAGTTTTTTGACTCCCTCTCTAACATTCAGAAAACAAACCTAAGGCTGAAAATGATCGACACCAGAATAAGACTGCAATGCGTTACCTGGATGAAGATGCTTTGTTTTTGTAAAGTGACAGTTGGAAGTAATAAAGGCAGCTATGCTCTGAGCAGTTCTAACTCTGAAAACTGATACAGGTGTTTTTCTGAATTCTGATGCTACTCTGCTCCACCTGAGGAGGGTAAGCACCCTGTGTGTGCATCTTAGGTCCTCTTCAGAGTTTGTGGGACTTAACTGCCTCACATATTGTTGAGTGGAAGAGATTAGTGCTGTACTGAAGTTGTGAGCATTACAGGGGTCAGTAATGCCTCATGTAACTGTATATTGATAGTTTGCTTTTAAGTGTCCAGGAATTTGTGTTGGAAAAGCAAGACCAGAACATCAGCAGGAATTAATTTTCTTTGAAAACTGTGCATCTTAAGTGTCAGTGATGCTTCAACAATATATCATAATGCCTTTAGCTGGCATTTTGGAGCTATATTTTGGAACTTTGTGTTCTTAATATATTACTTGAAATTAGTAATGTGACATTATTTTAGCTGTGATTGAGAGGAATTTGAAGTATCCACTTGTTTAAGAGTTTGTGGGTATGTGTAAGGTGTTGGGGAGAATCTGACACCTGAGCTTCATTTGCTTGCACTATGCTTTTAGAAGCTAAAGGTTTTACCATCTGAAATTGAAAAGAGTAGAATGAGGCATTCCATTACTTGTAACACAAGTAATGCAGATTATCCTCTGTGTCACCCTGCCTTGGGAATTTTTAGGATGAAAGAAAGGAGAATAGGTTAATAGTGAGTATGTGACCTAAACTCTAGTTCAGGTGAATTGCAGTTGGAGGCATAGACTGCACCAAGAAATATATTAGCATTTTAACTGATTGAAACTGATAACCAAAAAAAAATCAAATGCTCTGTTTTCACCATATAACATATATTAGTTTCTTTCAAGTGGGGATGATAAAGCTTGGAATGGGGATGCTGCTTATAAACCAGAGTTTGGATTTCTAGATTTTTTTTTCTTTGTCAACAAGATTATCTTTTTGAGCACATTAGCATTCCTGTCCTGAAGTGTATGGTGAGGGCTTTTTGTCTTGTTTTGATTTTGTTACTATAAGGACTGTCTCAAGACTTTGTCTATCTGATGTCTATTCATTTTTTGCACTTAGCTCCAGGTGTCTCTGTGCTACGGTTTTGCAAGTGTAAGCCTTCAATTATATGGTTTCCTTTAGCCCATATGTGTGTGTGTTTTCTGTCTTTAGAGAACACTTCCTTGATGTAATTGACCTCGTCAGCCAAAACTATGAACCAGTGCAGTCAGGTTACATGGGAAGACATTTGCATGAAACATTTTCATATGTGAAGAAATTCATGAGTTGCAGACAAACTGGCATAGGAGGAGTTACTGTGTATGAACTGCCACCAATACAGGAAAAGTCTATATGGTTTAGGTTATCACATGGGGTCCTGACAAGAGGATTTAGTGTAGGGTGACTATATCAAGCAGTTTCTAAGAAAACTACTGAGGATGTGTGAGGTAAAAATTTTTATGGCAAGTCTACTTGTGTGAGTATATTTAAGTGTGTTGAGCCTTCATAATATAATAATCTATGTGTGCTGCTGAATTAAGGCTGCAGGATAATTTCTTCGGTGTGTTGTCACCAAAGTAAAACGCTGCTTTCAGTGTCTCTTTCCACAACCCAGATTGTCTTAACTCTTCTGCTGCATTCATTGCATGAACTCCTAAGAGAGAGATATAGCTATAAGTGCACAGGCTATGGCTGTTTGTTTTTATTTTTTCCCTCGGGTCCTTTGACTCTGAGAGGCAAATAAAATTTATTTTTTTTCTCTGAAGTCACTTCTGCAACTTTCCACAACTGCTCTGTGCAATGCAGTGTGAATGTCAGCTTTATAGTTATGGGTGTTTTTAAACTCTGCTATGAAATGTCGTTTTAACCTGGATATTGCTAATGAGTCAAAGCAGGCATGGAGTTCATGTCTTCCCTGAGTAATCTGTGAGATTAAGGCTTGTCTAATAATGCTGGCAACCTAAATCCTGGGTGTAGAATACATCAGTGTTTATGTTTTAATGTTGGAGTACATGTCTGTCTGCTAAGCTGAGAAATTACATACAACCTGGAGTTGAAAGAGAGACTCTAGCAAAAAAGATGACTTGAGCTGGTGGTTATTAACTGTCCAGAGAACGTTTTCTTTCTTCCTGCCTTTATCTGTTTTCTGTGGTGTAGAATTTTTTCTTTGCTCTGTGCTATGGAGCTGTTATAGCTGAGAGTTCTGTATTGTTTCCAACACAAGGATGAGGTTGTGGTTCTGAATTGTTGATTACAACAGTTTTGAATTTGTTTTCTGATGTCTTTTTCAAAATGGCAGCTTATATAAATGTATGTTAAATATGACTGCTGTGGAATCATGTATTTATGTAGGTGGATTGAAGGCAACCATAATGATATCTTTATATGTTTATTATAATAATACATACACTTCAAAATCCATATGAGAAGTAATCCTTGAACTTTTCTCATTATGGAAGCCTGTAGGCTAATGGCATCAAACGTTACCAAATAGTCATTTCAGCTCCTCTTTATAAAAGGATGATCTTGTCTGTTTTGGGATCATACTGACCCTTTTCCATTGTGGAAATAAGAGCACACCATAGCTGTTCAATACAGTCTAGCAGTCTAACAGCAGCTGGATGCAGATGTTGGTGCTGAGCAACTGAGAAATGTTCTAGGAGAACTTTCTGTGAAGTGCATCAGTGAAGTACTAGCTTATGCCATTATGTTTTCTATTTTTTCCTTAATTATTTATTTTTTTAAGAAGTAATAATGTAGAACGGGTATTGTAACTATTTATATAAAATCTCTTCTTGTTGCCTTCATGGTATTTTATCATGAGTCCCTGGTCTTAGTATAAGAAACAATATACCATTAGGAGTCTTAATATATGTATTTACTTTGTTATATTTTAATGTTTTAATGTTTTATTTTGTAGTATTTTCTTACAGAACTACAGAATTCCATTCTACCTTATCTGTCACTTAATTCTGAGTGCTTTGAAGGCATGGTCTTTTTGTTTGAATTTGAAATTAATTCTATAACTTTAATGCCAGATTAGAAGTTATTTTTCACTATCATTGTCTTCATTACTTGCTTCTTACACAGACAGAAAAGTGTTTATTTTTTTCAGATTGCTATTTAGTTGTGAAAACCTTAACTCATGTCTTTTCTCTCCTTGAACATTCTGAATCAAAGGAATTTAATGCTGATTTACTTCAGACTGAACTTGCTGTGTCAGTGCTTTCCATACTACTTTTACAGATGTAGTGTGGAAAAACCTTTCTTTACACTTCTTTCTGTGTTTAATAATGAGTTATGTATATGAGAAGTGTGTGTGTGTATATATATATATATAGCTTGGAAGAGCAGGCTGTGTTGATATTTGTGTTTTCTGTTCTTTTAGTCCTGTCAGACTGTAGTGTTCTCTTGTGTAAGTGACACTGGAGAGAAATCATACTACTGTAAGCTTTGCTCTTGTTCAGATTTCTCCCTGCTCCAGATTTTCATTGCATAATCTTCTTGCCATAGACCTTGAGGTCAAAATATATAACTTTCTTACTCATCATGCAGCTGTGACTCAATTATATTACATGCATTGTGACATCTAGCATATAAATGTCAAGAAATATACTCATTTTTGAAATGCATGTTCTGTTTATGTAAATGGCTCCCTTTGTTTTGAAGCTAATATAAAATCCAGGTTCCTTTAAAATAGGTAAGAACTACAGCAACAAAAACACATACAAACAACCTTTCCCTAGTCCTCCATACTTGAATAGTCACATTTTCTTCTGTACTGCTGTGCCATTGGCTCTGATTGCTTGAGTTATTGTTTTTCTGTTGCAGATAGATCTTGGTTAGAGTTTTAGTGAACTTGTAAGTAGTAATGTAGTCAGTCAGTACCTTTTTATTTCAAATGTAAGTAAAACTCTTGGTCTCTGATTTCAAGTTGATTAAACCCCTTCTCATTTCTGTCAAAGTAGAGTTGTAAAGGTTTTGCGTAGTTATGCACATCTGATGTTTCACTGTTTCAGTAGTGTATTTCTATAAAAAATTTCATTTCCAATTGTGATATTTTCAAAGAGATGAATAGAGAATGATGAGCTATTTAAAATAGGAACCTATTTATATGTAGGTAAATAGAAGGATGGTCAGTTAAACAGGAATAGCATCATCTCATGGTATTTCAGTCAGCTGGTGACTTCATTTTCATTTTCTCCTGCTTTATACCTGTTTTATAGCTGATCTGATCCTCAGCAAACTATCGCTGTGTACCTGGTAAGTTGTAAAGCATGGTCTCATACTTCCCAATGGAAGTTCTTAAATATCTAGGCTGGTATTGTATTAACATCAGGAGTGGACCCATGATTTCTTATTTTTAAATTATTTGGGCATAGTGTGAGATAATTCTTTGGCTTAGTATAATGCTGTTTAGGTTCCACCTGTAGTTGGTGGGGGTACAGTGTATTGCTGTGACTCTCTTTAAGAGCAGAATGTTGTGGCTTTGGTGTTCAGGATTCAAAGGTCTGATGATTGAAAAGCTGTGGTCTCATCCTGACATCTTTTATGATGAATAAAGCAATTCAGGAGAAGATGGTAACAGTGATCATAAGTGTTTTTTGTGGAAAGCTTTTCAGTAATTAATTTTTATATTTGGTTTTAACATTCAGTGACTGTGTTCCCATCTAAAACTTTTCTGCTTTAGTGTGATTTGTGTGGTATTAAAGGAACCTGAACGATCAGTCCATATGTCAAAGTATTTGAATGCGTTCGGTTGCTGTTTAGTTTTCTGCTTTGTTATTATGATTCCTGCTTAAGAACTTTTGAGTGATAGAAGAACAACTAGTTCTTTTCAAATAAGTGTTTATTTTGTTTGCTCTGGGAAAGATGTGAACACTCTTGAAATTCAGTACTCCTAGTTGAGGCTGCTTCACCTCTGAATAAATATGCACTGGATTTAATGCTGTTGAACCAGTTTGCTTTAGAGACACACCCCCATGGTGTCTGATATATTTATTTTTCTCCAAATGTTATCTTGTGCCTGGCACGCCTAAACTGTGAGACAAGCTTTACAGATGCTGGTGTGAAAATCCCAAAGCGTGTCTGCGTGTCGGGTAGAGACAGCCACACAAGTGCTGTGCGTGTGCTCCTTTCTAGACAGTGGCAAAGTATGCCTGGTGCGGCCTGATTGGTGCCTGAGTAGAACGGGACCTTTCCAATAGAACTGCTGCTCCACCGCGGCAGCTTGGTTCTAGGGTGAGGACTGTGGAGAGGCACAGCCACCGGGCACTGAGCTTTTGCTCTTTGTCATGCAGGGAGTCAGTGCTGTAAAGCTATGTCCTGACTAACCTGAATGTTTGTACAAATCCTTACAATTGTTTGTAACATCCAAGTAATTTGAAGGGAAAAGCTGGTTTGTCCTAAAGCGGAACTAGCACGGTAATCCTAACTGAAACAGATGTGGTCTGCTTCTGAAATGATACAGCAGAACTGCCTGTCTGCATCCTTTTGAAGTCATATGAGCAAAGCAAGCCTTTACATCTGAAAAACTCTTGTGGGAGGGATGCAAATGTAGTTTTGGAGAAACAGTTTTGTTTACATTTTCTTGTAAATGTGTTGTGAGAGTGGCACATAGATCAAGTGCTTTACATCCCGGGTTACAGTTTATATTATTAGTCTTTAATGTACACTGTTAAAAATGGTCTGAAAGGATCGGAACAACTAGCTGTGTTTATTATATAAGCAACCACTTGAGGCAATGTAGGAAATTTTCACTGAGTGAAAATGGGTAGATCAGACAGTAGAAATGGCACAAAAAAAGTCTGTTATGTAAAGCTGTTTTTTCCTTCATTTTCCAAATAAATACCCAAAAAACACTATATACTGTAAGTTAAACTGTTAAAATCTTACCCTGTCACATATACAGTTTCATATCTGGCATTATTTTTGCAAGGCGTGGCATAAGCTCTGTTTCAGTGGTTACTTTCAAGACAGCTCCTGTCTTCTGGGCAGCAGGCATGGCCATGGTTGTAATGCTGATGTACACTGAAATAGTTCCCCCAGACAGGACTTGCTTTAAGGTTAGATGTGTGGTGCAAACTCTGGAACAGAAGTATGTGGGGGATACTGGTGGGGGAGATGGACATTTCCTTTTTCATAGAATCTAGCCGCTAGATGTGCTTAGCTATAATATGTAGTTGCACCTGAATTTTGACACCTACACAGGTTCAAGTTTAAAGCTTACTGTAAGTTGTTTTGCAAACAGCTATTGCAGGATTTTTTGTTGGTCTAAATAGATGTGAAATGAATCATGTAATGGTTTGGGTAGGAAGAGACCTTAAAGGTCATCTACTGCAAGTAAGAACACCTTCCACTTGATCAGGTTGTCCAGGGCCCCATCCAACTTGTTCTTGAATACTTCCCAGCATTGGGCATCCACAACTACTCTGGGCAGGCTGTTCCAGAATCTTACCACTCTCTGAGTAAAGAATTTCTTTCTAATATCCAATGTAAGTATCCCCTCTTAGAACAAAGGGAAATGGCTATAAACTATCACTACATTCCCTGATAGAGAGTTCCTTTCCAGTTTTCTTGTAGCCCCCCTTGAAGTACTAGAAGGTCACAGTGTGTTCTCTCCGAAGCCTTCTGTTCTCCAGGCTGAACAGCCCCGGTTCTCTCAGCCTGTCTCTCTAGGATATGTGCTTATCTGATCATCCTCATGTCCATACCCTGAACTTAATCCAACCAGTCCGTGGCTTTCTTGTGTTGGGGACCCCGGAGCTGAACACAGTACTCCTGATGAGACCTTTCAAGGGCTAGGTAGAGGGGGACAGTCACTCTCTCACCTCTGGCCACACCTCTTTTGTTGCAGGTCAGAATCTGAATTACCTTTAATTGGCAATGTAGTCTGAAAAGAAAGGCTAACAGAAAGTACCCATCTCTAGTTAGCAGGGAGAGAAAAATAAAAGGGGGGAAAGGGGAGACCTTTTTCATAGGTAGAAGGTAACTAATTGGAAAAGCAGTATGGAATGGAATATACTCATTGTTTGTTTACTTTAGTTTTCTATTAGAGGTCTCTGGATGCTGAAATTCCCTGATTTAGATGGCTTGTCTATGTGCACTTCATCTTTTGCTCAGTATAAAGGAATCTTGAAGTGAATTGTGAATGTTAGTGTAATGTAAGATTTTTTGCAGTGATAAAGGAGTTTTTAACTCTGTAGGGAATATGTATTTAAGAACAGTGACAGTAAGGAAGAGTCTTTAAAACATTCCAGTTATGATCTGGACTTTTTAAGAAGCATATGCTCTTCCAAGTCGTAAAACTGATTCTATTCACTTTTTAGAAATGTGATTCTCTTTTCATTCATCTTGAATCTTCTTTGCACTGTTCTTTGTATGAAATAATGTTTCCATTTTCCTTTTTAGTATGATTGTACTACTATGTACCACTAAGATATAAAAGTTTTCCACAAAGGGAGGATGTCTTTCTGTACTTCATCTAGGCAATCCTTCCCTTCCTTCTCCATCTTCCAAAGTTGAGGATTTATTGTTGTCATTTGGTTTTTGTTTTTAGGTGCAAATTGCTTTGTTACAGGAAGACTTAGATATTTTTAGTAGACTTCATAAAATTTGTTAAAAAAAAATATTACAAAGGTTGAAAAATCATAGGATCGTGTTTATGCATTACTATTGCTTTGTTATATTTCTCCTTACTTTTTGATAACCAGTTTATTTTCGTATTTCAGAAAACAGGACAGTATTTGAAGGCTTGACAAATGCATCCCAAGCTGAAAAACTGCTGTGTTTCTTCTCTTCTTCCTCCTTTAGAAAACTGACTTCTTTAAAGGAGAGGTAAAGTTGAATGTTGAATTTTAGATATCAGTGTTGTTTTTTTTTCCCAAACAAAAAAAAATTGAACTAAATGTGAACTTTTTCAGCAGCTTTTCTTGTGATGTTTTACTTAAACTTTTATATATCGCTTTCTCATGACTGATATCTGTTCCTGTATCTATTGAAAATGATGTCCTCAGAAAACTTGGTTTGCAGAGATCTGTTTAGTTGTATTATTTTATGATATTATTTAACAGTACTTCTGCTGAATTGAGTTGTCAGAGTGTTATTGAATTTAAACTGATCTAATGTTACATCTGAATCTGTTATCTCTTAGGGTATTTAAACATGCTTTAGAAATATAATGTTTATTCTTACTTACCAGGAGTTTGTACTCCCTGAATGACTTGCTCACTGCCAAAGGCTATGCTGCATGGTATGTGCAGCCTCATTTATACAAAGATGCATTACATGGATTTTACTGCTTCCCAACACAGTTTTTTTGTATTTCACATCATTTTCCATTTAAAAGGCACTGACCCGTTCTTAAATGCAGATCTTTCTTCAGAAATGGAAGCAAAAATGTTCTGAGACTAGGGTAGGTGATTCCAATCATCTAAGTTAGCAATTTGAAAACCATTTATCACAGGACTTCCGTGATGTAACTTATATCAAAGCCATAACTTTTGTTAGAGCTTAAATAGTTTGCTAAACACATCTGGGAGAGAATTGTAAAAAGTAAAGATTTCACTTCATCTTTACCTACCTATTTCCTTTAAAATTTACAGTGAATTCTACCAATAGTATCACTTCAGTTATTTTTTACATTGTATTGCAGTATTTATGGGATTATAGTTGACAGTTATCATCTGGTTTTAGAACTGTTTCTCTTCCCATCTCAGGCTGAAAGAAAGAGAAAGGTGACTGTATTAAAGGTGAAAAATAAGGCATTATTATTATTTTTTTTGAAGAAAGGTTTGGAGTTTATGGTTATTTGTAAATTTTTAGAAAAAATGTGATAAGTATGTCTGACAATGTGTGACAGCTTTATTGCATGTAACTGTTATATACTTAGATCATAATCTAAAAAGTAACTAAAATATGTCTTAAAGTACAGTATCTCTTCATGTACTTGTCTGTGTTCAGGCAGCTGTTAAATTGCTGGTCCTATAAAAGCCAAACTTTTGATAAACTTTTAAGAATCACTGTCTCATGGTGTCTAATATGGCTTCAAGAACTCCTTAGATTTTATTGTCTCCTCAATTTATCCCTTTTCAGGATATTCCTCTAACTTGTTTTCCTTCTGGTTGATGTGCTTGCAGTGTGCTGTTGTGACTAGTTAAGTTGTGACTAGATACTTTAAATCAGTTTTCTGTAACTTTTATTTTTCTGGGTGTAAGGCTACCTGAAGAAGTATGGGTTGAGTTGTGTTGCCAGGTGAGTTTAAAAAACCTCAGCAAGTTCTGAATAGCAATTTATGCAGCTCTCCTTTATCCTTTGGCTAGCAAATCAAAGCTCTTCTCAGAAGGATAAGGCAATAATGAATTGTGAGTGAGGAAAATAGTTTAGTTTAGGTTTTGTTTGTTTGTTTTTCCCTCGTAGTTTGGGGCAGTAAGAAGTTCAGTAGATTGGAGATGTAATCTAAGTCCATCTGAATTCCTTAAGCTTCAATCCCCTTAAGATTTTTTTTTCCCAGTCACTTCATACTCAGGGTAAGAGCTTTATCCCAATCTCTTTGTTGTGACCCATAAGCAATAGTTGAAAGGAGACCATTTAGTATACGCAATGAGCTTAAAATCCTGTTAGGATATTTGCATTTTAGTAAAGCCAGGAGTGAGAGTTAAATGCTTTAAAACTTGCTGTATGTAACTAATGAAATTAACTGTATGATTAGGAATGCACTACAGTGTTCAAACGAACTCAAAGCAAAAAGAAAACCCTACTAGCTCATACACACACACACACACACACACAAAAGATTGTTCTCTTCTTCCATAATGGAGCAATTGTGTCTGACCTAAATTACATTGCATCTTTTTTCTTTTATGGAAATTTTCTTTATTTAGTTATTAGAATGTTAAGGTCTGTGTATGCCACATCAAAATCTAAAATCTAATCAGTAGTCTAAAGGCACTGGGAGAACTCTTTATTATTTAACTTGGATTGTCAAATAAATCACTCAGCACAGAATGCTGGAAGGGAGCTATGTGTACAGAGAATAACGTCATCTTTGTTACAGTTCATTTTTCTTTTATCTGTTCTGTTTGCTGCTTGTCAGGTCTGGAGGTCTTCATAAATGCTGATGTCAGGTGCTATTCCTGACCACAGCTCTTCCTAGTGTTCCGCTCAATGTGGACACACATGGACTCTTGTGTACAACACAGTGTGAAGAGCCTAAGGACTACTTCTGTTCATGTCTTTTGTTCTGCCTCTGAGGTGGTTAGAATAGATTTTGTTTGTTTCTTGAATGAAACTGTGTAATAATACTGCTGCAAACTAAGGAAACTGAGTTTTGTTTTTCAAACAAAGATGGCTTAGGCCCGGTGTTTAGTGTTTTGATCTTGTGTAGCAGCAGAACATGTACGTTTTCCTGTTTGGGGCAGGTTTCTCAGTAGGTGTGTTTTTTAACAAGAGACGCTATGGACAGTAAGTTTGAGCAGATAAGAGTATGACTTGGAAAAAAAAGAAAAAGAAAGCAAAGCAACAATTTGTGAAAATTGGAAACGTTATAATTCTACCATTATGGAAATGGAAAACAATAGCAACAGCTGTCCTTGACAATTTTCTTGTTTAATTTTTTTTCCTGAGCATTCCAACATACTTTTAGAAGAGCTAAATCTTAAATCTTGAAGCTTTTCTTTCAAGCTACACAATTCTTTTAAGAACAAGCATTAGGGCGTGAAGTTCTACTATTAGAATTTATAGTAACAGTTATTATGAAACTGCTTTACTACATGTACCTAGGCCTGTCACGATATCATCTCACATAGTTTGTTCCATGATGTTACTGACTTTGGTCCATTTTCCTTTTCTTTGAGCTGTATTTGGTAAGCAAGAATGGCAGGCGGTGTTTGTGTTAAATAATGTACATTTTGGCCTGAAGCACTGTCCCTCTTTTACCTTCTCCTCCATTATAGTGTAGTAGTTTAAAAGAAAAATCTGAAGAGAGCAGCTTTTGGTCATTGTTTGAGAATGGGACCAGCTACCAGGAGTGCCACTTTTCATCTTTTATTATGTATTATATAAATCTTTTGGAAAATTATTAATGGATTTTCATCAGGTTAGGGTTTTACAAAACCAAACTTTTCTACCAGAACTCTTCCTAACTCTTTTTTAACTTCCTCTTTCTTCTAAAGGTAAGAGAGAAGATACAGAAGTAAGAAAATGCTGGGATCAGAACGGGGTGTGGTGGAAGAATGGCTGTCGGAATTCAAGGTGAGCTGAGCTGAATGATAGCGGTACCATTGGTAGCATTTCAAGTATGATTACACTATCTTCCAAGCTGTTGCAATGAATAATGCTTGCAAAGATCTATGTAAATAAGTCATCTGGTTCCTAATATACAATGCATAGTTCCAATAACAATTTAATATATATTTTTGTGTCTTGTAGCCAAACACTGCCTGTTACAGCAATGTGATTTTTAAAGTATATCTTACTGTGTAAATCAAGTTGACAGAATGTAACTAGTAGCTGGATAATGCTACCTATGTTTCTGATTGAGCAGTGTCTTGATTTTGCCTTCAAGAAAATCAGTAGAAATGTTTGTGGTTTTGAAAATACCAAAGAAAATGTTCGGCTGCTTATCCTGTATAAAAGGAGTTGTTTAACCAAAAGGAATCTGAAGTATTTTAAAGCTCTTTTGCATGTTTATAGTTATGCTGGATGAAACAGCAGATAATGTATAAGCAGGCATATGGGATTTCATGACTGTTATAATATTAATCTGTTATTTAAATTACTAATTATTAATTCCTCTAATTACTGATACCTATAATTTCATTATATAGTGTTTGTAAGAATGAACTCGAAGAGCCAGAGATGCAAAATCTACAGATGCAATTTGGTGGTGGAGCTTTAGGTTATGTAGAGTAATCAGATCTTTGAAAAGTGCATGTTAAATAAGGAATATAGAGGAAAACAAAGTGTCTTTGTTTCAAGTTGGTTCAAATAATTTTTATGAAAGTTAAATCTGAAACTGCTTTTGAAGGTAATCCAGAATGTTGCTGTGTTGTCTCAAATGCAGTTTATATGGAGCAGAACCAGTGCTGAGTGAACTAGGTTACAAGTCCTAAAATGTACTCAACTTCGGGAATTGTTCTTCCTATTGGGATGAGGATGAGTGCATTTGTATTTGTGAACACTAATTTATCAAAGTAACTTTTTTTTAATTTAGGCATTACCTGAAACACAAATCTCCAGCTATGCAGCTACATTGCACCGAAAAAAACCACTGGTACCAGCTCTTTATAAAGTCATTCAAGACCCAAATAATGAGGTAGGAGACTTAAATAAGAGAAATAAACATTTGTTCTGCCTCTGTAACTAAATGTAGAGAACTTGGAGTGGAAGAATCTCTTTTCTGATGTGGTCTGACAGAGGTACTATCCCTCTTATTATTCTCTTCAATTTTGATATTCACTTCATTGCTTTTCTGGTAAGATACAGTCCCATCTTCTCCCAGAAATACAGTTTATGCTGTCTAGTGAACTTGTCACATCTGACAGATAGAGTTGTGAACTTCAAGTTATTTTCTTTGGCCAGAAAATACCTTTTAGGTGCAAGAAAGTGGGAATTACAGTGAAAACTCAGTAAGACTGACGTGCATGTTGCCTGGTGGGTTATTACAGTGGGAGAAAGTATTGGTGTATAACTCAGTATATGCGGTTAAAATAAACATCTGTTTTGCTTATACTGGTACGATGTTTGTGTGATTTGGTTTAAACTACTGTAAACAAGAGTTTCAATTGAAAACTGTAAATAACAGCTTTCCATTCTGATGGCTTTTATTATGATTGCTTCTGGAAAAGTATTTGAAATGTACCTTCTAAATGAGTTAAGTGTAACAGTCTGGTGTGTAAACTGTTTTAGATTAAATGCTTCAAAAATATTTATCATCTGTGATCTCTCGCATATTTATAGATTTAATGGCAAGCGTACACATTAAGGAAGCTTTTTACTTTCCTAAATACAGCTCAACTGCTTTCAGAAGCTGGGTGCTTGATTCAGCTTAGAGGAGATAACATAATTCTCATGCAAAAAAAAACACCACTTCATAGGTGTTAAGGTCATTTGTGTTACAAATAACTTGCATGCTGACATTTTTCTTTGTAGTGAAGCCACTGTTACTCTTTCTGACCTGAAACCACTGTTGCTGTTGTTACTTTTTTGCATTGTAGATGTACTCCTGTGTATCTGCATGTAGACTTATTTAAGTGCTGTCCTTTGCTCTGAGAATAAGCATTTGGTTTATTTTTTATGATATGAAGAACAGATTTGTCAAAAGAGCATATTCTTAAGGGTCTGAGAGGGATTTTAAGTTACTGCACACTGATGCTTGTCTAATTCCTCTTTTTGGAACTACTGATGCTGTTTGGGCCTGATTCTGATCTTAAGTATGAGATGCATGATAGTAACTTAAAGTTCTGGTTGTTAAGGCAATATGTATTTCTAAACTTATATGTGAAGAGTGTAACCTCACAACAAAGTGTCTCACGGAAGTATATAATAAATTCATTACTTTGTGTAATTCTGTGGTAATTCTTGGCTTTGAGTGAGATTTTTTTTTCCCCAAGTGCCTTATAGGGTGTTGGTTTTTCTTCATTTATTTGTTTTTAATAAGGTAACTGATTGCTTATGAAGCAAAGTTTAAGAAGTAAACCATTACAAAAACTACTTGCTGGATTCTTAAACGTGATGGACAAATAGTTTTTTAGTACAACTTAATTGTAAAGTTGACCTACTTAAAAAAAAATTGAAAAAGGGGGTTACTGTTAGGGACAAATATGAAATTTTGCCCAAATCACTTAGGTACTCTCTTGGCAAGACTAGGACTGTTGCTGTAGCATGAAACCAGCAAGTTTAAGAACCTAAGCAAGCATCTTGGGTATTTTTCTTGTTTGGTGCCTGTCTACCAATTTCAGAGTTAACAAATGAAGGCAAGCAAACTGTCGAAGTACTATTGTTACTTTATACCTCTTAGGAAATTCCATGAGTTTCTTAATATGCTAAAGATAATGGCTGGAACAGGAAGTTACATGAAGAGGAGTGTGAATTTGCTCATAAGTGGCTCATTTAACTGAGTAATGTATTTTTATTTTTTGCTTAATATTTGCCTTCTAAGGTAAAGTAGTTTTGAAGTACTGTTCTTCTCGTATAGTTTCTTAATTTTTTATTGGTTTATGGTTATAGGCATAAATGTTCTATAAATATTAATGTAGTAATGAAATTTAAATATTGACTATTCATGTGTGGCTATTTCAATTTAACCTGGAAAGCTCAGCCTTGAAACAGAATGATTACCTTTGGAATGCCAAGCACTTTCCAGACATAGTACTTTTCAAATAATAATTAATTTCATTCATTGTATTTTACTTCAGCCTAAAATAAGCATTTTATTTTCTGTTGTGACTGAATTCATCTAAAAAGCAAGCGTTTCCAGTCTTTGTCATGCATTTTATACTGAGTTTTGAACTTCAAGATATGGTAATGACTCTTAAGATTTGACACCCTTGTAAAATAAGCCAAACATGAAAGCTAATGGTCAGCTTCCTTAAAGCATAACTAGTGTGTATCTCCCTGAGATGCAAAAATGAGAACTGCAGATTATATCATTGTCACTTGTTACTGTGTTTATGTTAGTAAAAATACTGTTTTTATTTGTTATGCTAACAGGAGTGCTCTTCTAATGGAGGCTTCTCATTTGTCAGAGAAGAGATATGATTGTAATAGACTTTTTGGCTTGTTGTCTAGCTATTCTACTCAGTTTACTTTAATCTTGTACAGAAAGATCTTTCAGAATTGCAAAAGTTTATGCCTTTTCATTTGTACATTCATTACTGGTGAGAAATGTTCCATTTCCTCTGTTTATGCAATGTCTTCTGAGCATTGGACTAGGAGAATTTGCTGAAAAAGGCTTGCTGCAGTTGTTAACTCTTTTGCACAATTAATGTCAGAGCTATGAGATATGAAGAGTATTTACAACCTTGCAGTACCACTGCTGCATGTTCTTGTATCTCTCTAGGCAGCACAATCAAGATGAAGACTAATTCTATGAAATTTCCATTTGAAGAGCAGTAGAATTAACTCTGGTAGAGTCTGGTCCGACTTTAGCTAAAATAAATTATTCTTTTCCACTGTTTTTAATGAGATTTGAATTAGACTGACTAATTTCAAATAGGAAACAGCTTTGGGCTTCTGTCATCTCTAATCTAATAGAAGTACTATTAATAGCAATGCCACTGTGTATATCTAGTTTCTGATAATGTTTGTTTAGCTCATCTTGCCCCTATCTACTCACAGATGCATTTGTATTTCTTATTTCCATAGAGATTCCTCTTTTATTTTTAACACTAGGTTTCTGTTGATACTCTTTTAAAGAAAGCATAAATGTGTTCAGTGATCTCTGAATTACTTATTAACCTCTCTGTATTGTTTGAGCATCTGAACAGTGCTAGACTTCTCATAAAATGAGGATACAGTTCTGTCTTTCAGGACTAGAACATCTCCTGTAACAAATGCTTTTAATAATTAATGTTACTTTTTAGTTAGTGCAAATGCTTATCTAATATTAAAACAGTTTTTAAAACAGTTTACTTGTAAATCTTTGAAACGCGTGGTGTTATACACGTGTGAAATGTTAGAATAAATGCACTGAATAAATTAATTTATGCTCAGTAAGAATGCTAGGTCAAAATGATTGTAGTAGAAGGCTTGTATATTGATTAGATCCTATATAAAAAATGTAGTAATGAGGTAATTGACATTTATAGCTAATAAAAATCCATGCTCTAGACTGCTGAACTATGCTGTCAGCTTTCTTCCTTCCCCCTGTTGAAGTCTGTCTTTGTTTCTGCTGGAGAAATGGGTGTTTAGCTTAGAGTAACTAGGCTGTCCATCAGAAACTTGTTACACAAGGTTCTTATACCAAGCCTTGCATAAGAAGAGATTTGACTGCTAGCAAAGTTTTACACAGATGTGATGTTATGACTTAAATAATCTGTGATGTAAACAGTGTGCTTCATTGACCAGGGTAATGTGTATCAGAAAATGAACTGTGTTCACTTTCCTTGGGCACTGTAAAGTTGACACTCTTAAGGCAGCTATCTTGATAGAAATTCTGTCAAAAACTATGCTGTAATTATTATTAATAAATTATGCTGTGAGTATTTTACTGGAGTAAAATATCTAAGTCTAAATGGGTATATGTTAAGTTTTACAGTCATACAGATTTTTGGTATTGTATGTTCATCCAAAACTCAAACCAAGAACTTGTAGAAAGATCTCTCCCTCTCTTCTACTGGCAGCAAGGGACTTGTTAAAAGGCTTTTAGAAGGTAGTTCACAATGAATCAGAGAAGTCTTCCTTCATATGATGCAGCTGAGCAGAGATGGTGAATACTACATGAAATTCTGGGTATAAGTTCCTGATGACTAGACAAATTGTGTTGTTTGTATTATATTAAGCAAATATGTACTTGTTGGGTTTGAGTCTTAAAAACAGTAGGTAAGAAATTAATTTGTTTCCATCAATAGACTTGTCATTAGCAGCTTCTACTAATCTCCAGCCTTTGTACTTTTCTAAACATTATAACTGGACCATTGAACTTCTATGTTCCACGTAGTTCAAGCCCTTAATCTGTCACATGCCTTACACTGGTATCTGTACACAAAGTAAATCTCATACTGACAGCCCTAGAAAATAGTGTTCTTAAAGAACAAGGTGGTTGTAGTAAGGCCACATTTCCCAATTCTACATACCAGTTCCCATCAAGTCTGTACTTGCAGACCTCCTTAAAACGAACACAAATACTGTTTTGGTTCTTTCATTTACTCGGTACTGAAGGATTTCATCTTTACTGACAGAAATGGCTGCATTGTTAGCCCATGTGTTTGATACTGGTTTCTCCTTCATTAGAGGAGCCCAAGAGTAATTCATTACCTCTTTGTCTCTTCACAGTTCCTGGAGCCTGTTTGCCACCAGCTCTTTGAACTGTATCGTAGTTCTGAAGTTCGGCTGAAGAGATTCACACTGCAATTTTTGCCAGAGCTGATCTGGGTGTATCTGCGTCTTACTGCCAGCAGGGATAGGCAAAGTAATGGTTGCATTGAAGCATTGCTGCTTGGCATTTACAATTTGGTAAGTGAGGTAAGGGGGGTTGGCTGAGGAAAGCTTTGTTCTGAAGTTTTCCATCACCGACTAGGAATAAATGTTAGAACAACTTGTGTATATGAAATGATAATGTGATTGCGTGAAAGCAAATTTAGAAAAAAAATTGTTGTGGAGGTTTAGTAAAAGCATGTTTGCAAAGATATGTTATTGATGGTAAATCCATTTGGAACAAACATTTTAACTCAAAAGGGTCACTTTGTCATGGGTTTTCATAGTGTTACATATTTGTATGCGTAAGAAGATGAAGTAGCCCTTTTTAATGTTGAAACATACAACTTTTACGTGCGCATCAGTATGTGATTTGTCAGTCTTCCTGTACTGCTCTCTTTTCCTTCCTGTCTTATTCTCAACAGTTTATTTTTAAGGGCAGTTTGAAGCTGAAACTGCTGAGCATGCTAGTGTTTAGATGCATGTGTACTTCCGAGGTAGACACTGTCTTGAGTGGAAGTGTGATTTTAAGAGTGAGTAAAAGAAACTGTAGATAATTAGGTCTGACTGTTGGAACTAAGAATTATATTTTTTCTATTATATCCTTAACTTATTCTGCAAGTTTTTATCCTTGTATTAAGAGGATGTTTGGCAAATTTAGCAATACTGCTGAGCTTGATACAAATTTCCATTTTCTATAACTGTAGAACACATGATACCAAAATATTGTCCTTCACTCTACATACTGTAGTGAACTTCTTCCTTTAACTCTATTATCTATGTACCTATGATGAGACTAATGAGATGTTGTGGTTCTCTAAAAATAAAATAAATAAAAAATACCTTACTGCTACATGTCTAGGTCACCTCTAACAACTGGAAAATCAGTTACTTTAGATTTATGCTGATAGAAAAAAAAAATAGGGCACTGCTTGCTGATTTTTGGTACTGTTTGCCAAGTTGAATATTTATCTTTAGCATCAATTTTCTCATAGGAGTCCTGTGGACATTCCTTTGAAACCTGTGATTCATATCCAATAGGATTGCTGGAGAAATAGACCTCAAAATGGACAATAACTTGCTCTATTTCTTTGTTTCTGTTGTTGCTATTTTTCTGCATATCTGCAGATACAGAAAGAGTAAAGTTATTTTCTCAAATCTTTAGAAGGACAGTGATAAATCTTTTACATTCTGTTAAATTCCATTAGTTCTCTTCCCCGTCTGACCATTAAAACACACTTTAAGTACAGGACTACCTTGGGCTAGGATTTCATATAAACTTGGATGATTTGACTTATTGTTTAGAAATTTACAGTACCAAGTGAGTAGGCAGATGTCACAGATTTATCTCTAGGTCTGTGTCTGTGACGAGGGGACAGTGGGCCCACAAGCCCACCCACCCAAAAGAGGAAAGTAAAGAGAAAGGAGCGAAATTGGGTGGGGAACAAATAGCAGCAATGATCTGAGGAGGAAGACAAATTTACTAATTATAGTAGCAGAATACAAGTTAATTGGAATCGTAGCTAATAAATGAAATAAATGAGAGAAAGGGTATTCAAAAACCAAGGCCTTACTCTAATGCTGTAGGTAAGAAGACCAGCGAGCACACATTGCCAAGGCAGTTGAAAAGAGGGAAAGTCTCATGATTCTGTTTGTTTTATCTTTCCCACCAATCAGAAAATGTGAATGGATTAGTGAAGTCTTCTGGGACCTGTAGTTCACTCTTCTCTTCTGAGACTGAAGCTGTAGCATTAACTCTTTAACTCCTAGTGCACTGCATGATGTTATGGTGTGGAATACTGGCCACAAATCATAAAACCACAGCAGTATGTTTTTTGACTGCTATCTGGTACAGTCCTGTGTAATCCTTTTAGTTTACTGGGTTTAAAAACTGCTGGTCTTGCTTATTTATTAAGTAGCCTGTCAGCTACTGATTGGTTTGAAAGCCCTTTGAGAAAACACTGTATATTTCTTACTAGTAGAATTCTTGAGGAGACTTCACCAGTCTCCTTGATTTCCCCTTTTTCCTGGACTGCATTTATTTTGAAGTACTGCCTTTTGTCAGCAAGTGACTCATCAACCCTCATGCTTCTATATATTTAGGTTTAAAGTTTAGCATCGCTCTACTATGTGATTCTGTCATACGTAAATGTCATAATGTAAAGGTGGGCTAGAGAAGCTTTCAGTTTTTGGTTTTTGACGAAGACAGAAAGATTGAGGCGGCAGTGATGTTTTCTAATTGCAGTCAATGATGACTGTCTTTCCTATTGGGTCTTACCGGATCAGAGCATTTAAATTCTTCCTTTCTAAGTATGTTCTAGGAGTTCTGTCAGTTTTCCAAATCCTTTATTTGTTCCATTGTGTTTTTTTTGTGTTTTGTTGTTGTTTTCTATTTTTTCTCACCTGTTGTTTATTTTTGTTTTAAATGCAGGAAATTGCTGACAAAGACGGAAACAACAAAGTTTTATCTTTCACCATCCCTTCATTATCTAAACCCTCAATATATCACGAGGTAAGAGAACTACTATGGTAAATTAGACTTGGGTCTATGAGAGCAATGAAAACTGCATCCATCTGGAGCAACAGAACATTTTGGGTGCATCCTGTTTTCAGAGTTACGATCTTGGAACGGTTGGTGTAATCTAAATCAGTAGTAATAATAGAGAAGAAATGTAGATGTTGTAAAATGCTTGCTGACAGTGCCCGTTTCATACAGAGATTACTTATGTTGTAGTTTCAAATGGGTTGCCTCTTAAGTATTAGGATACAAGGAGTCCATTTCTTTTTGTAACTCCTCATTAACATAAGTTGAACTTAGGAATCATTTTGTTGCTGTACAAAAGGCTTGTGCGATTAGGACAAACCTACTTTAGATTACTGTGCAGCAATCAAAATTGGAAATGATTCTCATTTGCTCTGATGCTTATTAAATAATTTCATTATCATAAAGTTTTTAGATTTTTGTAATTATTTTCATTTTTAAGAGACAACTGTGTATTTTGACTTGGGTGATTGTCCCACATGACATCCTGTTTGCCAAATCGGAGAAAAATAGATTTGATGGTTGGACCACTCATTGGATGAGGAATTGGCTGTATGACTGCACTCAGAGTTGTGGGCAGTGGCTCTGTGTCCAAGTGGAGGTGGATGACAAGTGGTGTTCCTCAGGGATCAGTGCTGAGACTGGTGTTATTTAACGTCTTTGTAGGTGACATGGACAGTGGGATTGAGTGCACCCTCAGCAGATTTGCAGACAACACAAAGCTGAGTGGTGCAGTTGACATAGTAGAAGCCAAGTGCAAGGTCCCGCACCTGGGCTGGGATAATCTCAAGCACAGGTAGAGGTTGGGTAGAGAATGGCTTGAGAGCAGCCCTGAGGAGAAGGTTTTGAGAGTGCTGGTTGATGGAAAAACTCAATGTGAGCTAACAATGTACGCTTGCAGCCCAGAAAGCCAACTGTATCCTGGGTTGTTGCATCAAGAGATGTGTGACCAGGAGGTCGAGGGAGGTAATTCTGCCTCTCTACTGTGCTCTTGTGAGACCCTATCTAAGTACTGTGTTCAGTTCTGGGGCCCTAGCAGGAAAAGACATGGAGCTGTTGAAGTGGGTCCAGAGGAGAGCCATGAGTATGATCAGAGGGCTGGAGCATCGCCCCTACAAGGACAGAGCTGGGGCTTCTCAGCCTAGAGAAGACTCCGGGGGGGGACCTTGTATTGGCCTTCCTGTACCTGAAGGAGCCTAGAGGAAGTCTGGGGAGGAACTTTTTATAGAGGCAGGTAGTGACAGGACGAGGAGAAATGGCTTTAAATTGGAAGAGGGTAGATTTAGACTAGATATTAGGAAGAAGTTATTTATTGTGAGGTTGGTGAGATGCTGAAACAGATTGCCCAGAGGCTGTGGACGCCCCTCCCTGGCAGCATTCAAGGCTAGGCTGGATGGAGCTTTGAGCATCCTGGTCTAGAGGGAAGTGTCTCTGCCTATAGCAGGGAAGTTAGAACCAGATAATCTTAAAGATCTCTTCCAACCCAAACATTCTGTGATGCTATTATTAGGAGTTTCAGTGCTTCTGGAGACCTTTTATTTATGACTTATTTTCCTTCTCACCACTTACTTCTAGCCCTCTACTATTGGATCCATGGCTTTAACTGAAGGAGCTCTCTGTCAGCATGATCTCATCAGAGTAGTTTACAGTGATCTTCATCCTCAAAGAGAAACATTCACCGCACAGAACAGGTAGGTTGGATGCGTTGTAACGTTTGAAGTGCTTTACTAGACAGTCAAGATCTCATTAAACATTAAGACCAAATAGACTGTGGTCAGTCCTTTCTTAATATTTAGTGCTTGGAAATGAAGATAGAGAGCAAACCAGTAAACTTGGGGAATATTTTTGTTTTTTGCTTCCAACTTTGCGTGTTACCAGTTCATTTAGATGCGAATAACTTCTCTGTCATCTCTGTGTCTGTCAGGAATATCTTTTGAGTTTATGCCTGTCAGCTCAAATTTGAAGGTGAAACAAAAGGCTGGCATTGCCTTTTCCACAGGAAAGAAAGAGATGGAGCCAAGTGCATAGAAAAAATTGAGGATGAGAAGCCTCAGGAACAAGATTTCCTGTTTCTGATACATGAGGACATGTAGACGGGGGCTCTACTCATTATTAGTAATTGCAGCCAGCCTTTTTAGTCAGGTCTCTTGCACACCGAAGAGCAGATTCTGGACTGGTTCAGTGCCCTGCTGTTCTAGTGACTCTTAGCTTTACCCATGTTTAAAACCAGCTCTGGAAAATGTAATAATTTTTAAAATGTTGCGGACTTGTCCAGCTCTGTAGCAACCTGGACAAATTTTATGACATATGCAGGAATTATTGAGGAAATGATATGCTAATGATTTTCAGTAATAATTTAAAGTGAACCTTTAATATCCTGTTTCAAGTTAATGAGTTACAGTGGAAGAGGGTTTCGGGATTTGTGTTTATTTCTGATGATTTTTCCTTGGAGGTACCTTTCAAACTGAGTTGTAGGGATTTTTTTATTATTTTTTAAATTTCAGATGGAATATTAAGAATTTAAACCATCCAAGATTTTGATCTTGTTTCTTTTCAGGTTTGAGGTGCTGAGCTTTCTCATGCTGTGCTACAATTCTGCTATTGTCTATATGCCTGCCTCTTCTTACCAAGCACTTTGTAGGATGGGTTCCAGGTGAGACACTTGTCTTTAAGTCTTGCAGGGCACATTTTTAAGTATTCATCCAACAGAGAAGAATAAACTAATTTGTTACATGCATTTAGTACTTCAAAGCAACTTTTGGTCAGTTCTGCAACTCAATTGGAAATTTGATGCTATGCTTGGAATATCTTACTCCTGCATGGATTTTGTTCCAGTTATTTAACCTTTTGTTATCTGGAGAAAAAATAAAATGGGGCAGAATCTTCTGAGGCTTCTCAGATTGATTGTATTTATTGGGTTTACATACTATTCAGGCACTTTCCAGTATGGCTAACTTCAAAACATTGTGAGGGATACCTTTAGTTTCTTCTGCTTTCAAATATTAGCCTCTTGTTTCTGAGGATATTTTATATGGAATACTGTACCAGCACGTCATGCTTAGGTTGTGTATTTTTTTTTGTTGTTGTTTTGTTCTCCTCAGTAATGATATCCCATTTTCTGGAGAATTCAGTACTGTGATTTCTCAAACTCTTAGACACATCCTTTATATAATCTTCTGCTTGAACAGTCTTAAAAGCATCTGGTTGGCAAAGATCCCTGCTTTATGCTCTTCAAAATCTGAAGTATTTCTGATATTCCCATCTGCCAGTTTCTACCAGCAATTTTGCCTAAAATGGGATCAATTCACTCCAATCTCCAAACAGAGGGCTCTCTTTAAAAATGTTTAATTTACCTTGTTTTCTTCAACAAAATACTGCCAGGAAATAAATTAATTACGTGCAATTCAGTTACATAACAATAAAAGGTCAGACTAGCTTCTGACAAATATGTATTTTGTAGTAACGCACGTTCAAGAGTGGTGATAGGCTGTTTTTGTCATCTGATTTGTGATGGGAACCAGTCACTTCTCATTGTGCTTCCATCATCTCCATTTGAGGTATAATTATGCTGTATTTAGCAAGTAGGCTGAATTTTCCTTTGAAAATTAGAGCTACTCTTTGGTTAGAGTGGAGGGAGACAACATAGGATTTGTTTTTTTGTTGGTTTTTTTTTTGGAAACAAAATGAGTAACAGCAATAATTTAAGTGTAGCAAACTATTTCCAACAGTAAGGTTATTTTATGATGAACTGAGTAGAAGTTGCATGTTTTTGTCTTGTGTTATGCCATCATAGTTGTGTAATATGCATAATACAATGATCCCATTTCAACTTGAATTCTGAGTTGCAGTCATTTTCCTTAACCTTCTAAATTAAACTTTCCATAACTGTACTCATTCAGCTAAAACAAGCAGTGATGTTGCTCATTTGAGCATGTTAATGGAAATGTACAGTAAACTGTATTCTAACTTGTACTGATTATTACACACACTAATTTTGTAGTAGTTTATAATTGAAGTAGCGGACACTTAGATCAGGAATCATTTTGTTCCACAAAGAGTGGAGTGAATTTGAAAGGGAAACATCCTGGATCCTTCTTGTATAAGCATATACAAGCATCACCCTGTGGCTTCTTCTCAAAGCTTTTGTGCTCCTGTTCTGCAGCTCAGCCTAAAAAGCCGTTAGTCAACTTATTTGGATCTATGTACCTTGCCTTGGTGGGAAGACTGGACTATACCTAGTCAGCAGCTAATGCCCATTGTGTTACTGTCTGCTTTCCAGAATGGACTTGGATCACAGTTTTTGATTACTGAGGCTGCAAAATGTATTGCAAAGCAATAGATTGCATGGGTTTCAGTTTAAAGCTGATAGCTGGGAGACCTTTTCAATATTAACTTTCATTTTATGTCATTTTCTAGTAAGAGCATTAACACAGTGAAATACTTCTTTGTACTGTGGTTTTATTTTGTTTTTTCTCTTGAAGGCTGTGGGTTGCTTTCTTTTTTTTTTCTTTGGTGTCTAATTGATATTTTCATTCCTTGTCTCCTTTTTGCTTAGTGTCAGTATGTGCTCATGGAGTTCCTAGTTTTAAAAGGAAAAAGTAATGTATGCAGTACTGGATTACTAGATTAGAGAAACAAACAATACATTTACTGTGAATGCATTAATATTTATGTATTGTTTCTATGTTTATGCTTTGAAGTCCAAGTTCTGAATAAATGTATCTGTTGTGTTGGGTTTTTTGTTGGTTTTCTTTTGTTTGTTTGTTTTTACCAGTAGAGTCAGTGCAAAGCAGTATGTGACAAGGCAGGCCCTTTGTCAAGGGCCATAACTGATTTTGGTTTTATTTGTAATGGAAGGCAGCTGAAAGTAATTCTCAAGAATAAGCTATCTCTGTTAACCAGCAGCAGAAATAAGATGGCAGGTGGCGTATCTTTATACCACTGAAATATTTCCTTTGTAGAAAATTGGGTTTGTGAACTGAATTTCTGGGATAGTCTTGTACTTAGGGTGGCAAAACCACCCAAGACACTAATCCTTTAGAAATTGATTATGAATTGAGGAAAACATGGTTAATGGCTATATGGGAATAGTGCTGTGGGTTATCAGCAAGTTATATCTCAAAGCACTGATGTTAAACTGCTTTAATGATTGGAAGAGCAACAACATAAGCTCACAGTGTACAGTACTCTTATGTTTTGAAAAACAGGTTTTAAAAGTTGAAGAAAATGATTTTTAGTTTGAAGTAATTGTGGGGTTAACATTTTGGTTTAATGGTGTATTTTTTCAGGCTGTGTGTGAGTGGATTTCCACGGCAGCATGAGAAACGCTGGAAAGAACACTGTGGTAGAGTGGTGTTAGACCCTGACTTCATGGTGCAGCTGCTCACGGGTGTCTATTATGCTATGTAAGTAGATCTTCTTTTTTTTGGTAGAAGAAGTGGTGACTGGTTTTGCGTGAATTAAAATATTAGTGCTTGTTCTTTTCAAATTGGAATAAAGGTATTAGGTTAAGTTCAAGGACGTAACTCAGTTAGCATATTTCCTGTTACTCACTCAGCCAATTGATGATTTGAAAATATCTTTGTCAGCACTGGAGTAGGTGGTGAAGGACCAGCACCAGGTACGGGAGAGAAGGAGGCTCCTGGCTTTATCTTTTCCTGAGTTTTTACTACCATCAGATAACCTTCTGTTAGTGAGCATAATGAGCTTGGATGCCAAGATAACCTGATGAAATGCAGTCCTCTTGAATGCCAGTAGTTTCTGAGGTAGCAAAAATCCATTTCTGACAAGAACGAAGTAAAACTTTGTTGTGACCCCATTTTTCATTCTTTAAGTTTGTCCTGATTACAGTGTCAGCTTTGTCTCACTTGGAGGTGACAGGGAATATCTTTCTTCATTACTCTTTGATATAATATGAAACTTACCTGTTTATACTATAAATAGAGAACAGTCTGGGTGTGAATGCAACTGATGAACATTCTACGTAAAGAAGGGAAGAGCTGAATTTGGACAGAAAAAAAGCCGATCAGAGTTCGTAAGATATGTAAGATAAACTTTTTTCTCTACATTTAGATATAATGGTCAATGGGATCTCGGCCAGGAGGTATTGGAGGACATAATTTACAGAGCACAGCTTGAACTCTATTCACAACCTCTGTTGGTAAGAAAAAAAGCTGCTGAAATTTATGGACTTGATTAAAAAGAGTATGGAAGCGTTTCTGAAATGGACTGTTAATTAAAGCATTTGTGGCCATTTGCTTCATTCCCAAATGCAAGTGGTTGTTAACAGCTGGTGTTTTCAACATAGTTATTTACACCATACTTTTTTCTGATGGAGTGTTGGGATCTCCTAGTACTTGTTGATGCAGAAAGCTAGTATTTTGTTATGTAGTACAGTTGGATCAAAATGTTTGTTGTTTTGGCACCAACTACTGATGAAAAGCTTAACTGAATGATTATATGTTACAGGACACTTTTTGGAAAAAGATGCATTCTTTGCATCTAGACCTTCAGAAGACTTTAGAATATGCTATGTGATGTAGCTAATAACACAATAAAAAATAACAGCAACAGAATAGAGCTATAAGAATAGAGGATCTTCATCCAGTTTCAATGTCAGATTTTAATCAAGTTACACAAATCTTAATCTTTACCTTCCTTACCATCAATGTAGTGGTTTTCTTTTGATGAATTATTGCTTTCTTTTCAGTTGCTGATAAAATTGTTGTTTTGATCATTTAGGAAAAAATAAATAGGGAAATAGGTGCAACTGAGTGGGATACAGGTGGAAGGTAAGGAGGCTGTCAAAGAACAAGGAGGAATGGAAAAATTTTATTTTGTGAAAAGTTAGAGCAAGGCTCCAAATAAGAAGGAATGTTAAAAAGAAAGTAAAGTAGAATAGAATATTATCTCGGTTTCTCTGAATTGTGGCCAGAAGCCTTTGGTGCTCTTCTGAAATAAAAGTAATTAAATTTAGTATTGTTACATAACTGAGAAAAAAATGGATTGGGAAGAGTTCTTCTCTGTGACAATCTGACATCACTCCTTCCTCCAATAAATTACGTAAAATTATTATCTTGATGAACTAATATTGGCTCCAGAATTTATCTAAAGGCTTTTGGAGAGCCCTGCATTTTAAATGGTTGGTATATATTGAATTATTATAAGACCTGGTTCCTTTTCAGAATGACTCATTGCTCCATCAGATTGAAAGTTTTAAATTAAATATTGAACTTGCCAAATTAGACCACCTTATCAAAATACAACATTGAAAAGTTGTGTAGGAGGATCTGGAACATAAGTCAATTGATGATATGACAATTTTCAGTCCTGATTATTCATTTTTAATCATTTCATCTTTTGAGATGGCTTTTAAGAATCTTCTAGAATGTTCACTTTGCTGTTCCAACCCGTTGTTTGGTGATGTCATGACATTGCTGATTTTTTTTCCACTCTCTAATTATTGTGTTTTTCATGTATGTATGTGGAAAGATACATCTGTGTATTTTCTTCTTGCTCTGATCTTGATCTGATGACTTGTTTCACAGCAGTTTCTGAAAAGCACCTTTCAAGAAATCACTGAATTTATAGAAAGATGAATTTCATATCTTTGGCCTCACTCTGTATATTCAAACTGCCAGATTTTTCAAAGGTTAGAGTCCTTTCACCTGCTTGCAGTCTCCAGGAGATGTAAATAGTTTAGCAGCGTGAAACTAAATATTTTAAACACTTACACTATGGCACCAAATAAAATACCATCTGTGCATCTAGTTCAGTCAAGTTCAAGTCTCTGTTTGTGACTGCCTAGCAGCAGCAAATTCTTTGAAATCCATTTAATATTTAGGGGATCTTCCATAGTAGAATTCTTCTTATATTTTTGTACATAGTCTGTTTGTATAATTACAGATATACTAATCAGTCATAATGATGAGACACACCACACCTTCTAGTGTGAGATTAGTGCCTCTTTGTATAAAGAAAGATGAAGGCAAAGGTTGTTTTTGCAGCTTTTTTCCTTTTCTTTTATTCTTTTCCTTTGTTTCTCCTTCTGATGGAGAATATTTCCAAGTGTTACTGTTGCTTAATTTTTTTTTTCCATATGGTTCTTCTTGATCCCCAGAAGTATAATTTGTGCTGATGAAAAGAGCCAGTTGCTAAAAAGTTCCACAAGTGAAAGTGCTGTATCACTTTCTGGTCTTACTGCAAAAGCCTTTTAATACTATTTTTCAGATTTTAATCCTGTAACTGAGAAAGGATACCTATTCAAAAGAGGGTGGAACTCTAGCAAAGTAGAGGTTGGAAGGCAAACCACTTTGTGATTGAACTTGATGCACATTGGGTCGGTACAGCTCAAACGGGCTTTGAAATCCCGAATGAGATCAAGAATGGGGTGAGCACAGTGAGGTTTGTACCATTTCAAGATGACAGCATGAAGGAAGGACTAAATATGAGTAGAAGAGCAATATGCAAATAATTTATGAATCTGAGAGAATTAACTAGGAAAGGCCATATCAGAAGTGGACAAGTGGAAGATAGAATGATAAAGAGTATTTCCTGTAATGGTGCCAAGAATCATTAGACTACTTTGAAGTCAGACATGAAGTCAACAGAGGTGTTTAATGTGAAGTTACAAGATAACAGGGGCTGGAGAAGTTCAGAATCAGCTATGTGGCAGCTGCAGTAGACTTCCTTAGAAGCCTTAGATTTAGTTAACGTCTTCTCTAACTTTACTTTTTGAATGAGTTTGACCTGTGCTACCTGGTCTAGGGAGCCTGCTTTGGCAGAGGGGTTGGACTAAGTGATCTCTAGAGATCCCTTCCAACCCCTACAATCATGTGATTCTGTGATTCATTTCCTCATGTGGCTGCTGGATGATTTATGTATTAGAATTTGTAGGAAATTCACTTCTATTTTACTGTGATACTAGTAAACACTTTTAATTGATGTAGATTTTAGTGCAAACTATATGCACTGATATTTATTTTGTGAAGAACTCAATTCCTCATAAAAGACAAACCATACAAATATGGTTCTGCTGATAGAATTGTATCCTAGTAGTTTAGTAGATCTCTTCTTGCTTGTGTTTTTGTAAGTATTAACCAAAAACGACTTCATTAAGTAAGCAGAATTGGTGCATATGGGCTTTGAAAGTTTTAGGGAATTAGTGGAGTGTCCCTTACAATTATGACACCTCTGGCAACCTCCAAATATCAGCACAACATTGTCAAAATTTGAATCTTAATTCTCTCATTAGGTGGAGAGGAGCATATAAAAATGTTATTTCCAGCATGAAACTAAGAAATGCTGGATTGTAGCAGCATTCTAAGTAGTTGATGCAGTTCCATTGTTTAAGCACAAGTTTTTATACAATTAAAAAAAGAAAAAAGCTTGTCTCTGTTGTAGAACAGAAAAATAAAATTGTCAAAGATGGGGGGAGTTGTGTGTGCTTTGCTAGAAAAGTGGAGTATCTTTCAAAGTTCTTTATTCTAAAGCAGATCTGTATTTCATTTGAGGGTGCAGAACTGTCGCCTTATGTTTTATTTGTATCACAGAGAGTTTACGTGCCTGCTGTCATGGATTAACAGGTAGATGGCATATATTTAAGACTTGCAGAGCACATTTATTTAAGATGTTTCTTTTGTCATACAGTGCGTTCTGATTTTCAGATCAGATTTTGCACCACTTCAAGATTTTTTTTATTTTTAAACTTTGTTTCCTAATGCAAGAGAATATCCATTAGGAGACAATGTAAAGATAACTTTTAATAATAATTACTTTATGCTGTAATGGGGACTACCCAAGTTATTGTAAAAAAAATCTTGGTAAGTAGGGTTTTATGGGGATTAACTAGATACATTTTCCATGCTGATTTTTTTTATGTCCAGTTATCTCTGGCCTCCTTTTTTTATGTATGTTTTTTCATTAGATGAGGACTAAGAACCATGCAGGAAGCCAGTTATTTCTGAGACATAAGAGAAACCCAACTGTACAGCTTTTGTATATACAATGTCTGTTTATTGCTGGTTGTGGCCTTACTGTGGTTTATGGCTGCATAAATTCAATAGGATTGTGGCAAATCAAGGTGAATTCACTTTCAGTTTTTCAGAAGTTTTGAAACATTATGTACAACTGCTTTATTTTTACTGAATACATACCATAAAGACCTATGAAGGTGGAGGGTGGTAACTTGTCTTGCATATCCTGTGTTGTGACCATTCTTGTCATACAGCATGCATAGTATTTTTCTTGTTTTGCATCCATTTGGTTGAAGTCTTTGTTGTGTAGATTGTTACTGCTAATCGTACAGATGTCAAACATAGGACAAAATGGTTTACGTGGGAAAAGTAAAAATAGAGAAAATTCAGCTATAACTTTGGGAACGTGCTTGTGATGGACTTTTCAACTTTGTTATCAACTGTGAGTCTTGGGGATGGGATTGTCTGTCTGGATGGGATCTGCCATAATTAACAATTCTTGGTTGCTTCCCCTTCTGGATCCAGCGAAGAGTTTTAATACTACCATTAGCATGGTCAACAATGGTTGCAGTACGGCATTTTACTTTCATCTTAGGTTGCAAATGCCATGAAGAATTCACTGCCCTTTGATGCTCCTGATGCGTCCCAAGAAGGCCAGAAGGTACTGAAAGTAGAAGTTACTCCAACAGTGCCGAGGATTTCTCGAACTGCCATTACAACAGCTTCTATCCGTCGTCACCGCTGGAGGAGAGAAGGTGAGCTTTCTTTTCCTATGGCAGGTATTGTAATGTAGTGTATTCATCACCATCACTGTTACCTGGCTTCTGAGTTTGAATGTTTGCGGAACAGTTGGTCATGGTTGTTTTGTTTTTTCCTTTTGGAAAATGATTCTCCATAACAATGTATAGTATTTTACATCTTCAAAGCACTGCATGAACATGAACATTTTGGATGTTTGTTTTGATTTTGATGGAAAACCTTGAGGTATGTTTAAAGGAGAAAGAAGAAAAAAATTTAAAGAAAATATAAAAGGGGAAAAAAAAAGACTGAAAATTGTTTACTAAGGCTTTTTTTTCCATTAAATCAGAATGTAATATTATTCTGACAGTCTAGTGTAGAATTTCCGTTATTTCTGTGATGCACTCTGAAACTCAGTTGCCATTCCATCATAAATAGCTCAGGAAATTAATGTTATTATTCGGACCTTGATAGGGTTCCAGTTACCCACAGCGACTGAAGACAGTGGGAGATAGAATATCTGAAATCATACTCCTAGCATCGTGTGGCCCAACTTACAGAGGGAATGTGTCATAAAGTAGTTTGGAATAGCTTAAAATTTTTTTCCTCCTTCCTTATTGAATGCTTAGATCACATGGAAGTATGCAGGACCATATGAAGAATAACAGTAAATATATAGTGATGTTTTCCTTCATATGGTTAAATCTTTGTTGTAATTATAGCAAAAAGCTTGCTTTAAAACTTTTTTTCCTGCATGTATAAAACAGATTAAAAAAAAGCTACATAATGACCGAATGGAAACCATAGAATAACCTAAACATAAAATGACGGTATGAGAGTCTGAAAACAAACATTACTTTTTTTTCTTCTACCGTGTGCCGAAGTATTTAATGACCTCTGGTCCTCAGCTGAATCAGGATGTCCAGGAGAAGAAGCAACTGTCTTCTATTTTCAGGACTCTGGACCATGTTTGTCTTTCCTGTAGCTGCCATTATATTCATTTTCTAGTCTCTGATACGGAGTATAGCTCACCTGTCCCTTTCTGTGGATGTTCTCATGAACTTCGAACTAAGCATGAGTAGTGTTTTGTGTTTGTTCCGTGTCCACATAAATCTTCTATTTTCCCTGCTTGGGTTGGAATACCAAGAAAGGAACAGAAAAGCACTAAAATGTTATATGTTGAATCCCAGATGGCTTTGACTTCTCAAACGAGGCTGACTCAAGCATACCTGGCTCACCGATCCAACACGGCTCCACAGACCTAGGGATCAAACGTGAGCAAGAGGGGGAGGTGCTGATACGCAGGACCCCTGAGCATGGCTTCCCGGAGCCCACCTTGGCAGCAGCCACAACAGAGGGTAGGACAGAGATGAGGAGGCAGAAGTCAGTGAGGCAATTGCTGGAGGAGGATCCTGGCTCCCTATCCCCAAGCAGAACTTCTTTCCATTCTAGTGTGTGTTTCCGCTATCCCAGGGTGTATTAGCTTCTCTTTGCAATACACGCATCCCCTATATACCTAACATCAGGTCAGGTACTACCTTTTGTTATCACATGGGCTGGCCTGGGGCTTGCATCTGTGTGGTGAAAGACTGCTTGGCATGGCAAATGATAAAATAAAAATGACAGGGGTAATAGCCAAGAGCTTTGGGATTGCTTGGAAACTTTCTATTACTGAGCATGTTTAATCTAATATTCAGAGGAGAAAATGCACCAGATGAGCATGAATCCAGTCCTGAAAAATAGACAGCACAGAATATAAATGGAATTGTTTGGCGACAACTTAGTTCCAATAATGTCTTATTAGTCTCGACTTTTAAATTTCCAAGAACAAAGTCAAGCCTACTTAAGACAGATTCACAACTATTAATGTTTTTATTTGACAGTTACCTTTAATTGAAGACTTATAATCCTACAACTAGTGTAGATGGATGATCTGACTGCTATAAAAACAAGTACTGAAAAGGAAAAGCTTGTGTTTCTAAATGATTTAGAAACGATAATTGCTTCTTTATGTTGTGCTGTCCACACAAGTGCTGTAGGCCTTCATATTCCCACACTGTAATCAGGAACAGCAGATATAGTAGTTGGTAGAGATTTATTTTAATTCAGTTCATCTGTTAATTTTGTCATCTCTATTCCATGAAAGGTATAATTTCAAGCACTGAATTTGAATTGTGAGTTCTCATCAGAAATGAGAATGAATTTCTTATAAATTTAGCTAAACATAATTTGAAGTGTTTTCACATTTTAAGTCTCCTTTTCTATCTGAACAGTCTTGTGGTATTTCCAAAATTTGTAAATGGGATGTATTTGTAGATTCTACATAGGCTTCAGATTTGTTCTTCCGGAAACAATCATCTAGAGAATTTGAAGATTAAATGTAGTGTCACCACAATCCTTATCCTTAATCGGAGTTGCTATCAAGCATGGAATTATAATGTATTCCTTGGTGCATAGTGGGTTTGAGCATGCTCAGTAAATGAGTATGGCTTTCTCCTAACTTCACTGGTTCACCTAATCTTATTCCTTTGCATGTGCATGATCTGAAGGACATGGAGAAGTTCTCAGATGCAGAGAACATCCTGGAAGAGATAGGAAGTAGGAAAGAAGTTGAAAAACGTAGTCTTAGTTTGTTTCCAGATGCCTGCATCATTTGAGGTGTTACTGGAGAAGTGGTAATTCCACATGCCTCTGTTAAAGTTGGTTGAATATACTTAACTTCTTTAAATGTTGACAATATATAATTACATGCTTGGGTGAATGGAATTCTGCTAGTTAACACTAGCTGGGAAAAGGCACAGGAATGGAGTTTGGCTTGAGTGTAGAGTTATATGTGTAGATACTGGTCTATAATTGATACTGATTTCACAGAAAGTTTTGCTTAATTAATATCCTCTCATAAATGTTGGTATCAAACAATATATTGAGATCATTTTCAGTTACTTGTCAAACTTCAGATATGGAAAGGATAAATGGAATTAATATTACTTTGAAATAAAACAAAACAAAACAAAAAAAAAGACCCTACAATCCTTTTGACCCAATAATTACAAAAAAGGCAGAAGACTTCAAGAATGACTGAGTAATATCTTAAAAGGTATTCTGCTTCTGAGTGGTAGCAGCTACCGCTCTGCACCGTTTTCAGTTGTAGAGAATGCTATATCCACATCTTCAGAATTACATACTGATATTCATGAAGCGTTCTTTAGGGAAAGATTTATCCTGATAAAGAACAGCAAGAATCCCAAGGACATGTTATTGTGTAGATGATGTGATTTCTGTTAGGATGGGCTGTCTTTTTTCTTCCGGCCTTATAATAGAGTCCTTGGCTTTTTAAGTTTTCTTTTCCAAATTGTCTTATTGGTCTCTTGGAAAACAAACAAACAAACCTCTGTGACTTCATCCTGATTTGCCTCCAAACACAGTATGTAAAGAATGGAACATTTTTTGTTTGTTCCTGTGGTTAATTTTTAGTGGAAAAATAGATGTATTGGGAAAAGATTTTGTTTATGAAATTATTTCAGTCCCTCTGAGAACATCTGTAGCTATATATATCTGGCTAGGAAGGTATTTCTCATGCATGTTGTCTTCTCTATCTTCTTCATTTTTTTAGTACTGCTGAGCTGCTTGGGCCTCTGTCTAGTTGCAGCATCAAAAAGCTTGCAACAACCCCTCTCAGTCTTGTCTTTAAATTTTGTGGATGAACTGGTGCTTTTTTCTTTGTGGCCCCTTTGCTTCTCTGTCCCTGAATTAGGAGCACGTTTCAGTATTTTATTCCTCAGATGTTTTGACATAAGCTGTGGGGAAGCAGCAATGTTCTCATAATAATAAAAAGCTTAGTAGTATTGTCTGGAGACAGCATTTTGCAAGTTACATGTCTTTTCTAGAACAAAAGGGATTGAGAGGGGACTTCAGCTGCTATTATTGCTGCTTGTAACTAAACACGCTTTCATCCAGCTTTGCATGGTTATAAAGAAAGATATACTTCAATTTATTGAAATAATTATCTTTCTTTTAGTAGGCTCCAGTTACATCGTATTTTTATTAGCATTTTTGTTTATGTGTGGGAAGGTTGGGATGGGGGAGATGGGGGGAGATGTGGTGAATGGTAAAAAGAATTTCTTGCTGTCTAAGGTAAGAAAATGCTTGTATGTCTTGGTGAGAAGATAATGGTCTACTTTGAGCAGTGGGAAGTAAGAGTATGTACTTCAAATATGAATACAAGAACTTAAAGCACATGAAGCAGTCTTCATTTTGATGATAACCTTTGAAGCCTTTTTTTTTTTTCAAAGAAGGATAAAGACTTTACCAATGAAGAAAGACTGCCGTAACGTGAACCATATTATCTTTATGCTTCTTAGAAGGCTTAGAAGTCAAGTAAGAACTATATAAAACAGCAGAACAGTCTCGCATTGCATTGGTGAGAGTGGCCTGAGCATGGTCTAATTTAGAGAAGGCTAAACATTGTTATAAGCCAACATGCTGTAATGGTAATTACAAGGCAAAACTTCCTAAAAAGAGAAATTGGTTTAAAAGAAATGGAGTATTGAAGCCTCCCTGTAAAGTTTATTTTTGCTTTACATTTCAAAAATGTGATCAGGCTTGTGTTTCCTCTATGCAGAGGAAGGCTTTGTAGCTGCTCTGTTTGCCATAACAAAATGCTTTGTAATACTCTGATAGCAATCGGTATGAAAGGATGGGATCCTACTCAGATATTATATTCTCTTAGTTCTTTACCACCCCATTCCATGAATGCAATTGAGACATATTTGCTTGTTGGCACACTGGGATGAACAAGCTGCCAGTATAGCAGTACAGTGGGGAGAGGCATTGCAGTTTTCTCAGCAAAAAAATAAGAAATAAAAGTTCAGGCTTCACAGCTTTTTTATAGCAAAGTAAAATTCTTAGTGGGTGAATGTCTTTTTTTTTTGTGTGTGTGTGTGTGTGTGTGCAGAAGTAGTTAAACTGTATGGATTTTTCCCACTGAAACAAGCTATCAAGCTCCTTTTTCAGTTTTGAAACTTAAATGACTTAAATGCTGTTCAATACTGAAACAATAACTTGTTTTAAGTACTTGGAGCTTAGAAAATGGATTGGAATAAGATTTGAAAAAACAGAAGTCTTCATGTGTAGCCCTAATCATATTATAGGACTGAAAACGAGGATTTAAGGAAGAAGCTTGACAGACTTTCAAATCCCATTCCAAAGCACAAAGTTTCAGACTTGTTTCAGACAAGTTTCTATTATATTTTTTTCTTAAAAATCTAGATGCTGAGATTAAAGCAAATATGATATGGAAACACCTAGGTGTAGGGTTGCTGGAAATACAGGGAGGATTGAGCTCTGTGAGAGAGAACTAGGAATTAGGTTTCACTCCAGCGGAAAGCATAGTCGCATTGTTTGAAGAGGCAGCACACAACAGAAGCCTTCTGCCTCTCTTTGGAGCATTGTTGCTGGCCTAGGAAGTAACCTAATTCTGAAGCTTACCAAGCACATGCCAGAAAAGTACTTGAACACGCTCAGATCTTGCCTCAAACTAAGATAAAATAGTCTAAAAGCAGTTTTCTTTTTCTTTTCAGAATATACATGATAATAACAAAACCCACATAGAGGAGGAGAATGGGTACTCATACCTGTAGGCAGAACTGAAACAAAGTAGTTGTACAAGGCCTAATTCTTCTGTGCTGATAGACATGTTTTTAGATATAGTCTGGACTGATGAAGGTATTGCAGAGGAAGGGCAAATCAAGCTCAGGAAGTACTTACTATCAGATTCCATTGTTCTGCTATATTTAACTAGAAGATTATTGGCTGAGAATCAGGAATTTTTATGCAAGTGGAAAACAAGTGGATCAGCAAATGGGGGTTTATTTTGATGTTGTGTGCCTCTCTGTATTCATGTTACTTGAATGTTTACTGTGTGTTCTGACTGGTTTGGGTTTTTTTTATTTTTTATTTTTTTGGCTGTTCTTTTTATTAATAGATACTGAAGGTGTAAATGGAAGAGAGGAATCTGTGAACCTTAATGATGCTGATGAAGGATTTTCATCGGGAGCATCTCTCAGCAGCCAGCCAGTTGGGACCAAACCTCAATCATCTGTATCCCAGAAGGGCAGCTTAAGGAAAACAGCAAGTGGACGTTCTGCTAAGGATAAAGAAACCTCTTCTGCAGCAAAATGCAATGACAGCCCTCGAGATTCGGTAGCTCGGAAGCAGTACGTGCACCAATCCACTGATCTTGGTGCAGATATAATTGAGATGACACCTACTAAGAAACACCTCAGCCTGCCTGCTGGGCAAGTGGTGCCAAAAGCCAACAGTTTGAGCCTGATCAGGACTGCCAGTGCTTCTTCCAGTAAATCGTTTGACTATGTGAATGGTAGTCAAGCAGGCTCCAGTGTTGGAGTTGGTACAGAAGGTGTTACTAATCTAGCAGCTGGTAACACCAATCGTTTTTCAACTATCAGCCTACAGGAGGACCGACTAGGCCACGCTGGGGAAGGTAAAGATCTTCTCCCTCCTGGAACTCCCCTAACCAAACAGTCTCGATCTCCAAGTTTCAATATGCAGCTGATATCCCAGGTGTAACATTTTACTCCCTTCGTTAGGATCCCTGTTTGCCCTAAGTCCCCAGGCAAGTTCATTCTTAGGCAAAACAAGAACCATCATCCTGCAGTGTGAAAATACTGACTGTTGTGATCTTGTTTGATTTGGTTTAGCTGTCATACTGTATTACTGAAACAGCAATAATTCTTCCCTCACCTTCATTCTGACCCCTTGTGAACATGGTTGTGAAGCAGTATATAATGTACTGTATGCCTTTTTCCATGCCTTCCTTTCTCCTTGGGTGATGTGCAATCCATCGTAGGCTGATCAGTCCCATTTCAACACTGTGAGACTGGAGACACCGTCAGAAATGGTGAATGTGATCCCTATGAGATGATGCTTTGGCTTTGTTAAGAAATAGAAACGGGTTTGTTTTCTCAGTCTACAGTACTGCAAAGACTACTGGATCATGACTTTTCTTTCTCAGAACCAGGAGTGCCTCAGAGATTCTAATGTGACTTCGGACCTCTCTGAGTCTGTGCAATCAATTCTGGGGAGGGAATTGTCATTGCTGCTCCTGGCTGCCTAGAGCACTTTCATTAAAATGAGGGTAGTTTTTTCTCGTCTGCCCCTAGTCTCTCATCCCAGAAGCTTTTGATGTTCAGCAATTGGGACATGGTTATTACCAAGCTCTCTTTTCCCTCAAAGAGAGGATTGTAAGTAGATAATGTGGGTTACAATGCACTCCTAATGGCGTTGTGGCCATGTGTAACGCTGTATGTCTTCCCTTCCAGGACACAGGGTCATTCTGCATGTAGACTAACATTTAGACAAGACCATGTTGTTAAAGAAGTTTGATTTGTAAGTGGGAGGGAAACACTATGTTTCCAGAAACTAATGGCTAGCTCTGCTCCATTTTTGTTGTGGGTGGTGGTGGTGTTTGTTGTTGTTCTTGTGAGGTGGTGATTGCTGAGTTGAAAGGTGTATTTGGGTAAACAGTATTTCTCAAGCTGCTTTCTACTGTATCATGGATCCCCGCCCCTTTCAGCTTCTTCCTCAGATTCCCTAAATTCAGTCATGGAATCATTTTGAGAATCTTGCAGTCCAAACAGACCATCCTCTTAAGGGACTGTCTCAGGGATAGAGACAATTTTTTTTTTTGCTAGAAACACAGAAGCTTTAATGTGAAATAGAAATGCTTTTCTAGAAACACCATTTACACAAAGGGGTAATGACAGTCCTTTTTTTTTTTTCTTTTCCCCCAGAAGGATCACAGTTCATTGCCTTGGTAATTATCATCTATTAGGTTTTGATCATTATTTTAGAGGATAGGCCCCTAATCTAGAAAATGCAGAACTCATGCAATTGAGCCAAGCCTTGAATGTATATGACTGGTGTGAATGGTGGGCACTGGCTGGTACTTGTGCTAGAGAACACTGCTTAGAAGCACATTTCTGATTGTGTGGGGAAAATGTTTGTCATCCTGTCTCTCTCTCTGTCCTATTGCTAGAGAGAAAAGGAGGAAGTTCATCCTGTATTCTTAAGTAATGTATGATATTCTGGAAGTTTACAAATTGTAAATCCACAGAAAAGAGTTCTGATCTTCATGTGAGCACTTTGGTTTCATTGTCACTGTGAAGAGTAAACATAAGTTGTTAGACATAGCAGGTTATCTTTGAATGGCAGAGAATCTGTAAGAAATTCAGGACAATAACATGATGTTACTTTCATTGTTAGGTTTTATAATGTTTTATTTTTTTCTTTTGGAACTATTTCAATTAGAACTTTCAAATTTACACTGAAACCCATTTAAATATTTGAAAGCATTTGGTAACTTGATAATCACTTTGTCAGTCTCGTCTTCAGATCTTATGTTCATGGAGAAGTGAATTAAATGGCATCTGGACTGATGCAGAAATTGAGTTACAAAATAGAATCATCAGAAAGAAAGCCCTGATGTTTCAAAATTTAGATTAGTTTTTAAGGGCTGTTACAGATAGAATCAAGGCACAGTTTAATCTCAACTGTGAGGGATTTTCTGTTTAAAAAATGAACAAACTTCTTATGATTAGACTTGTCTTAATTTATTTTGTCAAGTTTTGCTGGCAGAGGTGATTGGCAAGTTACGGTTGTGCAGAAGTTTACTTGGTGGTAGTTTCTTCCTTGAAAATACAAATTTATGTCTTGTAGTTATCATCGCTATGGGAATTCTATTGCAGTGCCATCACCTTGAACTGATAAGGACCAAATGATTTGCTTAAATCTTTTGTAAAGAGAAAGTCAAGAATGTCAGCTTCTTGAGGAATTACTTTAATATTTCTATGCCTTTAAAAAAAAAATAGGGTTGCTTGTTAGGTAAGGTTCTCTTTTTGCTCTTACAAACATTCCTATAGAAGTTTTAGGATGCATACATTGGCATTGGGCCAAATGTTGCAGATGAATACTTCATGCTCTGGAGTGGAGCTCCACACTGCTACAGTATTCTGAAAAAGTGAGACAGCCCAGTGACTTCAGATGGGGAAATCAAATGTACATGCATCAATTTGAAGTAGTTAGAAGTTCAGTCAAGCTACAAGTCAAGATGTTTTTTGCAGTCCTCGTTTTGATGATGTGCCTTTCGTTATAGTTCAGTTTGTTTTATTCTGGTTTGTTGGTGTGTATGTACACATATACACAAGAACAAACTATGTATGTATATGCCTACCCCATTTAGAGTTTTAAAAACGGTTCAATTTCATCTCTGTTAAAAAAAAGTTTTTTTTTCTGTGTGCTGATCTGCAGCATCTATAACTTAACAAAGTTCTCCTCTGAGTGCAATGTTTCAGTTGTGGGAAGTTATTTTGTCATTTTCCAGGCAGATACTGATTGATGACTGTCTTAGAAAGTGAGGCTTTTAACTGCAGAGCAACTGTAGTAGCAGTCTCTGTCAGTGCTGTGTATCACATTTATCCCTAATCCTTCTAGGTATCTCAGATTGTACCAAGGTGCGTGAAGACTGGAGCGAAACCTCGTATAGTGATGTTCAGTACACTTCAAAGTACTGTGGTGGTAATAAAGTTAGAAATGTCCAGGATCTAGGCTGAGAGAATAATCTGCTGGTTTTCTGATTGTGTTAAAAATTAAACAAAAAACGTGCTCTAGTTTTCTGATACTGATGACAAATACCTAAACTTAAACCTCTTTATCCTGAATTCACTCGGCTGTGTCATGATTTAGAACATTTGGTACTAAATACAAGGCACTAGAAATATTTCAGTGTGACCACAACATCTTAAAAGGTTGAAAAGCAGAACACTACATGTGTGCATGCATTTGAGTGTACAGATATTTTTAGTTCTTAGGTGAGGAAGTGTGGGTACTGTATGTAGATGTCTATACACATGTAAGCTGGGATCTAAGAATTATCCCTTGATACAGTTTTTACCACGTTGCAATATGTTGCCATTTTACAACTCATTTTTCTTGGGCTCTATGATTTTAAGAAGATAGTTAAATCAGACTTCGGTTCACCTTTTCAGGAGGTTATTGTGAGCAGCTTTTTGGTTCAATGTTGATCCCTTTTGTTTTTCATCCTGCAGGCCACAAAGTAATGAAGTGAAAGTATCTATCACAATGAATGTGGCAAGGTGAAGTTATGAGTTGCTTTGTTATTCTTGCTAGTTGCAATTTGGAGACTTTTTATGTCAATGTTCGTTTTAAATGCAAAATTTCTTTGGACACGTTTTGTGATGTGAGTTTGAAAAAGTTGTTAACAGCATACTTCATTCTGTAATGCTGAATGTCGTGTTGCAGCCAGTAAGCATTGGATGTAGTTATTTGAAGATTGCAAGTGTGTTGGTCTCAGTTACCTAAATCTGACATTTCCAACATGCTCCTGCTAGCTTGAACATAACTAGTCATCTGTTTTGACAGCAAAATTACAAGGAAAAACATTTTTTTTTTCTGTCAGCTTCTTTATTTGCACTACTTATGAATACTGGAGTTTACTGGGACAGGGTTTTTTCTCACCATGTGAGGTTTACTTGTGTGTGGGTAGGTACATGTGTTTGTCACGTGTTGACAATCAATTGCCTCAACTGTGTGTATACTGTATGTAAATATGAACATATCTTTTCAAGATTAAGGGGGAAACCTGCACCTTAATGGTGGTAAAGCTGCTCTGTAGAAAGGTGGCCCCGACTCTTACCCCTTTCTGTCTCCAGATAGATGTGGCTTGTTTTACTTCTCTAATGAACATAATTGTCCTGGAAAATTTTAGTTCCAGGGAGATTTTCCTCAATGTTTATTGTATAGCATGTTCAGAGAATTATATTTTCAAAAATAATTTTGGTGTAGATTATTCTATGCTATGGCTGTATTTAACCTGAAGTTTAAACTTGTCCTATTTTATCATGAAACAGTGGCTATCTCTTTTAAGTGTTCAAGTGTTTTATTTTCAGTCACAAGATGGAAATTTTTGTTTGACTTGGCTTACAAATTTAAGTTGATTTGAAGACTGAGTAGTAACCAAGAATAACTTCGAGCAAAATTCTTGGTCAGTACAGACTTGATACTGAACTCATAATCCTGGAGGAGGTGTGGAAAGCAAAATGGAATATACTTGAATGGGATGTATGTGCTGCCTACAGAACAAGAAGATATTTGTTATTTGTAGACCTAAAAGTCTTATCCTTAAATTTTGCAAATCTGTCACTGCCAAAGATATTGTTACCTTGGCATGTTTCATATGGGACTGAAACCATTAGCTAGGTCTCATTTGTAACATTCATTTACATCATTGGAATAGTGGAATATGATTTCTTTGTTTTCTTTTTTAATGGCTTGTTTGGGACAATCACTAAACTAAAGTTATAAATTGTCAGTCCTTTTCAAGCATCAAAAGCAGAGGGCAAACCCTCTGTACTTGCATTGCATTCTTGGCATAAATAAAATTGATCAGTATTTTATATTTTCCTCCGTTATTTAAAATGCTGCTTATTGCTAATATATATATGGGCCTTAATTTGTCTTTCTCATGTTAAAGTGAGGTAAATTGCTCCTAAGTTCTCAGACTACTGTTAGTTTGTTTTCCCACTGGCTCTTGAATAAATTTCACTTCTGGAAAGCTTTTCTGTAGGTGATTTGGGGGAACAGATCCCAGCATGGATGTTGTGTTTGTGAATACGTATGTCAATCTGTCAAAATTTGCATGTTGTGATCAGCTGAAGAGCTAAAATACTCACCTGCCTCTTAAACAGTGATGGACAGCAGCAGAGAGCTGTGTGCAACTTAGTTCATCGGTAGCTTATGAAAGCAAGCAGTAAATGGATTTTGTGAGATTGATATATATGATGATTTCCACTTAGTCATTACACAATTTTATTTTAAAATAAACCAAGTTGTGGAACAAATTTTTGTAACGTAACAGCTAGTCATTTCTGATAAACTTACCTCTTAAGTTCAGCAAGTGTCAAGGCCTGCTATCATTAGAAGTTCAAAAACAAGCTCTAGAAGTCTGAGGGCACCTCACAGCTCCCAGGAATGAATTTAGTAAAAATCTGCCTCATGTTATGTGACTTCAAGATTTTTGTGAAGAAAAATCACAAGTCATTTCTGTCTTTATTTACTTTAGAATAATAAAAAGAACACATCTGATTTTTTCTTTACTGTAGTCATCAGATTTCTAAAATAGATAGTTTTGGGGGTAAAATGAATTTTATAATGGGTCCATCAATTATTTGTTCTATCATAAGGGATTACTAAGCTACTCCTGTGAGGAGCTGCTGTGTGAGAACACTTGTACAGTAAAACTTCATGTCTGTACAGTAAAACCTTGGCCTACATTTTTAGCTTGTGCACAATGGGCGAAGTTGGTTAAACTGTATTAAAAAATTACTTGGTTGTGAGCTCCTGGTGTTTTATAGTCCTCATCCTCCCCAGAACTGATCAGAAAACAAACAAACAGAAGTATGAATGAAGCAACCTTTTCAAAGTGAAATGAGCTTTGTTCAAAAATAGGTGGGACTTGGGAGTGACAAGTACTGGCTCCTGACACTCCTTTTTGTTCACGTGGTTCCTGTTGTGCTAGACTTTCACGCTGTTTATGATAAAACTGAGTATTAGAAACTTTATGGCTTGAAGTATACAGTAGATGTGAGTTAGCAATCACTCTAGATAAACCACTTCTCAAAGCTTTTTAGTAGATAGTACCGGGGTGTGTTTGTGTGTTTTGTGTGCCGGTGTTTGATGATTACTTTGAAACAAGACTTCTTACTGTTCACTTGCAAAAAGTGCATACTTTTAGGATGGCTATAACTGGCTGGTTTATTTATGAAGAAACAACATCTGTTTAAATAAAATTGAGTCATTTAACATTTTTTCCATATCGAGGATTCCAGGAAAAAAGCTAATAAAGATTTTTAATAATTAAATCAGGCACTCTTAATACGCTTTAGATTTACTAGGGTAGCTTTTATTTGCTATAAAAACCTAAACCGAGGTACCCAGTGCTGCGTTTTTTTAAATTTGTAATTCCTCTGTTTTACAACGAATCTTTTGCTCTCTACTGCCCTTGTAAGAATACGGGATACGCTGTCAATTTTACTGGCAAAAAGAAACACTCTGCAAGGGTTAAAAGATTATTTTCTTACTTTTTCCTTGTCATACCAGGTTTGTTTCTCTGAACTAAGCTTTCTGAGGATTTTTACTACTTTCACATTATGTACTCTGATCTCTGTCGCAGAAGGGACATAAGCAGCACGTCCCACTTCTGCGGGCAGGTAGGCGAGGCACGAGGGCAGGGAGAGAGCAAAGCCTGCGTGGTCAGGAGTACTGGGGAGGGACGGATCCACGCGGGCTTGGAGCGGCCGTGACCTGTGCTGTGTGATGTCCTTTAGCCTGGGACCAGGGAAATCCTCATCCTTAGACCTGACGTGGCACGTAGCGAAGATCATGTTGTTGGTGCATGTAAGCCATTATCTTACTGTCTTACTGAACTGGTTAATGCTGTTGACTGTTGTTGAAATGTAGTTCCTATTTGATTCTGTAAATACCTGCCAGAGATGAAATATAATTATTTTAAATCGTTGTAAATAGAGATGTATAAAACTCGACACAATCTGCAATGCAGAGAAAAAGAAATATATATATATAAATATATAAAGATGTTAAATAAATATTGTGCTGTTTCTGAACAGAACCGGCGCTGGTTGGTTTTGTTTCTATGAGTTTGAGGGGCGGGCTCAGCCTTTCTCAGGCGGCTTCCCGTCGCCACGGCAACCACTGGCGGTCGCGCGCTGGGCTGTCAGCGGAAGTCCCGCCCACTCAGTGCTCCCGCCGGCAGGAGGCGGGAGCGCGGTCTGGGTCGCGGATTGGCTGAGGCGTGTGTCAGTCAGAGGCGGGCGGCGGTCCTCACAGTGTGGGCGGCCCGCACCCTCTCAGTGAGGGCACTGGATTTGCTGGCCGGCCGGCGCGTTAATCCGCTTCGGGCTCTTGCCGTCACCGCAAGGTGCGGTGTGGAGCCCAAGGTGAGCCGCCAGAGGTGAGGGCGAGAGGAGGCAGGCGCCCGAGGCCTAAGGGCCGGGCCCGGGCCCTGCGACGGGCGGTTGCTGCCGCGTACCCTGGTGGGCGCCGGGCGGCAGCGCCCCCTAGCGGCCGGGCGGCTCCACCCACGTGCGTGAGTTTTTTTGGGCGCTCTTCGGGCTCCCACCATGAGCTTGGCGGAGTTCCGGAGCGCCGGCGCCCTGGAGGTGAAGTTCGTGCCCGACGAGGACGTTCTGAGGCACATCGCTGACGACGCAGGTACGGCCGGGCCGGCGCTCGCGGGGACGGGGCAGCCAACCCTCCTCCGGCGCTTGGGGTGACCGCTGGCGAGCTGAGGACTTCAGGCATCTTCCCCTTGGGCTGTCTCTTCAGCGCCGTGCTCGCGCCCCGCCCGGGGCAGGGGACGTGTCGCCCTCAGTTGAGGGCGGTGCGAATTTGCTATTGCAGCTGCCTGGCGGCAGACGTGCGCGTGGGGCCTGGCAGCGGGGGCTGCCCGCCCGCCCCTCCTCGAAACCCCGAACGGAGTCAAAGCAGAGCGAGGTCCGGACGGTCACTGCGGGAGTCCTGTGCTTCACTTCCGGACTACTTGTAGCGTCAGCGCGTGTCTACGTGAGGTGCAGAGCACCCGATCCACATGGCTGCTCGTCTTGCTTTGAGCGGGGATCAGACAGGCGGTTTCCAGAGGTCTTTTAGATTAAATTTGTCCGTGGGAGTACTGGCAGCCAATACATTAGCTCTTCTCAGTTTGCTTCCCTCCTCAGCAGGGCAGGGGATGCAAAATGCACCCTCTTTGCATGCGATTTGGATCTGGTGCGTGTGTGTGTGTCACTGCTGTTTTCTTCCCAAACTGGAAGCAGGTGTGTTGAAATGGATCCTCCCACCAACTGCAATGGCTAGCTTCTCTGGTGAAGGAGGGACTAACTGCTCTGGGGCAGCTGATTGCCCTGATACAGACCAGCTGTTCTGTTAGCAGCAAGCCTTTTCTGCTTTGCATTTGCCCAGCGTTTTGCACAGCGGTAACTTGGTCTGTGAAGGGGGAGCGGCTATGCATTACTGCAGTAAAAGTAATGAAGTAATAGCTTTTGTTTTAAGAAACTTTTATTGCAATTGCAGGCATTAAAGTTCAGAAAGGCAAAACTCAGTTGGTAGTCAATACGAAGAGACTTGTAAAGAAGCTTGAGGCTGTCTCAGATGATGAATCTCAGGAGGTCCTGGAGGAGAAGAACTATGTTGCTGCTCTAGGCCTATGTGGTGAAGGTACCTGGGGCACAGGGAATGTGCTACAAATGTTACTTTGGGAGGTTCTTTTTGTATCAAAAAGTTGCACGTTGTTTATGAAATGTTTATTGTGCACTGGCTAGCTCTAGCTGTGCTTGTGCTAGGAGGAGAGGGTAATGATTTCTAGGATTTGTTTTATTACACTGAATTCACAGCACTCATGGGGTGAAGAGACCTTTGACCCCAACAGTAAAACATCTCCTTCCTTATTCTATAGATGGGATACTAGTATTTTTACAGTGGTTACAAGTAACATTTCTATTCACAGAATCAATGACAAATGGCTCAAGTGTAGGTGGTGGTGAAGTTTATACATTCCAGACTCCCAAGCGCTCCAACAAAATGGCAGAGCTGGGTATGTTTTCCTCTTTCTTCTTTCATCTTGCTCTGGCTGTGATCATTTTGAGTATCTCTGTTAATGTGATTTATCTCTTCATTTAAGTTATATATTTGTGCTATTTCATTAGCTTTTATCCAGCTCTGAATTGGTTTTCCTCAGAAACAAGCTCAGCTCTAGAGCGAAGCAAGGGCATGGTGTGGATGAGAGATACTTATAATAAATAAATACGCAAAAGTTAGGAGTCTTTTAATGCTGTAAGAAGAGCTTGTGTGTATGTGCCAAAGGGTGGCAGGGCTTTTATTTTCGTATCCTTAAAGGATATGTGAGAATAACTGTTAATGTAACAAAGAATTTGAACAAGCAAACAACCAACCCAAAAGTCAGCTGGGGCATTCCATATTCAAGTCAGTAATTCAACTTCAGCCTGAGCTGATAAGTAGTTGAAAGAGTTAAGTAGGATGTAAGAACATACCTTGTGGGGGACTGATGTGTTTTCTCTACCTGCTGCTCCATTGTGTCCAGTCAAGCAGTGTTAAAGAACTGAGTGGGCGTAACAGAGCATTTCTCTAACCTTGAAGGTACGCAGTACTCCAGGGAGCTAAGCTTGCCTCGTCTTTGCATAAGCAGTACTTTGAAATGAATTAACTGAGGAATTTGGGTTTTGGAAATTTTTGTCTAGTCTTGTCTATATTAATCTTGTGGGTTAGGAAAAATTTAAAAGGATGTGTCTTGTGCACTCTCTGAAATAACTGGGAAATTAATACTTAGGGAGACTTTTTCTGATGTATGACTCCATTGCTGAAAAATCAAGTTGGAAGTTTTGTACCTGATGTGTGAAACTTCTTTCCCTTTCGTGACCTATAGCCTCTGAATTAGCCCAGACACCAGGACAAAGTGTCATACCTGATCCCTCCGAGTGCCCTGAGAAGAGGACAGACAAAACTCGTCAAAGCAGCAGTAAGTATATGATGCTATGAGGAACTGAAGCTGAGTGAACAGGTTCTTCTTTGCACCGTGAAGCAGGTGCTTGAGAATTCTAGTCAATTGAACTTTGTAGGCTGAATTTGCATGGCCTTTTGTTCACCTTTCTGTTGCATCTTATTTTCTGTCCTTCTGGTGCAGAGAAAACTAACTTCTCGCTCATCTGTTAGTGTCACACTTGATGATTTTCTTTGTGTTCAACACAGATGATTGCACTTGAGTTAATGAGCTGTGCTGATGTGTTAAACATCAGATGGGTTGTGAGTGGGACTGTGTGCATGGGCGTGTCTAACTTGTGTTGTGGATAACTTGGCAGGCCTCTAAGCACCACACATCCATTTGTTTGCTCCCCCTCATGGGGATGGGGAAGAGAAGGTAAAACCTGTGGGCTGAGATAAAGACAACTAATTAGGGCAGAAAAATAAGATAAAAATAATAAGAGGGATGATGCTGATGATGAAAGAATACACAGAGCAAGTGATGCACAATTACTTGCCACCTGCGGACCAGTGCCCACCAAAGCCAGCTCTTCCCCCTGCCCAAGCTTTATTATCTGTCACGGCATCGTATGGTATGGGATATTCCTTTGGTCTATTTGAGTCAGCTGTACTGACACTGTTCCCTCCTTGTTCTCTCCCAGCCCATTCACTGACAGTGCAGCATGCAAAGCTGAAAAGTCTTTAGTGTAAGCACTGTTCAGCAACAACCAAAACATCAGTGTGCTATCAAGATTATTTTCATCCTAAATCAGAAGCATGGTACCATAGCAGCTACTAGGAAGAAAGTTAACTATGCCAGCTGAAAAGAGGGTAGCTTCACAATTTATTGTATAGTTTTTTCCCTGCCATTATTAAATGCTTGGAATGAAGGTGCAAAAAGTCAGTCCGGGTCAAAATGGCAAGAGTGTGTTACTTTGTGATCAGAGTCTGCCCTTGGAGTTGGGGCATTGTGCTCCCTTTTCAAAGTCTTTCAGTCCCCTTCTGTTGAAGGCCTTCCACAGCTGTGACCAAATTAAGAGCTGCCTTCTGTGATAATAATGTTCAGTGTCTTTGTTCTCTCATTTCCTGCCTGTGGGGAACTAATAACTTCCCCTGTACCACTCAGGTACACTACACCAGATTATCAACTCCCTTGGAACAGTGGATGCTTGTTTTTCTAAAAGAGCAACTTGTGCTTCTGAAAATATGCAATACTCTGAACTATGCTGTTTCTTCCCTTGCAGAATGTTCAGGTTCAAACCAAGTTCAGCAGAAGGTGAGTGCTGATACTCTCTTGATTTATCATTGTATTCCCCCCAGCACTTCTAAAACATGAACCTGCAAATTAATACAGTTCTGGAAAGGACCCTTAAAAACCACACCCACGTTACACATCTCTCCTAATCCAAGTGGGCAGGGGTAGCTAAAGCGAGAGCTGGAACTGCCGCTCATCAAGGCTGTGGAATTGAGTCAGTATGCTAGTCAGTGAATTTGACAGCTTAATTAGCGTGGGTGGAGACAATTTCATTGCATTGCACAAATGAGGACATTAAACAATCTCTTTAATATGCAATTAAACCCATAGCTTTCCACTTTCTTACCAAAGGAAGAAACAACATTAGTTATAAGCATAGCGGTTCTGTTAGAACAAGAACTTCAGAATGGTGATGCTGTTCCATGTCTTAATTTAGCATTGGTTTATTAAAAAAAAAAAGCAAAAAAAACCTACATCAATTGTCATACTAGGAAAGATATCCCAGAAGTTGATGTCTTCTTTTGTGATTCTTCGGAGACATATATGCAGTCTAGACATGTCAGTTGTGGTGGTTAGAGAACAAGTTCTGTGAAACAGCTGAGTTCCTGAAACAGCATAACACTGTTCTAGAAATGTGTGCAGAGCTTTTTGCAGAATAAGATTCCTGGATGGGAGATGCCTGTAAGAGATGCTGCTTCGGGATGCTACATTCACTGCTTGATGATGCCATGTCCGCTTTGACTAGATTAACTAAGATAACATAAGTATTACAAACCTGATCTGGTGTCTTTGTCAGGTGCGTGGTTTGTATTCGCGTAAGGAATGTGTGCTACTGCAATTTCACGAGCATATGCTCAGTTTCTGTTTTCCGTACCCCTTCTGGGCTCTGATTTCTGAGTGGTCAGCTGCTGTTCTGATAATTGTTTTCATAGTTGACTTCCAAGTGATCCTGAGTATGCAGTGTGATGTAGAAGATAAATGACTGCTCAGGGAAGCAGAAGCATTTCCAGTTTGTCTTGACTCTTGCTAAGGGACCAAATTTGGCATCTTGTTTAAAGATTTCATCATTTTCTACTCCTTATCCCAGGATGTTAGTTAGAAGAATTAAGCCCTTTTTGGAACCTGATCCTGCCTCTCTCTAGCTGTGAATGGGAACTCTCCAGACTTATTGCTTCTGCTCTCCCAGTTTCTTGTGGGCTGAAATAGCTTGGAAATTAAACCTGATTCTACTCTTTGCTTGGCGGAAGGCTGTTTTGGGGAGGTATGTGTGATTTCTTCTAATGCGTGTGTTTGTTTGTTCTTTTTCTCTTTTTTTCTGCTAATACAGACTAAAAAGAACGAATTTGTGTCTACCACACCTTACAGGCTCCGAAAGAGACTAGCAGGTAAAGATGAAGCTTTGTAGTCAGCTTCTGTAGTCAGTGAGGCACTGTGTTCAGAGAAGGGTGTTTCACACCTGCTCGCAGGCTTTGTCCTTTAGCAGCAGCTGAACTGAAGCAGTCTGGTTAATCCTGCAGAGCGAACAGACATCCCTAGGGAAGTCTGCATAGACCTTTTCTATACATTTTGCTATGCAGGAATAGGGTAGAAGGGTTAGAAGCACCCAATTGCTGAGCTTCAGAGATGTGACCGGAAGAGGCAAAACTGAGTAATCCTACCTGTGTTGACACTTCACTTTGACACAGTTGCTTATGGTAACTTTTTTCGGTAACTGCTTAGCTATACACTCAGGCTGAGACCAGAGGAGAGTTCAGTGTGTGACATTTCGTCTTCTATTTCTTTTGTGTTGAGAGACCAAGACACAGCCAGATTCTGTCTGTACACTTGAATCAGCATTGTTCACAGAGATGCTTTACAAAACCTATTTTGCAGAGTGTGAACTAGAAGATATGCAAGTTGCATGATTGATATTTGTAAAAAGCTGATGTAGAGATACTAAGAGAAAGAAGGAAATTGATCATCTTTGTTTATTGACATTTTAGAATGGGATTATGTTTCTTAGTTGGCATCAATGGGCAGATTTTTACTAAACAATTTCTGAATTGAAAACTAGGAACAAAATGATTGTGTGTTTGCGGTCCTCTTAAGCCTTGTTTTTACTTTTCTCTGAAATATACTTAGGAATCACATGCTTGAAAACCATCGAGAGCGAGAGTTTATGCAAAATGCATTCTGTGTAAGAATTCATTGATTGCTTTTAACCTTAAACTTATCCCCTAACTTCAGATGCTCAATTAGAAAGTGAGAGTGAATATTCTGCATCCTGCTCAGAAGAGGAGGTGGAAGAAGTCCAGAAAGAAGTCAGTACTGTTTTATCACAACAGAAGACCCCAGCAAAAACTAAGGCTGCATCTACACCTCCTTCTAGAAAAACCCTAACAAAAAAAAAGGACAAGATGGTGAGTGTGCAGAGAACACCACTGAGCCAGCAAGAATGAAGGGGTGGATGTTCAGTAACAATGTGCTGTTAGTGAACACACTTGGGGAAGATGGTTGTTTCAAATTAAACCAGCTGCGTTGGCTTTTGCTGTACTTCTGAGCAATCCCTACTAGATGGGCATTGTGTGAGCCTCAGCAGCTACAAAATGAGAAGATCTAATATTTCTTTGAAGGAAGAGACCTTGTATTGAGAAACGATGAGGAAATTGACTCTGTAGTGCTGAAAGAATCGCGCTCTACTTTCTAACTTGGCATTCAGCTTTATTTCCTTCCAGCACAATGGATACCCCACAGTGTGTTCCATTCTGTTTTTATCTCTGGGAAAGAGCCCTCTGAATGGGTTAGCTTTGTCAGAATGCTACTACAGAGACCAGTTTTGCAAATACAGAGTAAGAATTAATAGAAATCCAGAAGATAACTCATACTGGTCATCTTCAGACATGCTTGTGGACACAGCAGGGGAAGGGTAAATCGTTTGCAAAAGGTGGATGATCTTCCTGTTCCTTTTTAGAGCAATCTGGTAGAGGAATACTTTGAAGCTCACAGTAGTTCCAAAGTGCTCACTTCGGACCGAACGCTGCAGAAGTTACGGAGGAAAAGATTGGATCAGGTACACTTAAGAGTGAATTGCACAGCTAACAGCTTTGGATTTTTTTGGTTGTTTCCCCCATCAAAACTGCCTAATGTTGCTATTTTCAGTTTAACTGCTGATGAAATTCTTGTTGGTAACACTGATTTAGACAGGGGTTAGCATTTCAAGCATCATCTCTCCTTTATGCCTCCCTGCTCTGAGCAGGAGTACTGCCAGCAGGCTATTGCCTAGCTGTGTGGGCTTGAGACAGAAGGAGAAGTGTAGGGGGGTGTTACGAGGTGAGCAGACAATTGAAAGCTGTGCTTACTAGAGCAGGTTAAAAATTGATTTTGGAGGAGAAGCAGAGTTGTAGAGACCTGCTGTAAAAATTATCACCAAACCAGCAGTTTTTCATTTAATTAAGTGGTCTTGATTATGTGTAGAAGAGGGGAAGTCCTTTTCATTTGTGCATTTTGGAGTCAAGCCCTGTGCAGGTCTGGGACAACTCTAAATGTTACCACTTAGTTTTGAATCACCACTATATCTCCTTTCAGTTTCTAGAGGAAATAAACTGTCTAAATGTGACTGAACTACTGGTTTGTTCTTTTTTTGTTTTTTTCCCCATATATGTCATTTTTACAGCCAGTTTAAAGTGAACAATTGTACCATAGAGAGACAAGTACGTACAGGTGCTAGGGAAGCTTTCAAAAATACATGAATACTCTTGTGTCTGTGACTGTTTTTGGGCCTTTTTTTTTTTTTATAGTTACCATATACAGAGATTGCCTAATGCCTACTGTCATCTAGAATTGTTACCCAGAGTTAGCATCTAGATTCTTAACAAGTTCTTTCATAACAACTCCGAAGCAAAATCTAGGCTTTCAGTATTAGATCTCCTGCTGGCACTGAAGAAAGTTCAGCAGTTCTGCCTCTCAGTGTTTTGTTTGATAGATACACTGGAGCTGCTTATTGTGTAAACTATTTATTACATGAAAAGCAAAGCTGTTAAAATTGAAGAAAAAGGGAGGCCACTGTAGATATGTTATCATTTGTTACATTACTGTGCTGTTCAAACATCAACACCTCAGCACGTTTTAAAGCTGAGTTAATCCTTAGATTCTTGATAGTTTGAAATTTGAAATTCTTGATATTAAGCTATTGGCTTCAAATTATTTCCTTTCTGCAGTGTCTGTATTTATTTTCTATGGTGATATTTATGAACATTCTTTTGCATACAGACATTACTAAGCATGCTGACTGGAGCCCTTGTTCCTTTGAATAAGGTTGTGTTGTTGGTATTTTCCTAGTACAGTGTTTGCTTTTTTAAGTTCTGAATATGTCCATGTTTCTATAGTGGTTTTCCTGTACTCAGCAGGAAAAGGTAAAACATGATGCGGAGCGGCACAGAGCTCATTTCCAGTCCTAGTCTGGTTACCATTTCCCATAATAAAGTCATTTACTCCCTACTATTTTCTTCTTTTTTTCTTTTTTTTCCCAGTAGCAAAACTGTGCTTAGTTCTCTCAGGGAAGTACATAGAGAAACATGAATTGTGTGCACCGTTGGTGAAAACCCTTGTAATCCCTAGCTAGAGAGCATACTGGTGGGGTATTTATAAGGACTCCAGGCATACATCCTGTTTTTAATTTAGCTCTGAATTACTGACATCTTACCTCTTTTTCAACACAGCAAACGTTGCGTGACCTTCTGCAAAAATCTTCCCTTGCTTATGCTGCTGAAATTAAAGAGTTAAACCAGCAATATGAGTCCCTGTTTTCGAAGTGGATGCTGCAATTACAGTAAGTATCCAGTGAGAACCACTGAAGGTGCCTGGCAAACGGACGCTGCTAGTAAATTTACCCTCATATCAGCAATGTCCTGTGGATGTATGCAGCAGTGTAAAAGAAACATCCAAATGTAATACTGAAGGCAGTGACGGTTGTTCAGCAACTTACCTTTGTTCGGTACATTTTGAGTGAGCTGACACTTACTTCTGGTCAAGGTGGTGCTTTTCCTATTCCTCAAAAAAATCTTGTAGTGACTGTGACCCATGGTAAATTTAATACAATCATGTGTTGAAGGACTGAATGTTTGTTAGGCTTCATTGCATTGAAAATGCAGTTCTGGTATCATTCTTAGACAATCCCATTGGTTGGCATAGATGTGTCACTAAATTTTTGCGTCTCCGAACGGCTAAAACACTACTTCAACTGGAACGTATGTGCTGTACATCAGATTTCCTGCAGCTAACCTTACAGAATCATAGAAGAGAACCGTAGAATCGTTAGGGTTGGAAAAGACCTCTAAGATCATCTGGTTTAACCATTGTTATGTGTCTGCTGTGAGCTGAAGTTAAGCCTAGAGCTGACATTCCCTAGAAACATATATTTTTAGAAGCAAGATTGCAGTGGATCATTTTGCTTAATGATAATCAGAATGTATAGACTTGTACTTTTTTATTTAATATGTTTGTTCTTTTCAGCTTGGGTTTTAATATTGTGCTTTATGGACTTGGCTCGAAGCATGATTTGTTAGAGAAGTTTCGTACATCTCTGCTCCAGGATTCTGTTCACCTTGTGGTTAATGGATACTTTCCCAGCATCACTGTGAAATCTGTAAGTGTGAGAAAAGCTCGTTTTTTATCTAACCACTCTGTCTTACAGATACCTCTAAAGTTTTCAGTGTAAAATATTGAGGAAAGCTTCCTACATCCTGTAGCAACAGACTCCTGAATGAAGAACAATTCCAGTCTCTTTTTTTAAGAGTTCAAAGAAATTAATTGTGCTTTCAAAAGAAATGCTGTTCTTATCAGTAAAGTATTCCTCAGTCTAAAGAATTATGTCATAGTTTTGAGAAGAACTAGTGATCTCTTGTTTATTTTGACTGTTCGGGGAAACTTATGAAAAATCACTGTCTCTCTGTCATGGCAGTCAAAGATAACTTTCAGATTTCTGCAGTGGGTCATTCAGTGCCAGAGCCCTTCAGAAGGGGTAGTGGTGACTGCTATTTTCTGTTCCAGGTTCTCAACTCCATCACAGAGGAGGTATTGGACCACATAGGGACCTTCCGCAGCCCACTCGATCAACTTGAATTCATCATGAAAAGATTTAAAGAAGGTAAAACGACTGGTTTAAATATATATATATATTTAAACATGTAAATGGTAGACATTGCTTACTTCTTGGAAAACCTGGACGTTTTCTTTGGTCATTATTTTTATATATGCTGTTACAGTTATCTTGGTCTGTTGTAGCTAGTGCTTTCTTGTCTTGTAGTTTATGCCACTACTGTTGACCAGGAATAAATGTGTACACAATTCCATGCTGTCAGTGTTTAACATACAGAATTCTATAAGAAAGGATGAAGGAGAGTGTGAGTATTCTGGTAAGCTGGAGGCTACCCAGCCCTTTGGCAAACAGAAATGCTCGTCTCTTTTGCATTTAGCACAGTGCCTCTGTGCTTTACTCGTGTGATGTTTCTGTAGCTATGTTTCGTGATGGAAGGCGGGATAGCTAGGTTGCAGTTACATGAGGGAAGGTGGCTCTGAGTCACTGCTGGAGGACCTGATACAAACCTCTCTGAAATGAGAAGCATGAAGAACTTGCAAACAGTTCGAATGACGTTTATTGATCCCAAGTCCCTTGAGCTGCTCTGGAAAGTTATGGTGCCAGGGAGGGTCTTTCCACAAATTTCAGAATAGGCTGAATTAAAGCTTGCATGTATGTTGTTTAGTGGAGTAGTAGTGTAATTTTAACGTATGTAAATATCGACATTGCGATGAAATAGAAGTGTCAGTTCAGAAATGGCTTTATAATCAGAGTTAAATGGGTATGGGCACACTGAATGCCTGCTGAATTCTCTTTGGATGTATGTTGTATTGCTTATGCATACACAGGATATTGCTGTGGAATCCTGATTTTGTAGGACGTAAATGTTTAAAAGTGTATACTTCATTCTCCATCCCTATCTTAATGTTTCTGGTGGGACTAAGTGAAGAAGATTAACTGATTAACAGCAGTACCTGCTTGAATCTGCATAGATCAGTCTCATGTATTTATTACGGTTGCTCTGACAGGGAGTCTGAGGAACTGTTGATTTCCATTGGCAGCCAAGTGTGTTTTCATGTGCTCAAGAACTGGCTACTCTTCCAGAACTGTTTCTGGAAATCCAGGGAAAAGCTGTTTCCTGGGAATGAGTACAGCAGCAATAAACTAAGTTGGAAATCTTAGCATCTACTATTTGCATTATCCAGGCTAAGTCTGTACATTTCCTTGAGTGCACAATGGGAAAGATTTCTAATTAAGTTAGTGTCTTGCGGATCCAGTCCTGAATAGAAGGTGTATTTCCATTGTGTGAGAAGGGGCTTACGGATCCTACTCCTGTAACTCAAAAGCAGCTGAACAAACTGTGCTTAGACATCTCTCCTGAAATGCATTTGAATGATCAGAATCACAGGACTAAAGACGATAGTGAAAAGGAGAATCCCTGGTAAAACATTGAGCAAGAGGAAAGTTTTGTTGTTTCTTTTTGTTTTTATTTTTAATAAAAACTTTAGTTGCAGGAAGAACAGCAACTGTGATAAAAACTGACATATAAGGAACTGAGAGAGAGCCTTTTAGCTGCTCAGAAATACAGAGTGTAGTACAGGCATCTGAGTAAGCTATACAGGGAAAGTCATTTGATACTGGAATGGTGAATGTCGAGCCTGGTGGAATAGACTTGTCCTAGACAGCTCTGGGAATGGGAAACTGCTTTGTGTACAGTTTCTTTGATTGGTTCTGTGCTGTTTTTTCTGACCTTGCAGATTCATCTTTAGAACTCTATGTCCTCATTCATAACCTGGACAGCCAGATGTTGAGAGGAGAAAGAAGTCAGCAGATCCTTGCACAGTTATCCTCTCTGCCTAGCATTTACCTCATTGCCTCTATCGATCACATCAATGCTCCCCTCAGTGAGTCCTCTTGGGCCTAATGTAGAATCTGCATTCTACTTTGGGCCCGCTGAGCATGTTTCATAAGCTCATGTATTGCTCTTAGTGTACAAAATAGACCTGATGATGTATGTATGGCTGAAGTAGCTGGAAGCACTGATTGGAATGGTGGCCTTGTGCAACCCAAACTGTATAAAGATGCTAAGAATTACCAGTCTCTGATTATAATATTGAAAGCAAACAATCAAAAAAAAAAAAAAAAAAAAAACCCAAAAAAAACAAACCACCACAAAAGCAACAAAAGAGCAACAAAGTTCACAAAACAAGCAAAACAACCTCCAAGCTTCTGGCACCCTTTGATTTAGTGACTTACTGAAATGGAGATTGGATGCTATGTGTGCCACTACATTTAAACAATTTTATCAAAAAAATTCTCTTCACACTGCTGATTCTGGAATGATTTACAGCATGCCCGTGAAGCTGGTATGAAAAGGGGATGTGTGCAAATCTTCTGTAGTAGAGAATTGTCTTGCCTGAACTGCAAGTATCTGGGTGCATGTACTGTTAATTTCACAAGCATACTTTTTTTTTTCCTCAAATACTTCAGTAGATCTAAGCACATTATAATATTGTTTATTTTGTACCTGATTAAAACTAACCCTCCAACTTCTGTCTGTTCTTTTTCCTTTCTGTCTAGTGTGGGATCAGGCAAAGCAAAGTCTCTACAATTGGCTTTGGTATGAGACGACCACATTTAGTCCTTATGTGGAAGAAACATCTTATGAAAACTCACTGTTAGTACAGCAATCTGGATCTTTGGCTTTGAGCTCCCTAATGCATGTCTTGCAGAGCCTCACTCCCAATGCCAGGTAAGACACTGACAGGCTTCACAGGCACCTGCTGAGGATCCAGTCTTCACTAAGTTACTCTGGACTTCTGTGTTGACTGTTAGGGATTGCCTCCTGGGAGGCGTATGCCTGTTTTCTGACAGCAGTTTTCAAGATGGAAACAATGGGACCTGGTTTTCATGTGGTTGGTTACTTTAAATGGAAGTAAGCTCTAGCCAGCAACTGCATGTGCGCAGAGTCCTGGTCGAGGGAGAAATAATATTTGCTAATGTTTTTTTCCTTTGGATTTCCCCCTTTCATCCCTTAACCTAGGGGGATATTCAGACTGCTTGCTCAGTACCAGCTGGAGAACAAGGACAACCCATCTTACCCAGGTGCATACTTACTGTTTCCTCACTTGTTTGGGGGTGGCACTGCTAACTCAGTAACAGTGGCACTGGCTTTTTTGTTTTTTGTTTTTTTTTAATATCATCAGCAACAAAAGAGCTGTACTTCTTGGTTCAGTGAGTCTCAGTGGTATAGACAGTCTTTGTATTAGTGCCAGATAGACTAGCTCGATTCTACCCTTCTCTTACTGTTGTTTGCTTTCATTTTTAGATGTTTTTGGGGACACTAAGGGGACTGTGGGGTTACAAAATTAAAATCAAGGGAGAATATGAACTTGCACAACAACAGTGCTTAATGAACCAGGGGAAAACAGGAGATTCAATTTCCATACTGTTCCTAAGTACTCTCCAATGTGTCCCTGCTTTCTAGGATCCGTGTGGAATACTCTGTCACGGTCTTAACAGATGCTGCAAAGGATGAGCAGCATGTTACTGGTGCAGAAAGATGGAAGTGAGGTAGAAGAGTTAGAAATTGAGAGATTCATTATGCTGGGAAGTGCCATTAAAATTTTATTAGGCAGACAGGGTGACTAGAATGGTAAATCAACTGTTTTCTGTTGATTACTGAATTATCTTGGCCGTGTACTTGAAGTGATATTGTTGCTGTAGACATTGTGGTGTAAGCCAAAGCAGTGTTTGTAGACAGGCAAAATGTATATTGTTAGACTTGGAAAAATGATTTCAGATCCTTGTTCTCACTATTCTCTGTCTCCAGGCCTCTCTTTCCAAGACTTCTACCAGCAGTGTCGAGAGGCCTTCCTTGTAAACAGTGACCTAACGCTCAGGGCACAGCTGACAGAATTCAGGGACCACAAGCTCATTCGGACCAAGCGGGTGAGTTGCAGAAAGACAGTACTTCTGGGGATTCATTTATCTTAAACAAAAAGCTGCTTTCTTCCTTAGAAGTATACCTAAGACACAAGTGCGTGGCTCTCAGCGAGGCTTTGCAGTTTGAAGCACGTGGGGGCTAGCAAAGCGCTGAGATTCTGTAATTGCAGGTCTTTCTGTAACTCCGATCAGTGAATATTTCTTATGGATAGGGGGCTGTAAAAACAAACAAATAAAATAAAACCCACAACCAAAACAAAAGAAACAAGCGTGGTTAGTTTACGCAGCAACTTGCAGGTCTCTGTGGAGCACAACTTCCTGAAGACCTTGAGAAGTAATGGATGTTGGAGACTGACAGCATGATTCAAATAGTTACCTGTATTTGCATGGCAGAAGAGTGCAGAGTAGTCCTAATAATGAAGGAGTGTAGCACTGCTGGATGTGGGAATACGGTGTTGAGGAGATGTGTAGTGATACAATAGCATAGCCCACCAGAAGCTTTGTGTTTTCTGAGTATTTGTGCATTTCCAGTGTATCTCTAGGGAAATGTTCCTGGTTTTAGCCATGTAGTCTTCACAATGTTTGCCAGCTCTCATCCTGGCTGCAAGTATTAGAAGTAAGTGTTGCAGTGCTATCTAATGGCTTGCCTTGCACTATGTGTAACAGAATGTGTATTGCGTGTCTGTTCTCAGGGAGCTGATGGTGTGGAATACTTATTAATACCTGTAGATGACAGTACCTTGACCGACTTCTTAGAGAAAGACAAAGAGGATGAAGATGTGTAACGTCTGTCTGTTCTGTTCCCAAAACAACTATGGCAATTGCTCTCAAGGGCTGCTGGAGAGGAGCCTATACTCAGATCTTTCTCTTCAGCCTCAAAGCTGCTGGACTACTTACTGAAATGTATTAACTGTAATGAACAATGTTTCTTGTTTGCTACTTCAGGTAGTTCGAAATGATAACTTCTACAAGCAAGCTATTTCTTGCTCTGAAGTTAGATTTATCTGCTTTGTCTCTTAGCTCAGATGATGGCCCTCTTCATATCTACGTAGCCAACTATAGTCAGGAGAACTAACTTGTTAAGATTGTGCCTTCTGCTCTTTATCAGGTATAAAGGCTTGGATGGAGCAGTTCACATGGGAAGTGCAAACCACTAGATGGTCAGAGCTTTAGTTTGTACCAGTGATGGATTTTTTTTTTTTCCTCAACTGAGTGCTTTCTGGCACTCCTTTACCAGCTAGACGAGATTGGCTTCCAGCATATGAAGAAGCCAAGATTTATTAATGCTAAGAGACCTGCATTGACTGCACAAGGAATATGAGCAGGTTTGGGATACCGTGAGTAACTTATTAAATTCTGGCAGTGGAACTGAAGGACTTCTCCCCAAAATGGAATTCTTTTATCAGAGGATTTACGTAACAACTTGAGTCCATCACAGTTTTGATTACCTCTTGGTGCGGGTGAGATGGTCCAGCTTCTTTCATCTACTTTCCAATTTGTAATCCAAAAATATGAAGAGGCTGTGAAGTTTAGTTTACTTTATAAAAAAAAAAAAAGTTTGTATATATGTATTTTTTTACATTAGGAGTATCCATTGATTGTGGAGAAGGCCTTAAATGCCACTTGCAAGCTCTCCCTTTTTGTACCCCTTAGAGGCTGGGAGAGTGCTGAAGTTTCACAGCTTTTCTTCACTGTGTTTCTCAGGTATGTGAGAGTAAGCCCTAGTTTTGTCAACTGTAGTCTGCTAATCAGACTCCAGGGACTCTGATGTCTAACACTTGGTAGCTGTGGTACAGCTCAATGTTGTAATAGTTCAAATCAATCAAATAAAGTACTTTATTAATTTTCATTAGCTTCTCTCATCTTCCATGTGTTTTTATGTTACAGGAAGATAAGAGATCTTTCTGGAAGTTATGTGAAAGCCTCATTTTCATTGTTCCAAATATCTGCAAATCCTCATGCAGGGCGTGAAAGACTTCAAACTAATTAAGAAAAGTATTTTACGTTCTTTTAAGGTATCAAAATTAAAAATAGTTTGTATGCCTTGTAACGCCAGTATATAGCTTTAGAAAAGAACCAGAACATCACATGGAGTGATACTGTTACCCCTCACTGGTATATAGCCCCCAGTATACCCTCCATGGACAGAAGCAACAGGACAGAGGTTTACAGCCTGACTTTGATATATATTGAGAACACGGGATAGCTACTTATCTCAGTGCCAAATTGATTCTTCAAATATAGGAGCTATTTAACTTTGCTGAAGTGTGATAGGAGGGGAAACTGGTACATGCCAGCAGTACTCTCCAGCTTCCTTCCCCAGAACATCTGAGGCAACAGGAGAAGGCAACAAGGAAACTTGAGGAAAATTCTTAAAGGAACGAAGGACTTATTCTCCAAGAAGACACCAAAGCTGGCTGCCCAGCTGAAGTGCCTGTACACCAACACACACAGCTTGGGAAACAAACAGGAGGAGCTGGAAGGCACTGTGCTACTAGAAGAACATGATGTAGTTACCATCACTGAAGCCTGGTGGGGTGATTCCCAAGACTGGAGTGTGGCTGTCAATGGTTACAAGTTGTTCAGAAGGAACAGGCACAGAAGGAGAGAAGGAAGCATTGCCTTCTACATCAAGGAAGGATTAGAGTGTGAAGAGTTGTCCCAGAAGAATGGCCACAAGCAAATCAAAAGCCTATGCATGAGTTAGAGACTGATGCAACAAAGGGAGCCTTGTGTTTGGAGTCTGCTACAGGCTACCTGATCAAGCAGAGCCTGTTGATGAGGGTGCGTTTTTTCTAGGCACAAGAGACATCACATTGCAGACTTTCCTCCTGCTGGAGGACTTCAACCATCCTGATGTGCTGGAAAAATAGCTCGGCAAGCTGTACGCAGTCCAAGTCTTGCACTTGCATCATGGCAACCCCCACTGTCAACAGGCTGGGAGATGAAAGGATAGAGCACAGCCCTTCCAAAATGGACTTGAGTGTACTGGTGGATGGTAAGCTGGATGGGGGTCAGCGGTGTGCCCTCGCAGCCCAAAAAGCCACCATATCCTGGGCTGTGACAAAAGAAGTATAGTCAGCAGGTCAAGGGAGATGATCCTGCCCCTCTGCTCTGTGCTGTTAAGACCTCACGTGGAGGTCATTCTGCATCCAGATGTGGAATCCTCAGTGCAGGAAAGACACAGACTTGTTAGAGCATGTCTGGAGGAGGCCCGCAAAAAACGATCCAAGGTATCAAACACCTGTCTTATTAGAACAGGTGGAGAGCTGCAACTGTTCTGCCTGGAGAAGGCTCTGGGGAGACCTGAGAGTCTTTCAGTGTCTAAAGGGGGACTGTAAGAAGGAAGGGGACAGACTCTTCAGCAGGGTCTGTGGTGGAGAAATGCTTTCAAAGTAAAAGGGGAGATTTAGTCTGGATATAAGGAAAAAGCTTTTTACGATAATGGTGGTGAGGCACTGTAACAGGTTGCCCGGAGGTGGTGGATGCCCCATTCTTGGGGATGTTTGAGGTCAGGCTGGACAGAAATCTGAGCAGTTTGATTTAACTGTGGATGTCTCTGTTCATTTCTGGGGAGTTGGCTTAGAGGACCTTTAAGGGTCCCTTCCAACTCCATTGATTCTATGATTTCTAACCGATGTTCTCCTTTGGAGGTATGTGTTTCACAGGCTGCAATTCCAAAACTCTGCAAAACACATTAGTTCCTGCCTATAGCTGCTTAGGCTACCATCAGAACCACTAAAAGTGTCTACGTTAGCTGTAGAGTTCAAAAACAAATGCTCTGACAGCTGTACAGCCCCCTCTTTTATTTGGAGAAGAAGACATTTCCTCCCACTTTGATCCTTAGCTGTCTTTGTGGCATTGATAAGAATGATTGGTTTTATATGGCCTTAGCAGTTTCAGATAATACTGAATTTAGCCAACTTCCTCCAATTTGTTTTTTAAATAGAACAAGGCACATGCAATTACACTTAAAGCATCACCTCCATTATGTCTGAGAATTCTATTTTTATTCTAGTAGAAAAACTGTTAATGTAAACACTAGAGGATGAGTTCCCTTGTACCGCGTGGGTTGAGATCTCCTTGTAAATCACATCACTCAGCTAGGTACACTTAGAAAGCTGAAGAAGTAACATGTTCTTAAGTGAAGCAGGCTGGCTGTTTCCTGGTTTGAAGTTGTTCTATTGAACAAGAGGGCAAAGTAAGGTATGAAAGAGGGGGCTTAAAATGGTTGACAGTGTGGCTAAGTTACATTAAAGTGAGGCTGGGACCAGAGGCTTGCCACCACAAGCTGTACACCAAAGTTCTGGAAAGGATGCCTTCAGGGCATTCTCAGTGTGTAAGACTGCTAAGAAAGCCTAGGTAGCACATCAGCTTCTTGACGTTTTACTAGGGCATTTCTAGCAGTGCTCTGCTGAGAACAGGCATAGTCTTCAGTTAGAACCTCATCACATGAAAGACCAACTAAGTTCTGAAGAAATATTTCCTAGAACCCTGATGATCTTAACTACTGCAGCTAAATCTTCCTGCAGTCTTCAAACAAAGCTCCATGTTCACACAGGACTCAAATGCACCAAGTTGCTGTGTGCAGCACAGAAAAGATCTTGCTAAATAAGCTAGTTTTATTAACTAAATTTAAAAATGTCACTCAGATATTTATAAATTTGCAATGGAAGTATTTTCAGTTTGTTTAAATATTCTGATGTGGACATGTAATCCAGAGACAGTAAGATAGCCAACTCCTTTTAAAAAGGAAACAAACACAAAACTTGTCTAATTGTTATTGATAATGGAAATGCTACTTGATCAGTTTTATTAATCCTGTAATTAAGAGCCACAAGTATAGAAATTGTTTTTAAAAGAAAACATTCAATTAATCTGAGAATGGATATTCAATTAATCTGTCTAAGAATGGGAAGTGAGTTATAGCATATTAAAAAAAAAACTTTATTTTTTATTATTTTAAAAGTTTTTTTAGTAGAGACCCTCCATTTAAAAAAAAAAAAAGACAAAAGAAAAGCCAAAACATCCCCAAACTAACCACCACCCTTACTTTTGTATTAATGGTAGGATTTGCAATTGAATACTAGCACCAAATGCCTGAATTGTGTTCTATATAGACATGTGAGCTGTGTCTTGTTGAAACTGTTAATGCAAAACAGTGATCAATACTGCTTTAACTATTATTGAGAGCTTTATTAGCTAAAATTTCAGTGACTTGTACTGACAATCACAGTAAAGTAAAACTGCTGTGTAAGCTTGAAAATGGAGGCAAGTCAGATGTTTATATTTTACCCAAACTAACCCTTGGGTGGTGTGATTATCAAATATATGTAATAATATTGTATACAGTAACAGTAAATTTATTCAAGTGCATCCCAGTTATTGAGTAAATCACTTTTCAGCAGCCTGAAACAAGAATTTATTAGGAATCTGGCAGATGACAATCTATATCCCAAACATTGGGTGAACATACAATACAATGCTATACTGAACCAATTCAGAGCATCTTCATTCAGCTTGCATTTGGATAGTCTGTGTAAGATACTATTAAACTCTTGACTGTGTTCTCCCACTTCATGTTTCTTTTCCTCCTCTCTCTTACACCACCTGGAGGGGATCTCTGTCTTTCTCAGACAGAATTATGTTGATTTTGTTCTGTAGGTGGATAGTTAGCATGTCACGCAGCTCTGACAAGAAGCCTCGCTCGGTGTTACTGTGTTCGCACAGAATAACACTTATACCATTGGCAACTGCATCCAGAATGTCATGGTGGGACATCTCTCCTGCCAAGAGGGGAAAGAAACATGATGTAGATTTCTTGTAGTTGAGGTGAGTAATTTATTTGTGCAATGTATACAGAATCTCAGCTAGAAGCTGGGAAGAAACCCATAAGGGGAAAATTAATGCCACCTGCTCAGTATAATAATACAGCACACTCCTACTCTGGCATCCCTTGAAGGACATTTGACTGATATCCCCAGTGTACAATTGAGACAAAACCACAGAAGTTCCATGCTGTCCTTGAATAGTGATATAATTTGCTACTTAGTGCAGGAAACTGTGTGCAGAGGATTGTTTTGGAAGTGGACTGTCTAGTGTCATGCATCCGCTCAACTGGGTTGCTATGATGAAGTAAAGCAACTGAGAAAGCTTTGCGAGCAACTGTCTTAGGGTCAGCTCTGTAGTGCTGTATGTAAGGGGAGCGATGGCACATGCCTTGCCAAAGAACTTGACTGAATTAAGCACACAATGCAAGGCGTTCTTCATGATGTGGAGCAGGCTGTGGGGAGTAGGCTGTGGGGAGTGTCTGTTGCCCTGTCAGAACAAGGATAATGAACTGTGTCCTTTTCATCAGACACAGCGGCTGTCATTATATATCCTTGGAAAGATTTTGTAGACAATTTTATTTGCCACTGTCTGAGAACTCTGTAGGGAACTGGGGAAATAACTTGTATCTTGCTAAAGAAGAAACACTGAAATTCGCAAGAGATTCTGCCATCAAACACTGATTCTGTTTTGAAAAAAAAAAAAAGCACATATAGTAACATTTAGTTCAAATAACCATCACTATGTCATACAGCTATCTGATCCATTTACCTGTACTCTATTGTTATTTTTCTGTTATTCCAGTAATTGATTGTTTCTCAGTTCCAACAGGTAATTCTGGCTGCTGAAAGATTTGGCAAAAAGACAACCCCCTTTCTTCTCTTTTCCTAGTGCCTGTTTTTATAAAGATAAAAAAAACAACGTAGTCTCTTACCTGTGAGATAGAGGTCAGCTTCCATCCCCTTCAGGACACTGCTCCCAGAACCAGCACACAGAGCAGCTTTCTTCACTGGAGAATCTGCAGGATACAAGGTGCCATAAATAACTTCTTTCCTTCTGTTTAGCCCTCATGTCAGTATAGTTATTGTGAAGCTATACTATAAACCTTGATTTTATGATCAATGTACATTTACTGGAGGAAGAGACACAGTATCAGTTTGAGAGTCATAGGCCCATAGCATCTGTAATAATAAGTAAAATCCTCCGTGTAACAAAAAGATGCGTAGAAATTTATCTACAAGGAGTGGGAGTGTTTGTAGAGAACTCCAACACCATGGCTGGTTGTTGGCTACTGCAGATCAGTTCTTTTCTAGTGAGGTGTTGTTACTTAGGTATTTGAACTTGTTAATTGGCTGCTGCTCATTCCAGGATTCTGAAGTTCCACTACAGTTTTCCAAACTAAAGTACCATTTGCACCCAAAAGCAGATTTCGGTGCAAGCTAAGAGCTCCTCCATGCTATTAAAAATGCGTTTGCTATGACTGCTGATTCTAAACTATTGCCTACATCATACTGACAGGAAATTTTCCGTATATATGTTATATTCAAGAAAAGGAGGGGAGAGGGGGAAAGGCACATTATTTTCAAATTCAATTTAAGATTTTACAGTATCTTGCCATATAACTGCTCTTGATTTAGGCAGAATCATACTCTACAATCCCACACCATAACAAGGAGTTTCAAAACAGGTTTAAGTGCAATTGATAGCATTAAGAGACTTGTAAGAAGGCTTCTGTGTCATAAGGTGCAAAGGTTTCTCAACCGATTTGCTCTCAAGAATTCTAACAGCTGTGTTTCTTGGAAGTTAAGATATGGAACAAGTATCCCTTCAGCCAAGTTACAAGTTTTAGTAGTGAGCCACAGTTTGAGACAGTTTACCTTCTCTGTCACCATTTCTCTCTCATCAAAACATGGATGGTTGTTCAGGAGACCACAAAGCATCTTTACTGTTTTAAGGTGCTTTTAAATTTAACAATCAATCGCATAAGGGATCATGTTATGAGGCAGTACAGACTTAAGTCTGATATCTTGGGCAAAAATATCTTAAGTTATTATATGAATTATTAAAAATATCCCATAGTCAGTTCATGCTGTGCTTGCTTCACAGTGACAACCACCATAAAACATTTTCCAGTCAAAAATGACATTCCAGATTACATTCTTTTTGCATGATTCTATCACCAACATTCTAAAAAGCTGCTTCTTGTCTTTGACAGCACTTGATGCTGTTTGCAAGTAAACCTGTCCAAGGCAGCAATTTTTCACACACCTACACACACAGCTTGTTTTCCTGGAATAGTAGCTCAGATGGGCAGTGTTAGTGGCAGGTTTCCTTACCAAGTGTCTTGCCTGTTCCCACGGCGAGGCGGACGTGGGGTAATTTTAGGTGGCTTTTGATACGCTCTATTATGTCTGACAAGGAGGCTGGCTCGCTCAGCGTGCAGAGACGTCCCATTCCAGTATGTGGAAGAAGAGGCTGAGGAGAAAAGAAATTCAAATTACTGTGAGAAAGGGCTGAGGAGAAAAGAAATTCAAATTACTGTGAGAAAGCTGACTCTAGAAGTTCACATTACTTTCCGTAATGCACAGAAATAAATGTATTGGGCATTAAGGAAAGAATATGCATGTTACTGAATGTAACATACTAACTACAGTGGCTTTTGGAACCAATTTTAGAATTAGTTCAGGCCACACAGTTATTTTCATTGTTTTGGAAAATGGGTGTGGCTTTAAATGCTGGCCCACAGGCCAGTGTTTCAGAGCACTGAAAGGCAGCATAGGAAACCGGCGATGCCAGCAGTTGCTGGATTTCAGTTTTTAGGACGTCAGCTCACACAAGCTATGTTGACTGGAAGTAATATACAATTTTATTACCTTCTGTAATAAGAGAAGGTCAGTCTTGCGATAAAGAAGGCTGTTCTGGGACAATAATGCCACCACCTCCAGCAGTGCTTTCTGAGAGCAGTTCAGGCTGACTCGTGTTTGCTCCTCACCATCAACCCTGAGGAAAGATGTGTTTGGTTCTGGCTAAGAGACTAGATAAAATTTCAGCACTGTATTCATAGAAAATAGAGGTGTTTATCACAGAGGTCTCCTGTAGAGAAAGGGGAAATAAAAGATTTAACAGTCTAGCTTAGTCTACTCTCCTAGAGGAAACAGACATGGGAATTTAACCAAACTGTACTCATTTTCTATTCCTTGTTATCACTCTTCACCGCTTTAATCCCTGTGATGCTACACAAAGTTGATAGTTACCATTTAATATAATACAGATTGATCAGAAGGTGATAATTACCCTTTACATTTAGGGATCTGTTGCTGAAAAAAAAATAGCACTGCACAGAAGAATAAAGTGGTTACAAACAATAAAACACTTTTTTTTGTTGTTGTTGTTCCAGCAATTTAACGTTCTCAAGCAGCAGAAAGAACACAATGTTAGAGAATGAAGCAGATACCTGACAGGGAGAGTAGTGAGACAGAAGGTCTCTGGGATATCGCTGATTTTGGACAGCACTGTCTCTAGATTCTCAGCAGTGTCTGCACAGAATTCTACCCGGTGAGTGCCCTCAGTTGGATGGCTTGGAGCAGTTGATGGGTGCAGTGGGACAGAAGTACAAGCACCTGAGAAAACAGAGCAAGGACAGGTTTTAGAAAGCTGGATGATGTGGTTGATATTGATTTAGCATATATCCAAGAGAGGTGCAGCTTTGAACAAATTTCCCCTGACCAGAACTCAGGACTCTTGTTCTCTTAAGTGTAAATAAGTTGACTGCTATGTATCATCTGTTACTCTTAATACCATTCAAGTTTTATCCTAACAGTTGTACCAAAAAAAAAATCATTTCTGGTTTGTAAAGCAGGCTGGAAAAAGGCACAGCTGTTCTCATTTATAAGCCACAGCAGAGGATAAAAGTCTAAAAGAATTTCAGACACTTTAAGTTGTGTAGGAACAATGAGATTATCTATAAATTTATAAATTACAGGCAATGATTTAAAGTCAGCAGCCTCAACTCTAACCGAGATAACAGTAATCACGCTGCACCTGTTCTGGCTGTGTCCAAGAGCACACAGGCACCTGGAAATGTCCTCTGGTGTTCATAGCTGGTCTGTAGCACACCAAGGTATTACTTGTAAAAGGCGGAGGAAAGGAAAGCATGGAGGCAAGGCTCCCGTGCAGAATAATTTGATGGACGTGATGAATACCGCTGAGTAATTGGAACCAATGTCGTTTCGTTTTGAAAAGTCTCACCGAGTCCCTTGGACAGCCAGTTGTTCACTCCGTGCGGTACGGCATCGTACGCTGTGTGCGGGGAGTAAATCCCGATCCTGTGCTCCAGAGCCCGGACCACCAACCGCTCCTTCCAGGTCCTCCACGTCACCCGCTTGAGCGGAGCAAAGATGGGAGGGTGATAGGAGAGAACGAGGTCTGCGTTCTTCTGCACCGCCTCCTCCATCACCTGCTCGGTGAGGTCGTTGGTGAGGAGCAGGGTGCGCACAGCGTGGGGAGGGCTGGGTTCCACCAGCAGCCCCACGTTGTCCCAGCTCTCAGCCAGGGAGAGGGAAGCGAAGTCATTCAGGGCGGGAACGAGCTCTCTGAGGTTCATGAGGGAGCGGGAGGACAGGCGGCCCGCGGCACGGATGCGATGGAGCAGCATGCGGAACCGGCGGGGGCCGGGCCTGCGAGCGCAGCGGCCGCAGCTCCGCGTCTCAGCGTGCCGGGCGGAAGTCCCGCCCGGAGCCGCTTTTAGCTCCGGCCGAAGCACGCCGGGACCGCGGGGCGGAGCTTCCGCCGCTTCCTCCGGGCCGAGTGGCGGGCTGTGTGCGGGGTGCTCGGCTGGTGTCTGCGGTGGGAGTCTCATCCCGTGGATGCGTGCCATTACTGTGCGTAACGCCGTGGGAAGAAAGCTCAGAGCCGCGTAGACGTTTTAGAATCGAAAAGATGTGGGGGTTGGGGGAAGGGTGAACCAAACGCTGTGTTTTCCCTTTGCAGGTGATTGCTGTATACCCATCTACCTCGCCTTTTGATGAGCAGACATGGTGAGAACTAGAGCGCTTCTTATGTACTTCTGTGTTCTCTCAAATGTTCGTGTGTTGGAAAGCGAATGGCTGCTCTGCGTCTCACGTGGTGATGTGTTGTACACTGATGCTGTGCAGCATTTGCAATGAAAAGCACGTGTTTCCATTTCAGACTTTTAAAAGATAGGGTGAAAAATAAAACTGGTCAATTTACTGTTTCATCGATCTGAAATCTTAATCAGACTATCAGTTCTAAGGCAGAAAGTTTTAAGCATCGTTTGGCTAATACTTGGTAATCCAGTTTGTTTCTTTTCCCACCAAGCTTTGTTCGAGTTGCAGGCACTTTCATAACCCTTCAATGTACACAGCACTGTACATTTACAGGCTTCTAAGCTCATTTCATTTTTTTTACGATGGATGAAAGTACTGATACTACAGATACAGCTAATTTGCCACTTATATTAGAGGTACTGATAGAATATAATGTTGCTGGAGAAATGGCTTCTTTGGTGCCATAGAAGGACGCTTCTAAATATCTTGATTTGTATGAAGCAGTAAAGAAATACATTCAAGTGATTTTCTTTAATGTTTGTTAGCATGTCTGGTGGTGCCCCACTGATGGTTGGTAAAAAGGAGAGATTTATAAAATTAATAGAAGACAATGCAGTGGCTGCCAGCAGCTCAGTTTAACAAAGTATCACAGCACTGTACATCGAGCAGATGCGTGTGTGAAAGCTTTATAAACGGTGACATCATGCGAATCGTCATCAAAGCAGTGCATTTCATAAAGTCAGAGGGATTTAAGCTTTATCAATTCTGACAGTTCGTTGAAAGCATGGATGCTGATTATAGGGACGTCGTTAACTTTTCTGAAAGAAGATGGCGAAGTCAGGGTAAAATGCTAAAAAGACTTTGTGATTTGCATTCAAGTCCTTTAGGGAATCAAAAGGAAAATTTGTGTCAGAATTTGAAGATTTTCATCTTCAAATGGCTCATACATTTAGCATTTTTGGTGGATTTGACCATTCACTTAGATGAGTTCTTAAACGTGTGTCTTCAATGTGAAAATCAACTTGTTTCTGCTGTGTTTCAAACCATAACAGCATTCGAAATTTAAACTTAAGTTATGAGGAGCACAAGTTACAGAAAATGATTTTGTGCATTTTGATGCATTGGCTAAATGCAGTCCTTAGAATAGCAAAAGATATGCAGCTATGCTTTCTGAATTGATAAAGGAATTTAAAAATAGATTCAAGATTAAAAAAAAAATCATCAATATTTTGGTGTATTTGCAACTCAGTTTTTAATCATATGGATACATTAGCTGTTAATTTTCAAATGGAACGTACAGAGTTGCAATCAGACATTCAATTCAAATTAAAACTTAGTCATGTCTCTTTATCAGACTTCTACAAGCCCTCGCTTACCAGAGAAAAATACCCCGTACTTCACAATCACACTTTAGTCGTGTCAATGTTTTTTGTCAGGACATATGTTTGTAAGCAATTACTGTCAAGGGTGAAGAGGGGATGGGTAATATTTCATCAAAAATCTCTGACAAACAGCTTGAGATCTCAGTAAGGGCTGCAGCTGCTTCCATTGAAACAGACCTTGACTCACTAGTTTGAGAAAAACAGGGTCAGATATCCCACTAGTTTTATGTTTCTGTTCCTGTTTGTAAAAAAATACATTTATAAAAAGGTTTTGTTACTTATGTACATGAACTATATGATATATTTTATCTGTGGCCTAGGACAATTTTTGTTTGCCAGTGTGGCCCAGGCAAGCCAAAAGGTTGTGGACGCCCATGCTTTAGTGGCTGTAGTTTTGTGTATGTGTAACGTAATGTGTAGTTTTGTAGAGTTAGTTTGTGGGGGCAGGTTATGTGTTGTGCCATTCACAATTAGCCTGCTCACTCAGAAGGCTGTTGTCTAATAATACCCATCACTTCTTCCTCTGATTGTAATCCAGTAGGATAAGTGTGCTGCAGTATAACCTCCCAAAGTAGATATTACCTCGGCTCTTGAAATTTACAGTGAAGTGACCATGTAGGATGAATAAGGCGTCTCTGAAATATAACAGCACAAATCGGAGCTTCTGTGTTGTTATGGCAAACTTGGTTTGGCATGGAACTAACTGAAACCAATGCGTTCTGGTAATTCTACTGGAAGTGTGCAAGGTTTGTGACAGTAGCTTGCCTATGACCCAGCGTTGACCAGTGGTTATGTGCAGTGGGACCTTGCTCCTGTTCTTGATGGGAGCAGGAAAAAAATCTGACCTGTAGCTGTTAGCATTTCATTGCTGGCTTAATTATGCTTTGTGACTCTTTCACAGGCTGTCACGCTGCACACTGATGTAGGAGACATTAAAATTGAACTGTTCTGTGAGCGAACACCAAAGACATGTGAAGTAAGTTGAATAACCAGAGTGGGATTGTGTAGTGTTGAAGCAAAGCAGTAGAAATAGTGAAGAGCACAGAGTGGGAGAAGTGTCTGTTCCTGCTAACATTTTCAGATAATAGAATATTCCATTTTAAGTTGGCATAGAACATGTTGGGCTGTGTATTCTTGTGTGCTGTGTCATGGAGCCTTAAGCTTTGCTGACTGTTTCTCACCAGATAAGATTACTTGAGAGTTATTTCTCTCCAATTTCTGGTGTATTTCAGAGTGTCCTTTGCCCTTAAGGTGAAACTTGGGACATGGCCTGGGATTCCCGTATTTGCATTGCTTTGCTCGCACTCAGACAGATGGGACTTTTTAAAAAAGTAAGAATCACTGCAAGTTTGGCAAAGACCTCAAGTTTTCTGCAGTAAAATTAAGCTTATGTTGAAATTGGTTACTTTGACTGAATAAAAACCTGAGGCTTGAAGTTATTTATTACAAAATTGTGATACATTTACAAAATAGAAACGTGAATGCAAGGGGTATTTATGGATCTGCCTCAGTGCTCTTGTTCAAGTGAGACGGCCTTGTGCTGTCAACCTTATTTAAATCCTTTTTATCTGTGATATTGTCAAAGGAGCAACTTAAGCATAATTCATTATGACTGTTCTGATGCATTATTCTGTGGGATTCACTGAGTAATGACTCTTCAACACATCTTAACTTTATTCTGTGGGAAACCAAGGAAACAGGAGCTCTAAAGACAAACTGCAGTTTCTTGAAAATATAGCATGTAAAAAAGATTCATGGTTTTCCAGCTTTTTCTCTTTTGGTGATAGATCGTAAAATCATAAAATCTTTTGCACTGGGAGGGACCCTTAAAGGTTTGTTTCCTATCACTACCGAACCTGCTATAGAGCTTGCTCCTTGCTTCTTAAAGCCCCCTTTTAGACATTGAAATACTGCTCTCTGGTCTCCCTGGAGCCTTCTCCAGGCAGAACAGTTGCAGCTCTCTCAGCCTGTTCTGATAGGGCAGGTGTTCAATACCTTGGATCATTTTTGTGGGCCTCCTCTGGACGTGCTCTTAGCAGGTCTATGTCTCTCCTTCACTGAAGACTCTACACCTGGACGCAGTGCTCCAGATGAGGCCTCACAGACACAAAATAGAGGGCAGGATCACCTCCCTTGATCTGCTGACCATACTCTACTTTTGAGTAGGCCCAGTTGGCTTTCTGGGCTGCAAGGGCAAATTGCTGTCTCAAGTCCAGCTAACCATCCACCAGTACTCTATCCTTTCATTCCCCACCTTGTGTTATAGCGGGGGTTGCCACTACTCAGGTACAAGACCTTGTACTTGGATTTGTGTTACCTCATTAGGTTCACCTGGGCCCAGTGCAGGGGAGTTAGAACAAGACAATCTTTAACCCTTCCAACCCAAGCCACTCTATGACTTGTGAAGCCCACGTCAGACCTGTTTCTCCCCTCTTCATATCTGTTGATATTATCTGCAAACGGCTTCACTGTTGCCTGTTAGATTTTCATATAACGTATGATGGCTTTTTTTTCTTTAATTGTGTTTGGTACTGTTTATAGCAGTAGCAAAAACTAAAGAGGGTTGGATGAAGCCTGAGTGTTGTTTATGCTTTTTCATAGCCAGCGATGGTCTGGGACAGGGGACAAAAGCCATGACATGGTCACAATGCAAAGCAGAGGCAAAAGTGTTCTTTTTGGTCTTGCCATTTTAGTAACAGGGAATATTATTTCTGGCTATTTTATTAATACGGTTTGTTTCATATCCTTAGAATTTCCTGGCTCTTTGTGCTAGTAACTACTACAACGGCTGCGTGTTTCACCGGAATATAAAGGGCTTCATGGTTCAGACAGGGGATCCTTTAGGTAAATTCTTTTGTCAGAGTCTCTCTGTAGAAAAATATACATAAATATTAAAGTAGAACATAAATAAAATACCAAGAAATACAAGGAAATTGTAAGCATCTATAATAATTATAAAAACAAAATGTAAATAAAGTGAATTAAAAAAATATATTGTATTGGTAATAGAAGTTTTAGTGATGTGTGCTTGCAGAGAAGCAGCCATTACCTTGTTCTAAATAATCTAATGCAGTATAGCATTCTATAAACTATAATTTTCCAGCTCTTTCCATTAAACATGATAGTTCAGCGGTTGATCAGGTAACAGTTGCTGCTGTGGTTTCTCAGATTTCTGCCTAGAAAATTGGGATGTAGAAAATTTCTGCCTAAAGCAATTGGGAAAAGTGTCTCAGGCAGCATCAGGTGCTTGGGAGAACGTCTAATTCAAATGTGTGTCTGTTTGCACTCATGCTGAGTTTAATCTGAGGATGTATCAGATTTGTTTGTTTTGCTTCTGAGTAGGCAATTATATAGAATTATGGCTCTGCTCAGTGTTAAGACAGGAAAACCTGGTTCCTGGCTCAAACACAATAGGGTGTGTCTGGAGCCTTTGTTGAAAATTTTTATAATGTTATGTTATTTTATTTCTGCATTTTCTAATCTGAAAATCCCGTAATTTATTGTGGTATTTCTTTGCCAGGCACTGGGAAAGGAGGAACCAGCATCTGGGGCAAGAAGTTTGAAGATGAATTCAGTGAATACCTGAAGGTACTTCTGTGCTCTCAATATGCCATTATGTTTTCAGATTAATTTTGTTTACAGGTTGGTGTGTTTAATCCAGCACAACACTGAGCACACCCATTTTGTAATTGCAAAATGAAGTATAATCAAGGAAGAGTTAGAAAGCTTGTTATTAAAACGGAAACAGATATTTTATTACTTGGCAAGTTAGTTTTGAGGGTTCTCATCAGGGAAAACAGAAATAGAACCAATTTGTAATGTAGTATTTTTATGCACTAAAGGCAGAGAAGTGTTTTTTTAATTGCAAAAGCAGATTTGACGAGCTAATTATGAGTTGTGATACCATAATTGTCATACCACGTTGTTGGTTGAAACAAACTAGATTAGTTTTTAATAATGCTATGGAAGAATACCAAGTGGGGCCCCATCCCTGGAGATGCTCAAGGCCAGGTTGGATGGGCCCTGGGCAGCCTGGTCTGATGGGTGGCAGCCAGCCCGTGGCAGGGTGTTGGTACTGGCTGAGCTTTAAGTTCTGTTCCAATCCAAGCCATTCTGTGATTCAGTGGTCAGGTCATTGAGCACATTGTACATGTTGAAGTTCTGCTTTCACAGGTGATGGGTTATTCATTTTGAGTTTTTTTTTCTCTTTCAGCATAGTGTCCGTGGGGTGGTTTCAATGGCAAACAATGGTCCAAATACCAATGGCTCACAGTTCTTCATCACTTACGGCAAGCAACCGCACCTGGATATGAAGTACACTGTTTTTGGGAAGTGAGTGACCCTACTGTATGTCTCCTTCTCATAGTGTTTAATGGACATGTATATCTAAAAGCATGTGCAATGCAAATGTAAATGCTTCAGATTCTGAAGTTTTTTAAAATATAGGGTGTGAAAGTTTGCTTTCCACTGTCACTAGGATTACTCACTGCAAAATGCTGTTCCATTTTTCTTAAGACAAGGGAAATCAGTTGAGATTGGCATATTAAAAACTAGTTCAAGAACGGAGCTGAGTTGGTGTTTATTTTTATTTTTATAAGCACACTGTTCCTGCTTGCTATCTCACCCCATGCCCAAATGGGTGCTGCCCGATATACACAAACTCCAAAACAACTGGATACACTGCTAAGGGTTTGCTGAGAAGCAAGAGTCTGCTGTGCAATTAGAGATGTGAATGGTCACACTTCTGTGTAGGTGAAACAGGCAGTTTATGAAATTGGATGAGATTGTTTAAGATGTATTATTATTCTAAAATATTCTTATGATAACAGAAATTGCTGGTAATATACCATCCTCAAAGCACACATTTAATCTCTGAATCTTTCAAGTACTGGTTTTTCAATCTCAAAATCATGCTGATTTCTTTTGCTTGTTAAGAAGTCTGTAAGTCTTACTGAGGAAAAGCTGCACTTTTCAGGGACTTAAATATTCAAAGGAAATGGGTGAAAATTGAAAATGCTGTTCCCTTCCTCTTGCATTGTTCATAGGCATCTGAGCATAGATGTTTCTTTCATTTATGAGTTTGTTTAGAGGCGTGATTGAAAGTCAGGTTTTTTTGGACATCTTTCTTAGAAAAGAGTGAAGGCTCTGACAGGAACTTTGTCAGACAGACCGTGCAGTTGGAGGTACTCCTGCCCCTGCTGAATCAGAACAGATTATGTGGTTCGTGCTCCAACCCACAGTCCAGCATCCTAGCTTCAGTGAACTGATGAATGTGGCAGTGAACACTGTTGTGCCATTAGATGTACACAGTTATGGATGGTTCTTAGCAATTTTGTATTTGAGAAGGTAGTAATTATAATCACAGGTTTGAAAATTGATTTTCCAGTTGTGGATTTCAGTAATGCACTGAGATGTTTGGTATGACCAGTACCTTTCTGCTGCTATGGTTAGTCATAGGTTATGTGCCATATACAGTGTTTGGCTGCCTTATTTGGATCATTTGCTTGCAGAGACCTTGCACTGTGATGCTTAGCTAACTGCGAAGTGTTCTGAGATGCCTCTATTGTGGAGGCGTTGATAATTGGCAGGAGGAGATTCCGAGCAGTTCTGCTTTTCTTCCAGAGTGATTGATGGCTTGGAGACCTTGGACGAGCTGGAGAAGCTGCCTGTGAATGAGAAAACCTACCGACCTCTGAATGACGTTCGCATCAAAGATATCACCATTCATGCCAACCCTTTTGCTCTGTAGCCACTAATGGTTGTGACGCATTTAGAGATGGGTCAGACCAACTGCTGGATTGGCGATGTTTGATGCACCATCATTTGGGGTTTTACTGGAGCTGGGCTGAACTGGGGTGCGCTGAATGTGGGGTTTGGGGAGCTGTTTTTGGGAATTGTCTCAGGGGAGCTTTGTGTTCCACAAGCCCATGTTTCCACAGTGTATTTTGACTTTATTGACTTCTGAGCATTGCTTTATGTACTTGTAAAATAAGACATTATTATATATATATTTTGCAGATCTCTTTTCTGTCATGCTTCAACATCGTACCACTATGAAACAATGGCCTTTGCACACTGCCAGCTTTCTGAAACCTTCCCGTGTCAATACTAACGTGTCTTTCTTAGTCATTTTTTCAGAAGGTGTAGTACCCTGTTTAATCTTTCCCCCTAGGTGAAAGCAGTGTTCCAGACGGAGAAAACTGCTCTCTGCCAGCGGACAACGTTTGGTTTGTGTGAACGAAGCTGGACATCCTCGCAGAGGTGCAGCGGCGCGGCGGTGGGCGGGCAGGCCCACGGGCAGCGGGCGGGGCAGCGGGGCAGCGCCGCCCGCACCAGAAGGTTCCGCGGCGCCTCCATTTTGTCGCGGCCGAGAGCCGAGAAGCGGCGGCAGCGGAAGAGATAGAGACGGCTGTCGGAGAGAGCGGCGGCAATCCGGGCTGCTGAGGTACGGGAGCGGGGCCGCGCTGCCGGGCGGTGGGGCTGAGGGACGCGGTGCGGGAGCGGGGACCGCCGTCTTCCCGTTGTCGCGGCTGCGCTCGGTGTCTCCGAGCTCCAGTCTCCTCGGGCCGCCATGTTATGCGTCCGGCCCGCGGCTGAGAAAATGGCCGCGGCGGCCGCCGTGAGGGAGCGGCACTCGGCGGGGAGGCTGGGCCGGGGGAGCGGGGGCTGCGTGTGGTGGGGGAGGCCCGGGTGCCCCGGGCGTGCGGGCGCTGCGGTTTAAAAAGAGAAACGTGTCGCGGGTTGCAGATGGTGAGCTCCAGGCACAGCAGGCAGCCCGAGTGGCTCGAGAAGGAGCGCTGGGAGCAGCGGCGCGGCGGCAGCGAGCGCCAGGGGAAGCGGAGATCGCCCAGCGGGGCCCAGGAGAACAGGCGCTACGGGAAGGGGAGCTCCAGGCGGCCTCGCAGGTGAGGGCCGCTGCAGTGTGGTACCTGTGGGGCTGGGCTGCTCAGGCACGGCGTTCGTGGGGAACGTAGCGGTGGCTTGTGGTGGAAGCATTTCAGGATTTTCGTCCTGAAGCCTAAACAGAAAAACAAACTGGCCAGGGTATGGACGCCCGTCCTACGAGGACAGGCTGAGAGCTGGTGGGGCTGCCGTGCCTGGGGAAGGTTCCAGGAAGGCCTGAGATTGGCCTTTCAGTACCTGAAGGGGGATATAAGAAGGGAGGGGGGCGGAGTCTTTAGCAGGGCCTGTTGTGATAGGACGAGGAGAAATGGTCTCAAACTAAAGGAAGAGATACAGACTGAATATAAGGAAAAAACTTTTTACATTAAGGGTGGTGAGACACCGCCTCATGCCCAGAGAGGTGGCTGCTCCATTCTTGGAGGGGGCTCTGAGCACCTGATGGAGCTGTAGGTGTCCCTGTTCAATGCGGGGCTAGATGATCTTAAAGGCACGCTTCCAACTCAGACTACTCTGTGTCTCCGTGAAGATGCGGGAATTACTTCATTTGGGTTTACGTTTTGCTTCTAGTAAATGTTCAGAAGCCAAATCCATAAATGACCGGGAACACCACGAGCGGAGGCGCTACGTGGAGGAGTACAGGAATGAGCACACACAGGGCTGTGACAGCGGGCAGCAGCACCGTGAGCATGACAAGAGTGCCCAGCACCACCACAGCAGCAGGTCCTCGGGCCGCAGCAGGAAGGGCAGCTACAAGTGGCGGTACAGGATGCAGCACAGTGCCTGCCACCACCACCGCCACTCACAGGTGGTTTGTCCAGTTGTAACTGAGGGGCTTATGTCTTAGGGAGATAAGCTCCCACCTGGGTGGCAGTAATTGAGGGGGTTTGGGGAATAGATGAGCAGTTTTGTTCCAATTGATTGATGGTTCTTTTGTTAGTTTGTGTTCTGGTTTTTTTTTTGTAATCTGTAGTGAGAACATATACTTTGTAGTTACACTTGTACAGCCGTGGAACATAGTCTTGCTTTTTGTTCGTTGGCTGTAATTTGAGCCATTAATGAGTAGAAACTATCAACTGGAGTATTTGTCCAGGAAAACGTATTATGACATCAGATAATTATTTCTGCCCAACTCTGAAATCCAAATGCAGTCTTTCAGACTTGCTTTTGAATACGTATCACTGGAATAACAAGGATATAATGTCAGGCTTTTACATGTTTTTTGGTAATGATTAAATAAATTGCTTTAGGTCTCAAATAAATCTGTAGAATGAGATGAGTACACTGACTGTCCACTAGCAGGGCAGTTTTTCTTACCTTTATTGTATATTTAACTGTTGAAAAAGCTGAAGATAGGGTTTATAGTTTAATATCTTTAGCTGAGACAGCTTGAAGTAAAGATGTGTGGTATTTTGTAATGTAAAGAAAAACTGTTACTGAATATTCAAATATTCAATATTCAAAGCAGTGATTATTTGATTACTTAAGAGGGGTATTTTTATTTAGCCGCAAGGCTGTTTTATATAATGTAATTAATAAGTCCTTTTGCTATAAGAAATAAGGGCACTGAAAACCTAAATGAAAATTCAGTGAACCAATCTTTTTAAAGAAAAAGCAATGTTGTATTTTTTTTATTGCCTTGCCACTTTGAGTATCTCATCTGAAAATCTGTTCCTTGCCATGTTTTTCTTCTGTAACATAAACTGTGCCCTGTGAATTTCTGGGGACTGAATTTGAAATTGCTCCTGCCAACTGTTCGTGGCCTGGTGCGTTACTGAATGCCTGAATATCTCCCCGCTGAATGAATTTCGTATTCTGACCTGAATTGACTCGGGTTTATTGATTGGCTGGACCATCTTGGTGCCGTTCCAGAGGAGTCATCGAAGGAAAAGATCCAGGAGTGTAGAGGATGATGAGGAGGGTCACCTGATCTGTCAGAGTGGAGACGTACTAAGTGCAAGATGTATAGAATATTTTTCAAAACTTATTAACATTCAGATATAGTAATTTCTTTTAGCATAAGATGTGAGGGGGCTGTGGCAGTCTTTTCTTTCTTTCCTTTTGTTCTGTTTTATTTGGGGGGAGGGGTTGGGATGGTTAATGTTCTTCTGGAGAACTTAAATGTATTTCTTTTTCCTTTCTCTCCTCCCCCCCTTTTTTTTTTCCCCAAAATAGTAATATGGTAGAATGAGATACCTGTAAATGTGCCTTGATGAGAGTTGTCCGATAATAATCTCTCAACATAGTTATTTTTAAAGATGCACAGTCTAGAATAACCTCCAGTGATAGCATTTAGCCTTTTCTGTTTGTTTTATGTTTATTTGCTTGTGTCTTTTAACGGCTGAGCAGTGTACGACTTCTGGGGCTGATGGTTCTTTTCTTTATAGATGAGATTGTTGCTACTTTGGGTGAAGGTGCTTTTGGAAAAGTGGTGGAATGCATCGATCACAAAGCGTAAGTCTGTTTTTTTTCCCTAAGAACGTCTGGTTTGTTGCAGTGATAGAATCACAGTGTGGTTCCTGAAGTGCTCTCAGTGGTTTTATTGATTCTATCCCTATTAGCTCATATGTTACTCTGTATTAACGTTCTGACGTAACGCATTTGGGTTTTTTTGTGTTTTTTTTTTTTTTAATTCATAGTGACAACTCTGCGGTAGTTACAGATGCTTTGTGGCTGGAAGTGGAGATCAGACTGCTCCACTTGTTCATTATAATTCCATCTTGGGGCAGGTTTCTTGCAAGTTCTTTGGAGCATATACTGTTTGCTGTTGGAGAGTTTTTGCTGTACCCCTTGAGTTGAATTCAAACATGCATTTGTGCTTAAATATAAAAGGGCGTAAGTGAGCAGTGCATTGGGCAGAGTCTCCAAAGATGTGCCATGAGCTGCTTCTTTAAATATGCCCAGATCAGCCCTGCTTCGTGAGTGTTGGCAGCCAGTGGTGTCCCAGCCCAGCATTCATTTTGTGCCCCAGTGCCAGTTCCTCTCGCCAGAAGAAGCACCTAGTGTTTGTGTTTTGCAGTTGCTGTGATATAATCCTGGGAAACTTAAGCAGGAAAAGCTTCACCTACTTAGGCGAAGTTATTTTGTCCCTGGTATTTTTGCTTCCAGGGAGTTTAACCCTTCCTGCAATTAGATCTTACTAGCAGGTTATTCTTTCACCTCACATCACGGTTGATGCATAGTTGGAATTTAAGCTTTCCCTTCAGTTGTGAGGTAGAGTTGGGTGCAGGAGGCTGTACTCTTCTCAGATGTGAATGTGTACTCCACATTGTAGCAGTTGTGCAGAGCTGCTGGAGGTGGCAGCAGGAGGTAAACCAGTGTTTCATTCTTCAAGAATAGCACTGGAGCACCAGGTATTGAGTATACTTGAAAGATTAATACTTGAGCGGCTAGATTTTACTTGTGCTTATGTCTGTATGGACCTTTGTTATTATTAAAAGTCAGTATATACTTCAATTCTTGAAGGGAGCTTTTAAGCATGAAGGTGAGTGACTTTATATGGTCCAGTAATCTTAGGACATAGGGAAGTGGCTTTAAATTAAAGATGATAGAACCATAGAATCACTCAGGTTGGAAAAGACCTCAGAGATCATCGAGTCCAACCAAAGCATAACCATACTACCCTAATTCTAACAAACCTAAATGTTGTAAATTTCCTGATGCATCAGGAAAATAATCTGAAATGCCGAATTTATGGCTTTCTTTATAGCTGATAGAAGAAGTGCTAAACTATCCAGGCCTCTTTCAGAAAATGGGATTACGTGGGAAATAATCTAAAAGCTATATTAGGAAGAAATAATTTACTCAGAGGGTGGTGGGGCAGTGGCACAGGCTGCCCACTCGTGGAGGTGTTGAAGGCCAGGCTGGGGCCTTGGGCAGCTTCATGTGGGGGATGGCAGCCTGCCTGGGTCAGTGGGCTGGAACCAGGTGTAGTTTAAGGTTACTTCCAACTTAAACCATTCTCTGAAAATGCTTTATCTGATAAGGTTCACAGGTTACATTTGTTTTTATACAGTGTGTGTGGTGGCAGTTAAGGAACAATTGAAACTAACTACTTCTAATGACTGCTTAACCCATTTATTTCAGGGAAGGTAGACATGTAGCTGTGAAAATTGTAAAAAATGTGGATAGGTACTCTGAAGCAGCACGTTCAGAAGTCCAAGTACTGGAACATTTAAATGCATCAGATCCTAGCAATACGTAGTAAGTACCTCATCTCTTCAATTGCTCACTTTCTGTAATACCAGTTTTACTGAAAAGAAAGAACTGGAATGCACCAAATGCCACCTGCAAACTGAGTATTACAAACTCAGAATGACTACACGATAGCTTTTGAGTGTTTTTCCTCCTAAGTCATCTGAGTTTACCTAGAGCTGGAGGGTGTGTGCTGTTTCTTGTAAGGGGTGTTTGTGTTCTCCTCCATGCGCAGCTATACCCCAGCCCTGAGGTATACTTATGCTTGTGCAGGGGCACAAGCTGTCCTGCAGTGCAGGCCTGCCCAGGCTCTGGCTGTTACTTCTGGATTGGATTTTCAGCTGATCTTCCTCAGGCCTGTGAAGCTGACCTGGGAGTCTGCTGTAGCAAAAAATATGTTAATGTGTGGGTGGATTAGCAACATGGAAGCACTATCTTCTCTATAATGCTCGTTGGAAAAGCTTAATTTAGTTCTCCCAGGTTTGTTTGTTTCTTTTACAGTGTTTTCCAGCAGGCTTCTTGTTTTTGACTTGGCACTGCCTTCTGTTAACAGTCTGGTTGTTCTTTATGTCCTGAACCACCATTCGTTAGGTTTCTGTTTGTTCTGAAGCTCTGCTGCTTGAAGCAGATGGGCTATGTACAGAGGAATAGTAGGTGTCTGAAGGGTTATTTCCCATAGCTGTCCACGTCGTGTGATGTACACCTATGAACACTGTGTAACTTACTGTTGAGATGTGTATTTTCCTGCTTTCTGCAGTCGCTGTGTCCGAATGTTGGAGTGGTTTGAGCATCATGGACATGTCTGCATTGTTTTTGAGCTACTGGGACTCAGTACCTATGACTTCATTAAAGAGAATGGCTTTTTGCCATTTAGACTGGACCACATTAGACAGATGGCATATCAGATTTGCAAATCTGTGAACTGTAAGTATGTGTTGTGCGTTGTTGGTTTTTTATTTTTTTTAATTTGTTGAATTAATTTTCCTCATGGGTCTTGCTAACTTACATGTATTTGTTACCTTGCAGTTTTACATTTGAACAAACTGACACATACAGATCTGAAACCAGAAAATATTTTATTCGTTCAGTCTGATTATATAGAGGAGTATAACCCCAGACTGGTAAGTTGCTGTCATCATCCCCTTCTTCCACATGACCTTCTGGGTTTATTTCATCATTTGCATCTCATGGTGTTTGTTTCACTACAGAAACGTGATGAGCGCACACTAAAAAATCCAGACATCAAAGTGGTGGATTTTGGGAGTGCAACATACGATGATGAGCATCACAGCACTTTGGTGTCTACGAGACATTACAGAGCTCCTGAAGTTATTTTAGGTCAGTAGAATTCTTTTGTGTCTGAGAGAGCTGGGATTTCAATTCAGTGCTGATACCTATAAGCAGTGACCACATATGGGAAAACTGGAAAAAGGTCTTGTTCAGAACTGGGCCTGGCTGGGCAGAGTGCTTCATGTTTTCAAAGCAGTAATAAGCTTGCTGAAGTCTGGCACACTCATCTCTTTTACCTGGAGGAGTGTCTGCTGTTCAGTTGTGCTGCCTTCTATCTGGAGCTGTGCTACAGAAATGTGTGTACCGTGCATGAACTGTTCATTGTAGCCTGGTCTAACCTTGAGCTTTCTCAATGTTACTTTTTCACAGCACTAGGATGGGCACAGCCATGTGACGTTTGGAGCATTGGGTGTATTCTCATAGAATACTACCTTGGATTCACAGTATTTCCGGTAGGTATCTGAGCCTCGGAGATGCAGCACATAGATAACTGCACTCCAACTTGGGAAAAACCTTGAGGGTGGTGGGGCTGCAAAACATTGTGATAAACTTCTCTGCCTTTCCACACTGAAGGGATAACAGAGGTTGCTTCATCTCGCAGACAGCAGATACCACTCAAATGTGCGTGTGTTTTGATAGCAGTACTAAAAGGTGGAATTTATGACCAAAGAGAAAGCAGAGCAAGATTATGAGGGGGG
>VXAB01007551.1:62577-77860 GCA_013399175.1 Odontophorus gujanensis | reverse complement strand
TGTAGTGCAGTGAGAGTTAAAGAGTTAATGCTCCAGCTCCATGCATCACTGATAGCTCCAAATATACCTGTCTCCGAAGAGAACTACGTACCCCAGGGGACTTTGCATTGCTTTGCATTTTTCCGTTTTCTGCTGAGAGGGAAAGATAAAAACTTCGTGTGTCAGGAGACACAGCCTCTTCCCTTTTGGATCAACACAGCAGTGAGTGCTCACTGCCGTCTCGCCTTCAAATAAAATGAGTGAGAGAGTGTCTGATAAACCGAAGGGTTTATCAGACACTCTCTCACTCATTTTATTTATTAGCTTCAATTCCAATTATATTGTATTATATTGTGTTATTTTGCATTCCAGTATCTTATTTAGTAAATTAGCTTTCCTCCTCGGATTGTTGCCGCTGTTTTGTTTTTAGGCACCTCTACCATTCTCCAAGACCTTTCACAGATTATATGTAGTGGCTCAGATATCACTGCCAGCTCCCTCAGCACTCATCACTGCAGCCCATTAGGCACAAATGAACTGCGTGTGTCAAGTTTGCCTATATGATCTTTGATCAGATACTCTTCCACCAAAAGGAAGACTTCCTTTCTACGGACTCTTTTATGGTGATAAGAGTCTGTTATTCTCAAGGAGTAGCCTTAGCAGGAAAGCAAAGAAGGTGTTCAGTAGCTCTGCCTTCTTGTATCCTCCATTCTCAGGAGTGAGAATCAGCAGTGGACCCACATTTTTTCCTAGTCTTCCTTTTGCTACTGACATAAGAAAAAAGTCTTTCTTGTCCTTGACTTCACTTGTTAGATTTAATTCCAAGTGAGTAATAACCTTGTGGCTTTCATGCCAAGATCTGACAACATTCCAAGTGGCCAGACCCCTTTTCCACATTCCATAGGCTTTCTTCGTCCATTTGAGTTTTTCCATGAGCTCTTTGCTCATCCACACAGGTCTCTTGCAGCCTTTGCAGGTTTTCTTGCTCTTAGGAATATACCGATGTTAAGCTTGGAAGAAGTGCTATTTGAATGTCAACCAACTCTCTTCCAATGCTCTAACCCAAGATGCTCCATGGTGTCTTTCCCAATTAGAGGACAGAATAAAGGAGAACTCAGCAATCACCACCTGACTCCTCTCTATAAAACCAATTAACTTGGAAATAGAAAACACCCTAGAAATCAAGAAAGAAAGAAAGAAAAAAATGGTAATTATATCAGGGAGGGATTTCTGGATTTGACTTAGAAAAATGTGGAGCTTCAGCACAGACATCGTAACAGTCAGCCCAGTTTCAGCATCCCACTTTGCAACAGGAAATTCAGAATTTGTCAGGAACCTTTTTTCACAGACTTGCTCTTCTCCAGCATCACTGTCTCAAACACCTATTTTTGTCTAGCTCAAATGAGTTGATTTTTCAGTGCAGCTGATTACTGTTTGCATGTCTAAACTTCTGTGGAAAGAGAACTGTGTCATCAGTTGGTCATATATTATGGGATTCTCTTGAAAACTGTAATGTCCTGCTTGGAGGAAGCTATCACAGTACAACTACCACAAACGCAGTCATTTGGTTTCTGCAATTTTGTAAGCAGCAACTTGGGATTTCATGTATTAATTCTAGATCACCACTTAGTCCATTTTAAGATTATTATTATTTTATTACTCCTATCATCTGCAACAGGAAGCACACATAATATTACAAATAAAGGAGAACAGCAAAGTTCACTACTGCATTTCCACGTAGACACCACACAAAGAAAGCGTATTTAGCTCTGGCATCTTTTGAAATCAAACTCCTTTTTCTTATCCACCTTAAAGTTGTCAATTAGTGCAAAAGCCAAAGGATGAGAAACACCTACAAAACCTGGGCTGTAAAAATGAAGACAATGGGACTGGAGAGATGTTAACATGTCAGCTAATTCATTTCTTTATCTACAAGGTTGGATCAACCCTTCCTAATCCATTACAAAAAGACATTTGCTCAAATGGTTCATTAAAACCTCCAGTGAAAAAATGCTCATAGCTTGTACTGTCAAAGCTATTTTCAGGGTTACAAGGAGTACTGATAGAAAGTTTTTCTTAACATTAAACCCATACTTTCTTTGTTTCAAACATAAGCCCATCCACAATGAGTATGAAAAATAATCCACACCTTTCCCCTTTGCAACAGCCTTTACAACCTGAAAAGAATACACACAGGTCCCTCTCATGAGTTCTATCTGTTCTCAGTATTAATGTTCACAGATCTTGAACTTATTTAGTCCTACAGGAGATGCAGGGCAGAAAAAGAGGTTATCGTGAAGAAGTTTAAGAAGAACAACACAATCATCATGGCAAAATGCATCGAACTGGGGGGTTCTTGTGACATCAGCACACTGAAAACAGGATGTGCTGTAATATGTAGATGAAACAATAACTAACTGGATTCACTGTGGTCAGTAGGAATTTCTGCCAATGATTTCAGTGACTTCACTACTTTCTGCTTGATTTGTGATTCGAGGAAATGAACCACAGCACAACAGACAAGAGAGCTGAATGGTATGCTGTACAAGAAATATGGAACAGGATAAGAAACAGAAAAATCATGTATCTGATCAATTTTTCCATACTGCTTTTATTAAGGCAGGTGGGCAAGAGGAAACAGCAAGTAATCAAAGTAAATGGCAGAAAACTTCTTGGTAGTTCTGTAGTGAAAAGTAACCAAAAACTTTGGGATCTGAGTAGAATGCTCTCAAGACCTACATTTACCAGCTCTCCATGGATTCAGGTCTGATTCGTTTGTTTTACAGATTATGGCAAGTAACTCACTTTAAACTTTTTGGAGAACTCAAAACTAAAACTACTGCAGAAAAAGGAACTGCAATGCCATTTTCTCTTCCACAGCTGTACTCATGTTTCTTTATTCATAAAGTATAAAAGAATGTACCTCCTACTCAGTGCCTGAGGAAACAAATGAGGAGCACATCTGCTTATTAAGGTGCCACTTCTGGTGACTACAGAAGTGGAATCAGTGGTAGCCTTCTCTCTTATTGGGCTTAGGACCAGACTGTAATTCTAATAGAAAGGGACAGTGAGCAATTTAGGATGATGTTATGTCTAGCTTGTAACTACTGAGATAAGGATCAGGTCGCAGTCTTACCCATCACACTCAACACCATTAGACATCCTTGCCTAAGGACTTATTGACAGACATTAACTCACCAACAGTGCACTGACAGAGACACAAACTATTGCCTAGCTCATAAGTAAGAGCCATAAAGCCTCACGGTTACTCTTGCTAGAGGAAAGGTGTTTCTTCATACCAGAGTAATGAGGTAGCTTACACTGAGGTTTTGCAGCCCTATTTCCAGATTGCCTCACTTTTCCACCAGCCAACTCCACAGGAGAAGCAAAGGGATACTCTTGGAAAAGGACAGACATCTTCCTCAGTTCTGTCACAGCAGAACTGATCACATCTCTTTCCTATCTACCTGTCTCTGCAAGAGAAAGTAATGTGTTTTCTCCCTTCAGTTCAGGCAGTCCTAAGGCTGGCTGGAGTTACTTTACATCAGCAAACAGCGGTGTAATAGTGAGGAGAGACGCCTTCACGCTCCCTCTTCCAGACAGACCTCTGAGGTCTAAGGCTAAAGGTACCTTTACTACCTCTTCAGCCTTGTCCAGAGTGAGCTCCATTTCTTACTGCACAAAGTAATTTTCACATCAGTTTCAGGACTCTTCTGAGTTGCTTTACATCCATACCCGAAAGCTTTAAGATTCTGTTTTCCCCTTCCAGCCTGCTTGCACCTTTTTCCCCAGAATAATTAATTAGCAAGGGATATGGACTGGGCTATGTAAATGCCAAAAGAGTCACTGCCTATGCAAGAGCAGGCTATTTCATAAATCACCTTGACCAAAGCTAATGGGAACAGAGCCAAGTGTGAGCCAGTTCCTATCTGGAAGCTGCCCATATGATTTGGACACAAAGAGCTGAAAATTCTGAGATCATGAAAGTCATGTAACAGATTCTGCAGGGTCTAAAATATCAACGACAGTGTCCTGCAAAGAACTCTGATGTTGTCAGAGGTAAGACTCACACTCACTCTGTTTCTTGTTAAGGCTGTAAGGCTCATTAGAGATTGCATTTCTTGGTAACTTTCACTACCAGTACACCTTCCTCACTACTCCGAAATTATCGAACAGACTTCTGACCAGGGGCTGCAGCCTCAGATGGGATTAGCTGCCCCTATCAGAGAGGTTTTATGCCCTTACAAGAGAGCCACCTGAATATCAAAAATTTCAGGGAGATCAGAAATGAATGGGCCTGCAAGACCTGTTAGGACTGCTAGTGCAAAAGACACACAAGCATGCAGTCTCAGGAAGGTGGGGCTTCAGGTAGGTAAATCCATGCAGGCAAGTATTTTGTACAGCCAAAATAAATAAAGATATAATTCCTCTGTTTTACACCAAAGTCCTCTTCAGGAGGCAAGATCTATTCAGACTCTTCTATTCGTTGCTGGTATACCCAGACCACGTAAAACCTGATCAGACATGTCATTTTAACTTGGTCAGAAACAGAAGCTCTTATCCACAGTATTTCAGCAGTTAACACGTGTTAGCCTGTCACAAGCAGCTAATATCAGCAGATAACAGACTTTTCAGTTTATCATCTTTCATATCAGGTTGTTGTCAGGTTATCCATATTTAATCAGAAGACAAACCAAAACAATGAACCAACACCAGGAAACTCAATCTAAGACGTGTGTTTCTGTTCAGTGGATCTGACATAGTGTACTGAAAGATAAAGGGTGAAATCAACATCTGTTTTATTTATGCAGTCATAGAACAATGGAGGATTTAATTTCTCTCTTTTCAGGCTACAGTTTCCTACTAAATGAAATGTTCTCTTTCCTTACAAATGCAGTTGGTTCCTGTCACTAACTCTCCCCTCACTGGAGAAACAGATGAGGCAATATTGCCAGGTCATTCATTAACAGAAAAGCAAACTCACTGCATATACTAGCTGTTTTCTACAGGCTTTGGAACCTACTCAGACACTGAAATTAGAATTATAAACAGATGACTACACAGGCACTATTTTTTAAATTCCTAAATCCCATGCAGTATACTTACACTGGCCATTCAAGCTTCTCATTCTTGATTGAATTGTAGAGGGCCTGCAAAGGGAAAGAAAGGAAATGTGATTTATTTTTACCTTTACTACTCATATGTTAATATGCTAATGAGAATTATTTAACTATACCAGCAAGTGAGCTGTCTCTGATTAAGAAAGAACCATACCTGTTAATGGTAACAGAGAAGTCTTGAGTAGAAATTGTTTAAGGAAAAAATAACAGAATAAAGGGTTTTAGAGTACACGCACTTTCTAGAATAGAATTATTTCACTTTTTATTTTTAAATAATCCCAAAACTTTGAAAAATTCACACTACTAGATTCCTGCATGTCGCTATAAAATTCAAAGTCATATTTCCTTCCTGTTAAAGCCAGTTAAGACTTTTTGGCCATTGATAATAATGAGGACAAGATTTCACCACATGGGTTTTCTGAACCCCAAAGTTACCTGAATACTTTCCATCATTCAAAATGAATACTTATTTAAGTGTAAAACAGAAAATAAACTGTAAGCAGGTTTTCTTTTTGAAGATCAATGTCTTAGACTGCTATTTGCTAACAAAGTTACTCTTTTACATTAAAGATGGAAGCTAGTAAATTTGACAACAGGGATCTGCTGTTTATACCAGCCTACAATGAAGAGAGAGGGTGAATTAAGCCTGGGAAGAAATCAAATAATTGAGATGGATTCCCTTTGAGAGAAAGGACATACATCACTTGGATAAGAGCACCTGATTTCATCTCTTCATAAGCTGATACATATAACAGATAAAAGCATGCTATTACTATAAGTTAATGGAGTTGTTCAAATAGGGCACTTGACTCAAGTGAAGTATTTTGGTATGGAATGTCCCTGATTCTCGCACTTATAATCCACATTTGTGATTTACCTTATATACACACAGCTAGATTTACCCCCTCTGGCACATAACTCCTACACAACCTTGAAATATGTTAATGTGAAGAAGAACCAAAAAGAAGCACATCAAGTATGAACAAGTCTGAAAAACACATAATAACTATGACATGCTCAACAGAAACATTAACATTTAAATAGTCTTAACTCTGACCCAAACCAAAAATAATTTGGAAGACTGAAGTGTTGAATGCTAGTCTTTTGTCTTTATCACGACGGAATTTACAGTGGGAATCCCATGAACATTCTCCAATGCTCATCCTGTGTATGATCCATTGACTCCTTTCCATACATTGCACAATCTATTTTAAGATCCTTAATATTTAGCTCTGTGAAAATCTGGCTTGCTTGAGCCATACACAAGTAGGTCAAATCCACTAGAAAAACTTGCTTCATGCTGATGCTGCACATTTAGCAACTTTTAGACACTGTGCCATAAAAGTAGGTTTCTCAGAGCAATGGAACAGATATGAGTTCCATCAGGAGGAAACATCCTCCACGCTTCTCACACCAGTGAAGGGGCTCCCACCACTAAAGGGTTTTCCTGCACTACTCACAGAAATATGATGAAACATTCTCAACTCTTGAGTGCTCACTGTCTGTTCATCCAAATCTGTATAAGAACCTCTTATCCAAAGGCGAACAGCCATATCAAAGTGAAGGAAAGAGATTTGCTGGCACTGCTTAATATTCAGACGTGAGTTACTAAAAGATTGTAAGAATACACTGCAGGAAAAAGAAAGAACAACAAAAACCAAACCAAACAACAACAACAACAACAAACTACCAACAAAAAAAAACCACAAATGGCTTACATTTCTCCTATCATGTGCAGCTAGCAGTCCTGAAGAATTACAAGCACTTCCATTTTTCTGCATAAGCAGAAAAGCAGCACTGATTGCCCAAAACTTCAAATTAGAAGCCACAACACTTCCAATGATTTAATGAAAGCCTTGTTATTATTTTTGACTTGGCCTTTTTGCTCTACTACTATTAAAACATTTTCCTATAGTTTGAAGCCAGAAAGCTATTTCTTAATACAAGGTAAAGAGACAATTTTTCTCCAGTTGGCTGGACAAGCTTTTGTAACATAGCCTGCCGTCAGGTATCTGAAATGCCTCGTTATTCTCTGGCCGAAACACCAGATTCAGTCACAAATATCTGAAAACGAACACTTGCCCTGTGCAGTATTGCTTTTAATGGGTTTTGTTGCTAAGGAGGTCCCTAAGGATCATTTCAGCCAAAGAGCAGGACACATAAAAGCAGAAACCCAGATTGGTGAAGGAACAACAAATGCCCCAGGCTTCTGCCTTGTGGAAAGGGACATGTGTTTGTCTCAATCTTTATGTATGAGCCAGACTCCATTTTCCTTCTTTAGGGAGTAATAGACACCAATCCAGTCATATGGCATACACTGGAAAAAGGACATAGTGTCTCCCATGGAGCATCAAATACAACCTCTCAGAAAGTCTCCACTATTTGCAAAAAGGAAGAGCAAACCCCAGAACGTACCCACAGCCCAGGCAGCTGTGTACAGAGCATGTTCACTGAGACCTTGGAGGACAAATCCCTTAAGGGATGGTAATGCTTCTGCTCTCAACTGTGATTTCTCAACCCAGGTCTCTAGCAGAGATTGCTGTGCACTGGCCACTGGATACATGAGGCTTTTAGGGCTGCTTCACATTCTTTCTCCAACACTGTTTATGCATTAGCATATCACAGAATCATAGGGGTTGGAAGGGACCTCTAGAGATCATCGAGTCCGAACCCTGTTGGGTTCTCTCATGATACAAAGATTACTTTCCTTCTCCCATATTTTGCAGCCAGTAGCAGATGTGAACAGCCCAGCACCTGCCCTGTAATTTCATGGCTGTATTCTCAAGAGTCTGATTCAGACAGCAGCTCTTTCCAGCAGACATCACTCCGGAGTATCACAGAACTGTAGGGGGCTAGAAGAGACCTCTAGAGATCATCTAGTCCAACCCCCCTGCCAAAGCAGCTCCCTAGCCAAGGTTGCACAGGTGGGCATCCAGGTGGGTCTTGAACATCCCCAGAGAAGGAAACTCCACCTCTCTGGGCAGTCTGTTCCAGCACTCTGACTCCTGCACTATGAAGAAGTTCCCACACACATTTGTGTGGAACTTCCTATGTTTATTATGGCCATTTCCCCTCGTCCTATTGCCACGCACTGCTGAGAAGAGTCCAGCCTCTGTTTCCTGCTCCTTAGATATTTATAGACGCGGATCAGATCTCTTCTGAGTCTTCTTTTCTCAACACTGGACAGACCCAGGTCTCAGCCTTTCCTCATAAGGGAGGTGTTCCATGCCCTTTACCAAATTTGTGGCTCTCTGCTGGACTCTTTCCAGGAGATCCCTGTCTTTTTTGTACTGAATTGGACACAGTACTCCAGGTGAGGCTTCACCAGGGCAGAGCAGAGGTGGAGGATCACCTCCCTTGACCTGCAGGCCACAGCTGCTGTGCTGTGAGTCAGACTCTGCATGCAAAGCAGAGGAAGACACAACCAGGTTTGCACAGCAACAAAGATGTAGGGGAAAAAAAAGGTACTCATCAAGATGAATTGTTTAGGTAATAAAGCCTGGCCAGCATAGCACAAGGAAATGAAGATCTCTTGGGGCACTGCATGAGCCCTTCCTTCAAAAAACCGAATAACATAGGCCAATGGGATCCTGGGGTGCATTAAAAAGAGCATGGTGCTGGCACAGGCTGCCCAGAGAGGTGGTGGAGTCTCCTTCTCTGGAGATGTTCAAGACCCACTTGGACACCTACCTGTGCAACCTGGTCTAGGGAGCTGCTTTGGCAGGGTTGTTGGACTAGAAGTCTCTTTCAACCCCTACAATCCTGTGATTTTCTGTAATCTACAGTTTACGGTCACACTTGCACATACCAAGAAAAGTTTGTTAAGAAGAAAATACACCACTGGTACTTTTTTACCCTGTTTTGTGCACAAAAAGGGAAGGCAGCAGAAATGACTGCCAAGAGCAGGTAACAGGCAAAAACAAAACCAACTCTGGAGAGACAGAATCACCCAGGAATTGGCTGTGTGGTCATACTCAAGAGAGTTGCAGTCAATGACTCAATGTCTAAGTGAAGACTGGTGATGAGCAGTGTTTTTCAGGGAATGGTGCTGGGACCAGTGTTATTACCACTGTAGGCAACATGGATAGTGGGATTCAATGCACTCTCAACAAGTTTGCAGACAATGCCAAGCTGAGTGGTGCACTTGACATGCGAGAGGGAAGGGATGCTGTCCAGAAGGACCTGGAATGGCTTGAGAGGGGGACCCATGCCAAACTTATGAAGCTCAACAAGGCCAAGTGCAAGGTCCTGCACCTGGGTCAGGGCAATTCCAAGCACAGACACAGGCTGGGAGGAGAATGGCTTGAGAGCAGCCCTGAGGAGAAGAATTTGGGAGTGTCAGTTGACGAAAGACAACATGAGCTGGCAGTGTGTACTTGCAGCCCAGAAGGCCAACTAGATCCTGGGTTGCATCAAGAGAAGCATGACCAGCAGGTCAAGGGAGGTGATTCTGCTCCTCTACTCTGCTCCTGTGAGACCCCACTGCATCAAGTTCTGTGGCCCACAACACAGGCAGGAGCACACTGAGTTGTTGAAGCGAGTCCAGAGGAGAGACACAAAAATCAACAAAGCACNCAACCCCTACAATCCTGTGATTTTCTGTAATCTACAGTTTACGGTCACACTTGCACATACCAAGAAAAGTTTGTTAAGAAGAAAATACACCACTGGTACTTTTTTACCCTGTTTTGTGCACAAAAAGGGAAGGCAGCAGAAATGACTGCCAAGAGCAGGTAACAGGCAAAAACAAAACCAACTCTGGAGAGACAGAATCACCCAGGAATTGGCTGTGTGGTCATACTCAAGAGAGTTGCAGTCAATGACTCAATGTCTAAGTGAAGACTGGTGATGAGCAGTGTTTTTCAGGGAATGGTGCTGGGACCAGTGTTATTACCANCAGCCTTCCAGTACCTGAAGGGGGCCTACAGGGAAGCCAGGGAAAGACTTCTTGTAAAGGCATGTAGTGACAGGATGAGGGGAAATGGTTTTAAACTGGAAAAGGGTAGATACAGACTAGATACTAGGAAAAAATTCGTTACTGTGGGTGGAACAGGGTGGTGGAACAGGTTGCCCGGAGAGGTTTTGGATGCCCTCTCCCTGAAGCATTTAAGGTCAGACTGGACTAGGCTTTGAGCAACCTGGTCTAGTGGGAGGCATCCCTGCCTATAGCAGGGTAATTGGAACTAGATGATCTTAAAGGTCCCTTCCAACCCAAACCATTCTACGGTTCTATAAGATGCACCATCATTTGATGCTCCCATCAAATGCTCAGCCAGCCAGGAGACAGAGAATGAAGCTGCAACTGTATTCCTGGAAGCTGGTCCATGCCACCCTGTAGCTACTCTCACAAGTCCTGTCTGAGGATCTCTCTTTTTCATTTTAGGCTGGTAGCAGAATGGTTGATCTCAGGCAGGCAAATAAGCCCCAGACATAGATCTCCTATTTCCCAGCCTGAAAGCAGGAAAGCTTGCAGGAAATGGGAAGGCGACAGCTAGCACTGGAAAAAGCAGTCTGTGCATAACTTCAAGCAAGACAAATTCAAAGCATCTTCTCCACATGTCTCCTTTGTGTTCCACAGGTGATAACAGAGAACCACACTCCACTCCCTTCCAGCCTCCATGCTGATGTGTCTCTCTCACTCATTCAGAACCAATCCATCTACTCTACCCTGATGACTACAGCAGTCAGCCAGGCTCTGTCCAGCTCTCACCATACACCATTTACTGGAGGGAGAAGCACAACTGAAGAAGCAGACAGTACAGGAATGAAATAAATTGAAGCAGCAACCAACATCGAACATCACTGATGTCTATATGCAGTTCTGACAAGTGTTGTACTTAACACTCCAGTCCTTTGGACCAGGGTGTCTCTCAGAGTTACTACTTTCCGACAGGTTTCAACAGAGCAAGACATGTTGCTACACAAAGATATATACACTTTGAAGGATGACCCTCTCCCTGAAATGCTAGCTGCATACAGATCGCCATTACTTCACCATCTCCTATTCGCTACCCTCCCCCAACACTCAGATCTTTAAATTTTCTCCTCTCTCTATACATGGATTTGTAACGCCTGGTGAGATTAGTATAAGGACTCTGAACATTGAGTGCCTATAGCATCTTGCCAGCTTCAAAGTCTGCTTATGCGTTTTCTCCTACTTGTCACAGGGGTACAGCAAGGATGCCAAAGCAGTACCCCAAGAAGTCCATGGGTTAGTGCACAGCATGGCACGTCTTCTGATATCATTCTCAATTTTAAATTCCACTGGTTTGTACAACAAACATTCTTCTAACAAGCCAGCATACATTATTCATAAAGCAGCACAGAGCTGTTCAGCAGCATATGGATGCAATGAATGTTGTTTTGGTGTGGGTGGAGACAGGCTTGATAGAAACGTTTTAGTGAGAAGGAAAAGAGATCATTTCACCCAGGGAATTTCAAGTGCGTCACCAACTGGAGAACATTTCTAAAAGAAACTCCTCCGTTAAAAAATCTGGTTTGTGTGGAGAAGATGGGTGGGAAATGGGGGGAAGGAAAAAAAAAAAAGATTGTGTCAGATGCATCATCATAAAAGGGTGCTTAGCTGGAGCTCCCAAGAGCCAAGAAATTAATGCCGCACAAGAAATGCTTCCTCTGTAACCATGACACAAGTGGGTTGCTAGAAGGATTTCTCCTGTACTAGCCAGAGTTTTTCATTAATGATATTGGTAAAGGCAGCACACTGGATTATTACAAATGAACAGAAAAAAATGCTAGAGCAGTGTTTTGAGATAGTAAAGCACTCACTCTGCTTATTTCAGAAACTGTTTTACTAGACTTGTGCATTTGCAGGCAGGACAGGTACAGGCACTCTGCAATTCCATCCATGGCTGCAGGAAATCAGTCTGTCGGGAGATGAGATTGCTGAGCATGCTGGATCACACAGAAGACTGTGAGGTCCTCCAACTCATTTTGCCTGCAGCCTGGGTTTGAGACTACTCTTCAGAGAATAAGAAAACATCAGTTTACAACATTATTTTCACAGGTTCTCTTGCTGGCCAGAGACTGTGATACCTGCCTATAATATATACCCAGAATATATTACCTAGTGAAACGTGTATGCTTACAAAGAAGTGTACATGTTCACAAAAACATTCTGTGAAAAACATTTTCCCTATTTTTTTAAGGGAGATGATGCGTCCTTGGGCTATCTGACTTCTCTGACACTGGCAAAAAGCAGATCTTACACACAGTCACCATGTTGGAGCCTTGTTCATATTGGTTAGAGCACAAGGGCATATAATACTCCCTAGATTAGCAAAATAGACTTTTATGTAAGTGCAAAGGCACCAGTGAAATATGGTTCTGGGACACAAACAGATTAGATCTGTCTTCTACCCCTGGCAGCTAAAGCAGTTACGGAAACAGCTCTTGAGTGACATAGTTCCTTTGCCCTGGGAGCAGATAATACAAAGCAGTCCAGGCAAAAGGGAAAATACGTCCACAGAGATATGACAAAGGGTAAGTCTGCAAACCAAAATCTCTGAGATAGAGGGGACCAATATGGTACTACCATCCAGAAAAAAATCCAGCCTAGAACTGAAGACATTTTGTGAGAAGTGGTGTACAAGCATGTACTCATGAACTTCGCTCATTAAAAGACCTCCTTCGCAATGGCACACAGAGGGAATGACTTCCAGTGATACAGCAGTATTGAAGAGCAAAAATTCAACCATAAATCAAGTCACTAAATTGGTGACATCTGAATAAAATAGTTGGTCAAAGAACAGCAGGGGGAAAGGATCCATGGAAAGAACAGGGCTGTTCAAAATCACACAAGTAATCAGTGGCATAGCCAAAAATACTCAAATCTCACTTGCAATTCTGTCTGCAATAAATGTTACAGCCTGTATTAGGGACAGAAGGGGGAACACAGGCAAGCAGAATAAACCCACGCAAGCTTATAATCCTATCAGCTGGGCAGGTACCACTGATGGGCAAGGAAGGAACCTTCTCAGCCCTCCATAAAACAGTCTTTACAGGTTATAGGTACTTCAGAGACACAACTATCTTAATATGAAATAAGGCCAGAGAACCACAAACAAAACAAAACCTGCAATAGACTTTAAACTGCTTGAACTAGAAGCTCCAGTGGCTTTATCCCTCACCACTACCTTCTATGCTCAGCACTCAGGAGGGAGACACGGGAGAAAAAGAGGGATGATCACAGTGATCACCACTGCAGCAGAAGTTACTGGTGTCAGACATCACCCCTGGGAGAAAGTCTCCGCTCTGAGGACATTACACCATGTGTACACAGTGGACACTAAGACTGGGACAGGAAGCAGAGAGGGACAGAGATTAAGTGGTTCACTCACTGCCAATGACTCCCATAGGCAGAAACTTAATGTACAGAAACCCTCCCAACAAATACACTAGAATTATTCCAGTACCTAATCTAAGAATTGTAGGGGTTGGAAGGGACCTCTAGAGATCATCAAGTCCAATCCCTAATGTGAAAGCATTTGCCAAGAAGAGGGTACGAGGGCACCTGCAAGATCCATCCTTTTGGCACGTGCCAAGGTGGCAGTATTTAAGTAGGAGACACAGCATCAGCAACAGATCAAGAATGATGGCCATGCTATTCCTCTGCCATAACCTTTACCATTATATTGTTCCTTAGTTACGGTGAATATGTCTCTCAAAACAGAAATTCCTAAAACAAAACTGAATGAAATATCAATTATTTCTGTTTGCATCACTCTGACTAAAGCTCTGAAGTTAAGCCTCTGAAATACCATATAACTTGTAATCTGGTGGAGCGTGATCTGCCAAGAACTCTTGTACAGCATAAGGATGTTTTCGTGATAGCAGAGGAGGTTTTTCTCGGGACAGATAGAGGATTTAGAGAAGGGACAGTATAGGGAGATGTGTGTGTGTGCCTGCCTCTTTTCATGCACGCAGACTCAAGACATGGTTAAACATATTTATCTGTCCTGAAATATTTCAACCTCATTCAGCACACTTCAACAAATGATTGTATCTTTTAATCCCAAACATAATCAATCTGCAGAAGGAATATGCAGAGGCATATTTAGTCACTGCATGAAGTTCATTCAATGCTTAGAATCACTGAGTATCTTTGGGAGGGAGACAGGTATTAAAGCCTGAGGTACCTCTCAAGAGTGATGGAAGAAGAAAAGAAGTGATACTGTATGAAGTGGGGGGTTGTTCATCCAGGAAACAAAGAACTGTGCCAGGCAAGGAAATACTGAACAAAACCACTGTAGCAGCTGGGCATAGCCTATGTCACTGACTGACAGGCAATCACGTATTCCTATACGCACAAGTGATGTGTTCAAAAAAAAATACTTGATGGCAATGTTTAATCATGCATGCAAGTGAGATTATGTTTTTATCTAGCATCCACACCTACTATAATACAGAGCTGCAGAGAAAGAGCAAAAACTACTTTTCTTCAGAAAATTATTCCCATTAGATAGATAATAGCAAGGACATTGCTTGCTAACTCAGTCTCCTTTCCTGAAGCTCCAATTAGTATTCAGTAGCAAGTTTTCACTGCTTACTACTGCACCAAGCTCAATGACAGGGCATTCCTCTAAAAGCTGACCACGATCACCACACACATCAGACCTTTTCCACTTTCAGTCTCTCCTCAAGCCCAGAGATCTTTCTGACTTGACAGTAACTCTTTGATCATTGCAGGTTATCCAGAGCCCTTAATTCCTGCAGAGCATAACCTTCTAAACATCGTCACCTCCATTCTTAGCAAAATTCACAGCAAAACACTATAAATATTAATTATTTACCTTGCTTTCTTTAGTAGAAAACTCAGAAGAGTTGGAGATTTTCATAGATTTTGACCGATGGGATTGCCGCCAGAGGGATTCTTCTCGGGAGTATTTCACTGAACCTGTGGCTCTCACTCGGACTTTGCTGGTGCTCTGAACACTGTTAACTCCAATCATTTCCAAAAGTGATGGGATAGGATGGGGAAGAAGAAAGCTAATGCCAATTCCCAATCTCCTGCAGAGGAATTGGAAAAGATTGCGTCTGGAGAACCCAGGCTCAAGCAATCAGTGTTTGCTTAAATGCACTAGGCTGTTTCCTCCAGCATCTTCAGGCACACTGTTTGGAGCCAGCCTGATTGTTCCAGGCATTGCTCACGTCACTGGATAGGGGAA
>VXAB01007551.1:0-62565 GCA_013399175.1 Odontophorus gujanensis | reverse complement strand
AAAAAAAAAAAAAGGAAAGAAAGAAAAAGGATGACAGAAACTCCACCCCTGCTCCACTCCCCTCTCCAGCACAGACACCCCCTTCATACACACACCAGCGACATGAGGGAGAGAGGAGGAGAGAAAGATGCTGGAACAAATGCCAGCATATCAAGCAAGAGATTCATTTTCAGTTCACACAGCCACACTTCCCTGCCTGCAACAGCCTGCCATGCTCATTACTGCCTGAAAGAACAAAGGACACTGCAGGACCTGCCAGCTACAGGCTTCTGGGTGTTAGAAATTCTGATGGGTTCTTAAAGCACTGGAGGAACAAGTGAAAGCCCACAGCATTGCAATGAAGTGTGGGAAGCACACAAGCCCCATAGAGATGCCCCCATCACATCCATTCTTCGTGAATTTGTTCAACAACCCAAAGCATTCTTAATCCTTGGCTAGGACCTCTCACACTAACAGGGGCTTGGGGAAAAAGAGATGATTTCCCCATGGAGACAAGGAGCAAGACTATGAGCAAGCAGCTGCCGGTCCAGCTCTTCCGCTGAAATTACTGGCAGCTGCAAGCACATTATTCTGCTAGAAAAGCATATCCTTCAGTGGCCAATCCTGATCATAAGCTGCACCGTGTTCCTCGCCAGCAGGAACCCCACATGGCCTTGTGGCTATGGGGCAATTGCCAGCATCCATGTGTGCAGCTGGCATGCTGAAACCCCTAATTGGGTCATACATGCTGTCATGATCCAGAGCTTTGCTCTCTCAGGCATGGGACAAGGGGAAGCCAGCACCAGTTGCAGCCAGTGCTGTTACCAGGGTGGATGTGCTATACACGGGAAAAGAAAGATGTTTACCCTGATGTTGTAAAAGCACCATCATTTCTGACTCCTGGAGACCCAGAGCGCAGCAGACTGCACATTGCCATGGCAACGTCCTACAGTAAGAGAGAACTAACTCTACTATGCTCAGCATGGGGTCACAGCAGCTGATGGACACATGCTGGGACAGGTGGAGCAGCTCCTACAAGTGCCAAGGCAGGAGCAGACAATGGGACATCATCCAAACTCCAGAGGGGGAAGCAGCTTGTTGAAAAGGCAGCATGAGGAACCAGGGTGGAGGACAGCATGGGCACCTCACCCCAGCTAACACTGGGTTTGGCAACCTGGACCACGAGAGGCAAGGCCAGGCCAGTAACAGGGTTACAGGTCTGGAGGACTCCAGAACCTGTTGTTCCACCAGAAGGCACCTACCACCACATGCTCAAGTTCTTTGGAAAAGCCCACAAAGACTCCTCTCATTCTGTACTCTCCCCAGTGAATCAGCACTATGTCCCAAGAAGCCAGGCCTTGCATTCATCATGTGGCACACCCACATGCCAGTGATGACCACAGTGAAGGACAAGAGGCCTCTGCCCAGGCACAAACACCTCACAATGAACCACATTTGTCAGCTAGGTGGAGGGCCTCCAGCCTTGACTTGTGCCCAAGTCCCACTCACAGTCAGAAGAACCACATAAAGACTTGCTTAGCTGCCATCTGTGCTGCAGCACCCAGGACTAAATAAGAAGCAGATGAACTGAGTGGGTGTTTTACCTAGTTACATTTTCTCAGCATCCTGCAATCAGGCCTGAGTGGACAAATGACTAGGTAGCCATGTCATGTTCGTAGATGTGTTTTTGCTCGTAGAAGACACCACTCTCTCCCCAGCGTACACCAGCAGTCACTCTTTGCTCACACTACACCAGGGATGCTATAAACACAAATGCTGACTACAGATCATGATTGCTGTGGACAATGCTCACTGAAGCAGGGAACAAGGAATCAAAATGTCAGTACAGAAGCACTTCTTGAGAGATTTCTGATTCTCCACAGGTGCAGCCCTTGTTCTACTGGACTACCACCCTCTGCATTTACATTTCCATGACAGTCTGATCTAGAAAGGCCATTCCTATCTCACACATAAGCATCACAACACAGATGAGCTCCAACCATTCTACACAAACTGACCTTCCAAGGAAGGCAACAGAAGACCCTTCTACTCTGGCGACAATCAACTGCATGCTCAAAGCTACTTGCACCACTTCCCAGAGAGCATTTAATGTTGCTTAACCCAACTGAATTTATCCACTGCTAGAGCAAAAGCTTTTTAAAGAAAATCTTCCTAGTAGAAATACACCACAATCAAACAGCTCCATAAGAGTTAAGCAGCAGGTTCCGACAGCTACTACATAAATGGCCACAAATCACTCCCTAACCTACCAACCCCCTGTCTAAGCAGAATATTCTTCTCTCAGATTTATAAGGCCACCTCCCCCAATCTGAGATAATTATATTCCTTAAATACCACATGCAGATCTAGGCCAATATGCAATTTGCAGAGCATTTTTATTATTAAATACAAGCTAGACTGAATCACTGAAACACTTACCTTCCCTTGCCAACAAAAACAACCCCTAAGCTGCTGTTTGCTATCTAGTATTCTCCAAGCCAAGGTTAGCAGGATGGGAACCTAAATTTAGAGGGGATCAGATCTGGTTCAGCTGTAAACAAGAAGCGCTCCAAAACATAAAAGGGTGACAGGGTGCCTCCTGTTCATTTTCTTTTTCTCACCCCAGGACAAAGCATGGAAAACACTTGTCAGCTTATACTCTTCAACAGAGAGAGCTCCCTGAGATCATGCTTTTGAAGCCTTTCGTATCTTTAACCTAGGAATTCCGCCATTTTGTAAGGGTTCCTAATTTTCGTCTGTAAATTTTAATACAGTCACATAGTCCTGACTAAAAAAGTAGAACTGTGCACACAGTAATTGCTTTTCCTCTAGGGAAAGACCACTCCTGAACATTGCAGAAGTTCCACCATTTTAGAAATTATCAAGCACACAGGATTAATCTGTGTCTGTAACTGAGCAACAGGGATTTCTGAGGGAGGGAGAAAAGAAGTGGGTTGTTAATGTAAAGGTGGATAGAAGTAATTTCTTTAAGGATGGATTGTTATGTCTGTGCGATACCAGCAAAAAAAATTAAACCTGTCTGCACAAGTGGAATCTCCAGTTGAGGCAAGAAGCCACAATCTTCTATTTGATCACAGAGGTGACAGCTGAGGAACAGAACAGAGATGCTTGGTTGGCAGTGAGCCAGAACAGCATGGTGACACCACCTGGATGACTTAGAGGACAGTGACCCTATTCATGGATACTTTCTAACAGCATCTCTAAGGTGCAAACCATAAGCTTGAAGGTTAATTTGAAACTCTGGGCTAAAGCAAATGAAGGTGGGGTAGGGGCTGGGAGGCAAATTCTCTTCTATTCTTTCCATCCCACTTATTTTTCAAAGCTATGAAAAAACTTTTCACCTGTCACAGGCACTGTAGCAGACTACACCAACCATATAAGTAACAGGCAGACGTGCCAACTTACTGTGCAATAAGCACTTTCCCATCTTTTCCTCCCACCAGTCAGATTTCCCCAACAGGCCAAATTTACTCAGTCCTTACTCTGTCCTCTTAATGTTACTCAACAAATCAAAAACAAAAGAAAAGCCCTGGAATTCAAAGTTAAAACTAGCTTTTAAGGACCAAACCCAAGGACCAAGTTATTCTGTCTGAAGAACTTCAGTGTCCTTAGACAAACGCACAAGAATCCATTAGTATCATTTAAGCCTGATCCCAGTGACAGTACCACTAAGAAAAGCTAACAAAACACATACACACATCAGTTACCTAAAATATACTCTCAAGAGCCAGTAACTGCATATCTGTGCAGCAGGAAAGCAGCAGTTTTTAATATTGCTATTATATACCGTAGTTTCTTAAATAAACATTAAATCTTTCATAAGAAGATTGCTTTTCTCCTTCCTTCATGCCTGTTTTTTATTCCTCTCCAAAAACAGATGTGGAGGGGAAAGTTAATTCTACTGGATAAACTACTTATACTTGATGGCTACAGAACTAATACTCAACAACTGATCAACAGTGATATTGTTTAACTAACATTACAGTGATATTAAAATAATGATTTCTGAGGTCTGATGACCAAGGGGAGCTGACAACCAAGATTAAATGTTAATGTCTCCAACTGCCAGCCCTGTTAATAGCAGAGATACTAGAGCTAAAGCTTTCTTTCTACATGGATAAGCAAGCAGGTCAACAAGTTTCCTGTATGGTGAGAGAACAATGGACACTGACTGAAATTTTCAACATTTTTCACCAAATTATCTACTTAGTTTACCCTGTGAGATAGTTACATTTTTCACTAGCCACAGGAGATTATTACCTGACATTTACAGAGATGCTTGGTTTTACCTGAATGTCAGCGAATTTATCAGCAAAAAAACCACTTGCTTATTTCCTTAAGAAAGAATCTTTTGCAGGTCATATTGTAGTAGTTGTGCAATATAGTCTGAAAGAATCCCTGGAGATGACTTTGATTTCTCATACAGTATGGAAAGTAATCTTTACAACAGAAATGGAACAAATTACTAAAGCCTAAAAGGCTATCCCCTGTCAACTAAGCTATTGTAACTGCATGAGCATGTGCTTTGAGACCACCTCAACCAAGAAACAAAGCACATAAAGTCAAAGTAGCATAAAAATACAAGCATTGTTCCCATGAGGGGAACTTAAGATTGTCTGTTTTACTTTATAGAAGAAGCAGGCTAAAAGCACATCCACGATTGGCTGACCTGCAGCCACAGACACTAATGTTTACTACTGGCTTTTTACATCACTAAGTCACTAAAAGCAGGCTGAGTGATGAAACCATACTGGTTGGTGGAATTACCAATCACTTCTAGTACCTCTGTCTCTTCAGAATCCATGCGTAAGCCATAGTAAATTATTCTTAAGATGTACTGCCTTGCTGAGAATGATAGAAAAGTGTAAGTTTAATGAAATAAACTTAGTGCATAGGAAGTTCTGCACAAATGTGTGTGGGAACCTCTTCACAGTGCAGGTGACAGAGCACTGACACAGGCTGCCTAGAGAGGTGGTGGAGTCTCCTTCCCTGAAGACATTCAAGACCCACCTGGATGCTTACATGTGCAACCTAGTCTAGAGAGACTGCTTTGGCAGGGGGGTTGAACTACATGATCTCTAAAGGTCCCTTCCAACCTCTACAATTCTGTGATGCTGTGAAAAAAGATCTTTTATAATAACAGAAGCTCAAAAAAACCATGCCCTCTTTACAGTGAGTACCATTTCAAGCAAAGGGATGCAGTTACCCACCTTTAGTTTCTTCACAGCATGTCACAGAACAGCTCAGTGTTGCAGACTGCGGCTGAGTTCCCTGGCCAAGCAGTGTAGTCTCTAAAGAAAACAGTTTCTCCTCCTGCATCATTCTTTTGGGAACTACTACCTACTGCAAATATGGTTGGCAGAAATGAATGGAGTGAGCATCAAATCACAGAGACCACCAAGTTCCTTAAGTTAAAACTGCCAATGTAGGTAGAACAGAGCAGAATCCCAAGGAAATCTAGAAACATCCCCCCCCTCCAAAAAAAAACCCAACATTCCTAAGTGGGTGTAACAGAAACCCAAGGGTGAGTCTTGGGACAGGTGCTCTTCAACATTGTCATCAATGGCATGGATGACGGAATTGAGTGAGTGCACCCTCAACAAGTTTGCAGATGACACCAAGTTGAGCCATGCAGTTGATATACTGGAGGGATGGGAAGCTATCCAGAGGGACCTGGACAGGCTGGAGAAGTGGGCCTATGTGAACCCAGTGAAGTTTAACAAGGACAAGTGCAAGGCACTGTACTTAGGCCATGGCAATCCCAGGTATTTATACCAACTGAAGGAAGAACAACCGAAGAGCAGCCCTGAAGAGAAGGACTTGGGAGCCCTGGTGGACAAGAAGCTGCACAAGTCACTAGTTCACATTTGCAGCCTGGAGGACTAACTATATCCTGGGCTACATTAAAAAAGGGGTAGCCAGCAGAAAGAGGGAGGTGATTGTCCCCCTCTACTCAGCCTGCATCCAAGCCTGGAGCAGCCCTCAGCACAAGGAAGACACAGAGCTCTTTGAACGGGTCCAGATGATGACCACTAAAATGATCAGAGGGCTGATCATTTCTCTCCTTTGAGGAAAAGTTGAGGGAATTGGGCTTGTTTAGCTTGGAGAAGAGAAGGCTGTGGGAGATCTCATCGTGACCTTCCAGTACTTGAAGGGAACATATTAACAGGAAGGGGAATGATTGTTTACACGGGTTGATAATGACAGGACAAGGGGAAATAGTTTTAAACTGAGACAGGGGAGATTTAGGTTAGATGTTAGGAGAAAGTTTTTCACTCAGAGGGTGGTGACACACTGGAACAGGTTGCCCACAGTATTGTGGATGCCACATCCCTGGAGGCATTCAAGGCAAGGCTGGATGTGCTGGATGTGGCTTTGGGCAGCCTGGTCTAGAGGCTGGTAATCCTGTCCACAGCAGGAGGTTAAAACTAGGTAATCTTTGAGGCCCTTTTCAACCCAGGCCATTCTATGATTCTACGAAACCCCCAGTAAGGCAAACCAAACACCCTTGCAAAACTGACTCTGTCAGCTGCAAACAACTGCTGCCTCTGAAGCTGCAGAGAGTGCACTACAGTCAACAACTTAAATAAAACCCCTTACCACTCAGCCCTCCCCTGGAGACTGCCTTAAAAAACAGCCTTTCTCCAGTGCCTCCCTATGATACACACAGCAAACATGAAAATAACAACAACAACAAAAAACAGGCCACTCCAAGAGCCACTTAAATTTCACGTGACTGTTGCCAGTATGGCAAGCCTTGCACTGTGGAAGAAGCAGCCTGCAGAGGATAACTAGGCACAGCCTCCAGCATTCCTATCCTCCACCAATCTATACACATATGGAGAGATGTTTGACTGACCTCAGCTACAGAAGCACAGCCCTCACAATGCCTATCAATCAGTCAGCAGAGTAGGAAACAGGAGTCTTGGATTTGCCTTGTATTTTCACCAGGATCTTACAAATACCTTGTCACCCAAAAAGTAAGACCTCAGAAGGAAACCAGATGTTTCATTTAATATCAAATGAAATTAATATTATGTACACATATATATAAACATATACAGAAACTCAAGCAGCAACAAAGTGCATTTGCCTGAAAGGCAACAGTGTAACTACATCATAGAGAAATGTCAAAAGCGTGATGACTAACAGAAGGCAGGAACACCAAAAATTTATGGCAATAATTCCCAAACTGGTGGAAGTAGTGTTTTCTCCTTTTCCTTTTTTTTAATTTTTTTTTTAATTAAATATGGTATAAATTATATTCCTATTCCTCCTTCCTTCAAGTTGCTGTACAGAAGTAAAATCTCAAGCAGATCAGTGGGTGGAAGATCAAAGAATGTTTTTCAGAATTTGTTTTCTACCTACATGGAGGTGGGAGTAATATGTCATAGGGACCAAAATGTATGTGTGACATTGTATTAGAGATTTCCCAGCTTAAAAAGAGCCTAAAACTCCTTCTTTAAAGTTACAGAGCACAGCACGGCTGAAGACTACCATTCTGTATTCTTCACAATGACAGCACAAAAAATGAGAAACTCCGACATTTGTCCTTGGGAGTTGAATAGCATCTTGGTTAAACTGAAGAATAACTGACAGCCTTGGCTACCTGACAGGATGGAGAAGCTAAACATCAAATGATTCATTTGCATGATCAACTTGTACAAGATGCTACTGAGACTCTGTCTCCACAAATGAAATTTACCCTCCCTAACATACACTGGGAGTCTGGTATTGAGCTGTGTCCTAGCAGAAACTCTTAGCCAACTGCTTGAGTTTCCCTTCTTGCTAACACAGAAGCCTGGTGGGCTAGGTGAGATCTTTTGGATAACAATCTCAAATCACAGAGATAAAAGGCTGGAGATGAAAAATTCAGAGAAATGCAGGCCATGAAAGCAGAAAAAGACTCATCTCAAAATGCACACTTCCTAGTAGGATAAGCAATGCCTCATACCACCCTGATACCACACAGAGGAATTCCTGCATCGCCACTACAAAATTTTACATTTTAAGGTCTTTTGAAAGTTTCACTTTCCCTGCTCAGAGGCAAAAAGTCAGTGGAGAGCATTAGACTTTATTATCTTCTGTTGTTTTCCTAGACATAATATCTGAGCTAGTTCAAGAAAAGTATAAAGTTTTGGGATTTTTTACTTCATATGAATTGAACCAAATTCCTGGAACACAACATAAAATAGATGTGCACTGAGCACAGGGGTGACAGATTGTGTGGAACCCAAAGCAACATGGCTTAATTGCCAGTTCTGCACAGGCATGCTTGAACTGGTTACTATCCCTACAGAAGATAGGCTACAACACCCAACATCACATGCCAAAGCAGTCAAAGCTTATCACTGCAGGAAGGTCCTGGCTGAGGCTGGAGGAAAGGAAAAGCAATCCAGGTGTTCCCTTCAGTGACCGTGGCTCTTTGGTGACTCAAAAGAAAGTATATTTTCACAAACAACTGTTAAAGACAAGGATTAATGGTTTTATACTGCATTCCTTGACTTTTATACTGCTGGATTAGATTTAGTTGCCTCCTAGCAGCTGAAAAAGGCCTTCAGTAACAGATCTTTCATTTCCAACATAAGAAACGTCTGCCCCTAGTACTATCCTAGTAGAAATATTTTAAAAAGGAAAAACTTCATTCTGGAGGGGAATCAAGGAGGTAAGATCTGATTCCTGCAAAGTAGAACTCTGGCTCTTCTAGCAGTGCCCAGATGTTTTGTCCTCTCCACCCCCATGCTTTGCCCACAGCTGCACAGTGCTCCAGCAATAAGAGCTGTCCCTCTGCAGCTCTTCTGGCATACTGTTACACTCCTCGTGTATTTATCAGGCTCCCTCTTCCATTCAGAAATATCAGGAAGCTAGAGATTCCCTGCTGAAAGGCATTTGCCACAAAATGGAAACGCAGAGACTACAGATGAACAATTAGGGGTGTACACAGCAGTTTGATTAGCGTGATTTCCTCTGAGTAAACACAAAGGGGACAAAAAGATAGCTTACTGATCCTTATTCTTCTTCACAAAGCACCAGAAATGATGGGAAAGGATCAAGCAAAATGCCAGCAACTCTCTTCTAATTGAGTGTTTGCCTTGGGTGGTCTTTAAGCAGGGAAAGAGAGGAAATGAGATAGGAGACAAAGGCTGGTAAAAAGAAGTATTCCTTAATTAAAGTGCAAAGAACTGACAGTAAAATTAGATAAACTCTACCTTGCAGCTTCTTTAGGAAATTACATATCCCAAGAATCCTGAAGAATTAATATTATTTAGAAAATTAAGGGAGACTGGTTCTTCAGACGAATTCAGCACCAACAACTCCCACTTAATTTGGTCACTTCATTACAGTGCTTCTCCAGAAGATAAAATCCAGCCAAAAAAAAAAAAAAAAAAAACCAAAAAAAAAAACACTTTAACAAGAAAATTCTAATTACCCCAAGCAGAAAAGCAGCTGGAGTCATGAAGCCCACTGAAGAACATTGACCTTTGGGATTCNAAAAAAAAAAACACCAAAAACAAGACTTTGAGAAAAAAGCAAGTATTTTATACCTGAAGTCTTATCTCCATCAGCAGTCCCCTCTGGGACAGCTCTAGCCAAGCCCCTGTCAAGCATCCCAGCCCTTTCAGCTTGGTGAGGATGCCTGACACCCTGGGGAAGAGCCAGCAGTTCCAACAGAAGACACGTGGCCAGGCACACCTTTTGTTCAGCGATCCTCCTAGGAGGCAACACAGCCACCAGAGTCAGGAGTTAGCAGAGGCGTTGCAGATGCACAGAAATGAAGGTAGACTCCTAGTAGCTCCTTTCAGTACAACCCATGCAACTGTGTCACAACAAACTCCCATGATTCTCCATAAAAAAGTTATCTTAAGACACCACACATGCCAAGGACACATGCAGGATAACATGGGCAGGTGGTATCTTAGCACACGGCCCAACAACAGAGTATTTTTCCTACAGTGGAAACCATCACATAATTTAAGTACTGCCTAATAAATGCAGGGATCCATTTATTCAGAGATGACTCTTTGTACATTCTGTAGGACAGGGTTGTCATTTTTCCTCCTTGGGTAAGAAAGGCCTTGTTACTGCTTCCTCACTGGAACAAGGTGACCAGAGGAAGACACAATGGTCATCAGTGTACCAGCAAAGAATTAGGTAGGACCACACTGCTTGTAGGAAATGAAGCACTGCCAAATTAGATTACTTCCAAGCCAGTCTCATGAAGCCCAACAGTGGAGAAAGACAACAGTTACATAACAGAGTACTATCCACAGAGATGGTATACCAGGTTAAAGCTGGGATGAGTATAAAGAGGAATTAGCCTGCAGCAAGCTAGTCCTGCAACATAACAGGAGACTCCTGAGGCTCCTGATACTCTGTTAGCGTGACTTCATTTCCCTTCAAAGTTGCTTGATACTAACCATGACCTGCCCTTCTGCGGGAATAAATGAACAATGATCTGGCAATGGATTTCCTCTGGCTAACAACCCAAATGTTGGGATGTAGTTTTTATTGTATCTGTTTCTGATACATTCAGTTCATCCTCACTAATGGAGGTGCAGAATCTCTCCTGCTTTCTTCACCTTCTGCAGTGGCACTTGCAGTAGCTAACCTGGAGCTTCAGGCATATCTGCTTGGAAGAGATCAGTGCTGTGGCTGAGTCCCTTTGTGTTTCTTGGTCTTGGTAAAATCTGTCGCTTATCACCATCTGTAAATACTGATAAGTATGTAATTCACAATCAGCCTTAGAAGTGAGCACTGAGCCCACCCATACCAGAATACTGCTGCACCAGTCAGAACATGAGTAGTCGTAACTCTTTTACACACATGCCTTTGCACTCCTTCCAAGGCTTGAACTCACCATGGCAAAGATGAAAAGACTGCTGGTAATTCAGGATCACCTTGCCCAACTGTAATGTAAGTGATCTTAAAGATGGCATTTACGAATAGTATAGAAGATGGTATATTTAGTTAGGTCTATACAGATGGTATACAAATAATACAAAAGGAAAATGGCTCACCTTTCAGATGGAAAAGGCTCGCAGTGGACACCACATAGGAGGGATCTCCAAGAAGAGATCCTTTCCTGGTGGTGGTCAGCCCTTAAATGGGGCTTGGGGAGCCTGGCTCCACCCCTTCCAATCACACAGGTATTATCACCTCCACCTGTGCCCCCATGGCTGACTCGATGCTCACCTCAGGTGACCAATCAGTGGTTCAGGCCGTGATTCAACAGTTCCCTTACACCAACTTCATATAAAATAGAATTATTTGTATGCTCAGAGTGTGACAGCTCAGAGTCAAAGGACAGGAGTTACGGTTTCCTTGACTTGGAAAGATTTAATTTTAGTAATCTTAACCTGTCTGGACTTAAAAGGTTTGATTCACCTTTAACACCAGTCAGCCCCACAGAGATAGTCCTGGGTCTCAGAGAATCACAGCTTGGGATGCTGCTTCTTATTTACAAAGAGTTGCTCCCACTTCGAAGGTATAGACAAATCCTGGAGTAAGTACAAACTACAGCTCTCAGGTCTACATGCACTGACAGCATGTAATGGAAATCAGGCTACTGTCTCTACTTTTGGTCTTTACTAGCAGCTGATGGCAGATTAATGGGATGTGTGACAGATGGTCAAATAAGAACTAAAATGGAATAAAAGGGAAGGTGCATTTAACTGTCTGTCTGGTAAAGCACTAAATATATGAACATTGCAAGCAGATTCCATGGGGAGAAACAGAAATCAGAGGTTTGGCGTGTTTGGCATTATGGATCCCAACTTTGAAGGCAACCTCAGATCCAACAGAAGGAAGGAGAAAGAAGAAAAAAAGAGCTGAGCCATTGTGCAAATGGGTATACAAAAGTGAAACCATTTTCACTGTTAATGAATAGACAAAAAAATACACAGTGAGTAAAATCATTAGCATTTATCATTTCCCTGCTAGTTCAAAGAAAATCCCCATTCCCAAAGCACTATCAATGACACTAAGAATCAAGGTCTGAACTACAAGGCCTGACGGTGCTCATCACAGTGGCCATGTGGCCAGGAAGAAAATAAATACATAAAACAAAGGTTTGGTCCTCCTTTGGAATAACCAGGGGAAAAGTGCAATCATATCTCACATCAAAAGGCTGATCAGGCTTAAAGGAGATCTGAATGTTCTCACATGTTCATATATGCCCAATGAAAGTCCTCTTTTCTATTCAGACAAACACCCAGGGTGGCACTTTGTGCTCAAAAGAACTAAGGGAAATTGTAGCAACTGATCTGACTTCTGCCTGTATGCTCTGTGTGTTCTGGACAGCTCAAGCAGGATTTGCAGCCCTGACTGCCTTTGTGTACTGGGCCCATCATAACTGCTGTACTTCCAAGCCCTGGAACACCACTTGCAAGCAACTTGTTAAGACATCTCCCCTTTTCTCTCAATTCTGACATTGCTCAGCTTTGCTTCAAGGCTTGGCTATAATGCATAGCCGCAGACTTCATACAGCAGTGCAATGCTCATCTCAGTGCCACAAGGGGAATGCAGGAGGCCCAGAGGGAGAAAAGCACAATTACTTCCCAACTGCGTCATGGGTGTTAGCATCTCACTCCTGCAGGGGCACACTGCCACCCTGTGGAAATGATCCTTCTCTCCCAGAAACTTCGAAGGGCTGCCAGGAATCAGCTGGCAGCCTCAGCTGTTCATCATTAGCCATCCTGATAATGCACCAGCAAGCAAAACATGCTTCAGCACTGTGCTGAAGCAGAGCTCTGTGAATTTAATTTACTGACACTAACACAAATTTAATTTCAGCTAAATCTTTGTAATCACACATCTAGTGTCAGGCTAGCTGCTGCTGGCACCGTAATGTAGATACTGAAGGCCACGTTTACTGCCATGCGCTCTGCTTCCCTTCACCAATAAATTAAAGAACAAGGGGCAGAACATCTAGAACATCTTGTCTGAATATCTTCAGACAAGTCACATGACAGACCAAAGTTGGGTGCAACATCTGTCCCCAAAGCATCAGGGCAGTATACAGAGAAGGACAGAACATCTCAAATGAAGCAGGATACTGGCACCAGGTTTCTTCCATCCTACTGCCTCCACTATGTTTTACATCCTATCCTCTTGCTTTCAGTGGGCTGGCAAAGAGCCAGCCATCCTCAGTATTAATCTGAAGGTCAACAATAAACATCAAGATTCAGCTCCAACTGTGTATTTCTGTCAGCAGGAAAATCAACAGCAGGTGAGAACCAGTGGAAATCTCTCCTCAGTACACTCAGAAGGTTATTTAAACACAGCCTGGAGACCCTTTTATTCAATAAGGGCTGCAATTAGCTTGCAAATTAATCTCAGCGCATCTCTCTATGACAGAGATGTGGACTTCGAGGAATGGACTTCCTTGAAAAAAAAAATTAAGTGATGCTACTGACAGATAAGCACTCTGCATTCAGAATTTAAAAATACACAAAAACTAATATTAAGGAATTTGAGTTTACTTTCCCATTTCCTTACAATGAATCACAGAAACATGGAATCATCAAGACTGGAAAAGACCTCCAAGATCATCCAGTCCAGCCATACACCTATCACCAATATCTCCCCACTAAACCATGTCCCTTAGTACAACACAGTTGAACACCTCCAGCGACAGTGACTAAGCCATCTTCCCGGGCAGCCCATTTCAACACCTGACCACTCTTTCTGAGAAGAAATTTTTCATAACATCCAACCTGAACCTCCAGTAATGCAAACTGAGGCCATTCCCTCTAGTCCTATCACCAGTTACACAAGGTTGACCCCTACTTCACAACAACCTCACTTCAGGTAGCTGTAGAGCAATAACGTCTCCCCTGTGCCTCCTCTTCTCCATAATGGACTCAGTTCCCTCAGCTGCTCCTCATTCAGACTTGCACTCCAGATCCCTCACAGCTTCACTGCCCTCTACTGGACACTTTCCAAGGACTCAATGTCTGTCTCGTAGTGTGGGGCCCAAAACTGAACGAGGTACTGGAGGCTGAGCCTCCCCAGCACAGAGTACAGGGGGATGATTACCTTCCTGCTCTGGTTGGCTGCACTACTGATACAAGCCAGGATGCCACTGACCTCCTTGGCCATCTGGGCACACTGCTGGCTCACGTTTAGCCAAATGTCAACCAACAGCCCCAGATCTGTTTTTTACACAGTCTTCCAGCCACTCTACCCCAAGGCTGTAGCAGTGCCTGGGGTTGTTGTGGGCAAAGTGCTGGGCCTGGCACTTGGTCCTGCTGTCCTCCCAGAGAAGCTGGAGAAACTGAAGAAACTACCAATATCAGAAACTTAGAGTTGAGCAGGTTCATCTGCAATTCACAATAGGCCTTGCAAAACCCACAGAAGAGGCACCAGTTCTTTTGATTTACTTCACTAGGCTTTGGGTCAGATCACAGATGCAGCAACTTCTCATTATTTCTATCACTAAAAGAAATTATGAACTCTAGTGTACGTACTGCACTCCTCATTCAGACTGCTGTTTCATGCCAACAATCACACACAAGAGAAATGAAACATTCTCATTACTGCTGACAATGAAACAAGATTCACCGTTTTTTGCCTCTTTCACAGATTTAACTCCTGGCATAAACCCAATGAATAAAATCTGAAGCAAAGCAGTCTGTACGAGACAGCACACTATAATCTGAAATTACATCTGTGCTGATAAAACCCCAAAGCAACTTTGATGAGAAAACATTCTCCTTCCAGATACACAGCTCAAGATTAGTCCTTACATATTCAACAGTCAGAACCAACTGGCTGCTTCTCTCTGATTTAATCAAGAGACAGCAATCTGGGACTGGATGGCCACCTAAAATTATGTGGCTCCGAGGCTAGCCCCACTGAAGTTAGGTCTTGCCTGTTCATGCTGCAGGTAATCTTAGTCACGTTCAAGTAAAGGCAGAGATAAAAGAACAGAATAAACAGAGTATATACTACATATACATTAGAAGAAGAAACACAGCCTGTACTGTTTTACAATTAACATTCAGAAAACACAGACAAGGTGTGAGCTACCTCACACTACAACTGAGATCCACATCCTGCAGTTCATTTCTTACCTTCAACAGTCCTTTTTGGAAATCTTTACCGTCATTCATCCCCCGGAGGTTAGCAATGAATTCTTGACAGGTCATCTTTTTCCCAATGTTCTGGAAAGGATGACAGAGAAACAAAGCACTTCAGCCATGCTACTTTCTAAAATGACACAAACATGCAACATCTCTGATAAATTACATCTTCCAGCTTTATTTCAAGTCCAAGGCAGGTGTTACTACGAAGTCATTCCCAACATTACTCGCATGCAAGCATCTATTTGTGAACTTAATTGGAAAAGGCAAGGTACACTTGGGCCCGTCTGAATAGATCAGTCTGTAAAGAAAAAAGCTAAATATTGGAGGGTGATGATGAGGGTGGCACTGAAGCACACTGGTATACACATGGTGCCTTCCACCCCATGTCTCCAAAGGTTCTACCAGCCTCTGAGAGAAAATATGTACTCGATTGTGCTGTGAGGCATAAGGAAACAAAAAACAGAGGCCCTTTCCAGACCCTTCTCTTATGCTTTCCAATCCTCCAGTAACAATTGCCTTGCAAGAGTTAGATGCCAAGGAGCAGCCACTTTCTGAGTCACAGTGCTGAGATTAACTTGACATGGAGCTAATGTCAGGGGAGGGTCAGGGGTGTGCTAGGAACAAGTTCTTCACCAGAGGGCAGTGGTCAGGCCCCAAGCTGCCAGAGTTCAAAGAAATGCTTGGACATCTTCTCAAACATAGGGTTTAAATTTTAGGCAGATCTGTGTGGCGCAAGGGGTTAGACTCAAGGATAATAAGAATGGTTTTTTTAAGTATGTCAACAGTAAAAGGAAGACTAGGGAAAATGGGGGTTCCCTACTACCTGAGGCAGGTGTTCTGGTTAATGGGGGATGCGGAGAAGGCAGAAATGCTGAATGCCTTCTTTTCTTCTGTCTTCACTGTGGGAACTCCCCCTCAGGACTCCTGTACTGTGGGAGTAAGTGAGAGGATCTAGGGNAAAGCTGGGAAGAGTGGCTGACATGCCAGAAGGCTGTGCCGCCATTCAGTGAGACCCAGACAGGCTGGAGAGTTGGAGAGTAAGAAACCAGATGAGGTTTAACAAAAGCAAGTGTAGAGTCTTGCAACTGGGAAAGAATAATCGCATTCATCAGTGTAGGCTGGAACATTCTGGGGAGGAGCTCTGCGGAGAAGGACCTGGGTGTTCTGGTGAACAACAGGTTGGCCATGAGCCAGCAGTGTGCCCTCGAGACCAAGAAAGCCAATGGGATCCCAGGGTGTGTTAGAAGAAGCATGGCCAGCAGGTCAAGGGAGGTGATCCTCCCCCTCTACTCTGTTCTGGTGAGGCCTCACCTGAGTATTGTGTCCAGTTCTGGGCAGGGATCTGATATAGGATGTGGAACACCACCCTTATGAGGAGAGGCTGAGAGACCTGCGTCTGTTCAGCCTTGAGAAAAGAAGACTCAGAGGGGATCTGATCCATGTCTACAAATATCTAAGAAGCGGGAGGCCAAGGGATGAGGCTGAACTCATGTGGTGACAGGACAAGGGGACGTGGCCACAAACTGAGACACAGGAAGTTCCACACCAATGTGCGTGGGAACTTCTTCACAGTAAGGGTGAAGAGCACTGGCATAGGCTGCCCAGAGAGTTTGTGGAGTCTCCTTCTCTGCAGATGTTCAAGACCCGCCTGGATGCCTACCTGTGCTGTCTAGTCTAGGGAGCCTGCCTTGGCAGGGGGGTTGGATTTGATGACCTCTAGAAGTACCTTCCAACTCCTAGAATTCTGTGTGTGATTCTGTGTGTGATCCTTGTGGCCCCTTTCAACTCAGGATGTTCAATGTTTCTGTGACATTTTCAGGTAATTCTTTTTTTCTTTCTTTCTACCTCATCCATTGTCTGAAATCACCCAGCAGGGCCACAGTCCTAAAGCGAATGATTGCTTGTCACAAATCTCCTCCTGAGGAGGCTTAAATTGCTCTTGAATCCTAGTTTCAGACAGTCATCAGATTAAGTGTCTGTGCTAGGTCTCCCCAGTACTCTGTGTGCTAGAAACCCCAAATTTGCATGTGAGAAGCCTTGTGAGTGAGCAGAAATGATAATATCAAATTGATAAAAAAAGATAGACTTAGAAGAACCAAGGAAAGGTAAGCAGCCTGGAATGAGCTCTGAAACATGCTAGGAACAATGGGAAATCAGGGTCTTCTGATGACCACAGTATGTTTATGGATGCCAGAGAGGATAAGATTGTCAGTCTACTCTATGGTCATGGTATACCTTGGCTGCAGAATAAAACCTGACTATGAGCTTTCAGGTCAACTCAGAGCTCCATAGTTTAGCTGCCAACAGGATAAGTCTCCAAAGTTATACTGTGCATCACTCAAGTCATTCTACTTCCAGCTGCAAATCAACAGCAGCAACGAAGGGCGAGAGTATATCTCTCACTCCAGTATCTAAAAAAAGGCCCACTAAAACATCATAGAGAGCAACAGGTAACACTGCCAGCTCTGTCAGATTTTCAGTTTCTCCTCCCTGGTGTGCGGACAGACCCACCAAAATGCAGCCCAGGCTACAGCTGTAGCCAGGGACAAGCCACTATTCCCTGCTACCGAACCCCCATCCCCCCCGTGGAAGGATGGAGAACACCTCCCACCACAAGAATACCTGCATAGTTGGAAGACATATCCCTAGGGCTGCTGGCACCCTGCTCCAGTGTTAGTAACAAAATTCCAGCTAGAAAATTACTTCCTCCAGGCAGCCACTGGGGAGAGGCATGTGCTGGAGGAATGTGGAGCTTCAGCTCAGGACATCCATGTCCCCTCCTCAGTTTCTTGCCACCAGGCACACCCATCATTACCCTGGCTGAGCAGAACACTGGTTCCACCAGAGCTTCCCCCTGCAATAAAATGCCTACAACCATCACTTCCCCCTTGTGACTTTCCCAGTTTCTCTTCACTTCGCTTCCTATTTCCACTTTCCCAAACACTTCTACATACTGGAAAGGAGAAATCAATCCCAGCAGCAGTTCCCCAGTCAGAACTACTTGCCATCACCAGGAAAGGATGGGAATCAGACAAGAAAAGAAAGAGCTTGATGACAAGGTGCATCTTCACACATAATGGCAAAATCAAGTGCAACACCAGGCCTAGATATGTGTGCTTCTGGGCATGCTGGATGGCTCTGCTCTGTACTACAGCAGTTCCAAGGAGAAAAACCACCTCACTGTTTGCTGTCTGCAACAGAGATGCTCTGAGTGCTTTAGGATCCGGCCATCAGCAAGGGGATTCTGTTGCCAGAAGACCACTACCTCCAGGCACAGAGTTGTCAGCAACAATTTATATGAAGCTGTGCATACTCACGTGGCCATGCAGGTCAGTGTTTAGCAGCATCAGGGCACAAGTGAGACAGTGAACTCCATCTGCAGTGAGATATAACCAGTCATGTGCAATTTAAGAATGGATGAAACCAAGCCTCATAGTCTAATTGAGTCTGTTCTTTTAATGAGAATCCGTTTATCAAGAAATATGCGTAAGTAAATCAACAGTGAGGTCATTCAACAGTTGCCGAAACGGAGGAACCTTTCTTTCATCATTAAAGAATGTCAAAACTATCTTGCAGCATCCATTGATGAAGCAAACAGGAAACCATGCTGATATCAGAACTACATCAGTTCAGGTTTTTTTTTTAATCTGCTTGGAACAGAAAGTGAAGATAGAATACACTCTTTCATCTGTACAGTATGACACTGCAACAGTTGTATGTTTTTTCTCCCGCTCTGGCCTTCTCCTTATTCAGTGGAGAATTCTGAAAAACTTCAGCCAGCCATTTACACTGTCTAGTTTAGACTTCGTGTTGGGTAGTGAATACTCCAGCAATGTCTGAGGAGTTCCCGTACACAGCACAGGACCTCCACAAGGAACCAGAAGAGACAGGATGTATTTCTAACTGCATCCTCAGAGTCACTGTGGTAGACCTTGGAATGTCAGTAAGGATCACCATTTGCAAAAGTATACAACACCCTCGTAATTCCTCATTTTCCAGGCATCTCTTTTAAATTAAATCTTCAGGTGTTTAATTCAGTTTCCACTGATTACACTAGGAAAAGCAATTTCTCCATTCTCTTGCTTATATAAACACCAGGTATCATCTTCCCTTCTCTCACAGGGGTGAGAGAAAAGGTCATTTATAAAGCAAAGATGTGCTGTAAGTAAAATCTTTCGTAACTAAATCGTATACAGATTCCCCTGTGTTGTAAAATAAGAGAAATGGTGGATGGGGATATACATACCTTAAAAGTCAGTGTGACTATCACAGGCCTATGGCCATCATGAGAAGAGATCCTTCAAGGCAAGTACCATGTTTTCTTATGTTTGTACAGGGCCTAGTAACCAAGTAGTGTGGCAGAATTCTAGCAGAGCATGGTATGAAGGAAGCACTATCATTAACACTAACTGTGTTAAGTCTGAAGCAGCTTGAATCTGGGACTGTGGTGCCTCTATTCAGACCTATGCTTTTCTCCATAGCAGCCTGCCCTCCCAACTCCAAATCACAAATATATTCAGAGGATTAAGAAGAGAAAGGTGAAAAGAGGAAAGCAAATGCAATCCTTATTTTCACAAAAAGAAACGAACACCACATTTCTGCAGTGCATCACTTGACTACTGACAGTGGAAATCCAGCATCAAAACTATTAAAACCCTATGCAAAATCTGCAGGGCTTACTTTAATCCAGATGCTTGCTCAGGTTCTAAAGTGGCAATGTACTTTCTGCAACTTGGACTAGAGTAAGGAAGCCACATCAAAATACAAATCATTGTTTTAATCTGCAAATGACACACTTGTTCTTACTTACTGCCTTTCCTGACTTAAAATAAGAAAGGCATAATAAAGAGGACAGAGATAATATGGGAACAGATCACGTCTTATTGCTACCTATTCTCTTGTTTGATAGGCAAGTCAGTAAAGCTAAAGAGACACAATGAGGGCAAATACCATCTCACTGTAACAGAAGTTAACCACAAAACAAGGGGTAAGTAAACATTACAGTTCTTTCAAATGCAGCAGTTCTTCCTTATCTACACTAGAGACCAAAGGCATGGTTGAGCATACACATATTTCTTTCTCACCCTCCTTCCTTTCTCAGCTTTCTTGATGTGTGATCAGCCAGCACTGGAATTAGAGTCACATTCCTCTGCTGGCATGTCTGGCTGAATGCAGGAGCCATGCCAGCGGACAGTCTGCTCTCTTTGAATGCCAACTTTCTTGAGTTTGACCTGTGTGTTTGTTTCTCCCATCAGTTTCCAAAATGACTGAAAACACTGGCAAGGAGGTAGCATTCTGACTGAGGTTAGTAAAGATGAAAACATGACAGTGTCTGGACACAGCACCCAAAATTCACCCCTGTAACTGGCAAGAATGGGCATTTGCAGCACCAGTGTGTGAACAGTCAAGCACTGAATGGTGTATGAAAAGTGAACTGCATAGCTTCCACATAAGACGGTGTTCTTATTTATGTGCCTGTATCCACACACACTCAGAACTGAAGACACTTAAATCTGGAGATGCTAAAACAAAGGATTTATACTGAGGATGCCTGAAGACCTTTCTACACATTTACGTGTGGACAATGTGAAGAGTTTCCATGCTCACAACACACCATTTCTAAAGCATGGCACAGCAATTATTCATCATCATACATATAACCATACAAACAAGGCGAGGACAGAGGGAGACTAAACATCTTCTTAGAAAAAGCAAAGTTACCTTTAGAAGAAATGGTGTTTGGGTTACACTGATAGTATCTGCTGGAAAAGTGGACTAAAACTCTCTCTCGCTCCTGAGTTTCTCCAATAAGTGAAAAAGCTTTAAAGAAACTCCTAAAAGAATTGCATAGAAAAGAGAAATTAAAATCATAAATCCATATAGCATATATAGCTACACAGATTAAGAAATCCATAGGCACATGCTCAATAGCTGACTCCAAGAAGCCTGTCTAGGAAAACAGACTATCATCCCATGCACAGTTAATTCCAACATCACGGTACATGAACCAGGAGTTAAACTACCATTGGTCTTAGCCACAGGATATTCCAGCTGACAAGTGATTTTACTAATTGAACTAGTTGTGTATAATTTTTAGTATTTTTCATTTCTTCAGGGAAGGAACTAGAATAGGTTACGTACAATATACCTCTGGGATATTCTCTGCCCTTTTCACCTTTGCCATTTAACTTCACAGCCATCATTATTCCCATCAAAATCAGAGGAACTAATCCAGGCAGTGAAGTGAGGTACATGCACCATGAACTTGCAGACAGGACTGAATGTGAAGTCCTCCTTCTAGTGGGACATGTAACACAGCAGCGAGGACCCAAGTCACCTTGCAGAAGGGCAGTGTGGCCATGTGCCCTGTAGAAAATGTGGGAAAGGGGGCAAGAATTTATTCTATTGTGCTTCAATAGCAGAAAGAGCAACCTGCCCTGCTCATGACAGTCCTGGGCAGAGGGCAGATACATATGGGGATGCAGCCTGTGTAAAGAAAAGGAACTATCTTCATCTCCCTCTTATTCACCCTACTGTTTCTCCTGCTAGAAAAGCTAACCTTGCAGACAACTATTCATTAAGAACTTCTGTACTTTCCCAAATCCCTGCATCTGCAGCTAAGGGATGACCCCCATGCTATCAGCCTATACTCATTTGTGAAGACGCTTCCAAGAAACGGCTGAAAACAGACTCTCTGGGTCTGAAGCAATAAGGCATATAAAATGAGTTTTAAAAATTTAAATGTCTCATAGGACTGAAATGAACACCAGATCTGAAAAGGGAGGAATATGCTGCTGAAGCACTTGAAGTCTATCTGGCCTAGAAGAATAACTATTAATTGTTTGTTTGTTTTTTATGTAAGGTTAGAGACAGAACATACTTGCAGTTATCTCATACCCAAGTGGGACCTGCTTGGTAACAATTTCATTTCACAGGCAATGTATTGCAAATAACTAAATTCACAAGTACATACAACTGAGCCTCTGCAGGGTTTCTCTTCCAATCCTATTTCCTGCCCCAGTAGGACATTTTGACAACTAGCTGTCCCAGTTTAGGCTCCCTCCAGCAATAGCCCCAGCTCATGCTAGACACCAGAGACCTACAAGCCTCTCCTTGTCTTCAGGACATTCACCCACCCAAAAGACCCCTTGCATTGGCAAACAGTGGAACAACATTTGGTAAACAAACAAGAAAGATGCATGAGTGATGCAAGGCGACACGTAGATACAGTGTGGAAGCAGAGCTGGGCAATGAATGCCTGTCCTTATGTCCTGCACTCTCCATCAATTGTGTTATACACTATACAATAGCTTCACGCAGTCTGGGGGTAATGTGGGTCTGCGCTGCTGTCATGGGCTGCAGTGTCCCAATACATCACCATGGTTTAACAAACCATGGCTCACCAGTAAGACAGCAGAAATGGCACAGCTAGTTCTCGGTCACTGCATATTCGGGGCAGCATACACCTAGGGTTCAAGCTGACGCTTTGACTTCAGCCTGTTCTATGCACTTAGGGTGCCTGGCAGCCTCTGCAGCTTGGCTCAAGTTCTTTGAGAGTCTAAGTATCATACCAGAGAGAGTATATTTTACAGAAGGTCACGACTATTAATATTAACCAGAGATCCACAGGGAGAAGAGACCGTCTAAAAATGTGCTGGAAAATAATTAGGTGTTGGACTTCACAATTTAAAAGACGGGTGTATTTAGAAACACACTTCAGGGCACCTCACACCCAGAACAAGAAGCCAGCATCCTCCACCCTGCACTGGGGTGGTGCTCAGTTTCTTGGAGCAACCAGCACTGTCACACGCTGTTAACCCCTCTGCAGGTGTGTTCCCACTGCTATTAGCATAAAGGACTTGATTTTTTTCCCCACAGACAGGGGCATGGCTCATCTACAGTTGCCAGCAGCTGACTCCCTGGAAATTATTTGCAAGGGGACTGACTAAACCCACAACCTTTCACGGTTTGTCTAGTTAGTGACAAATAATAACCCCAAGCCAAATGACTGAAACTCACTTCAAATCCCTTTTCCTTTTTCTGTCAGTGTTTAACTGTCCACCAACTGTGCCAACAGGCCACTGCTACGAAAATTTGGTATGCTGTCTCCTAAGAAAAAAAACTGAAAACAAATATCTGAGGCCTAACTCCAGTGTAAAAAGATACAAAACTTGACAGATGAGTTTTCAAACACCCACACTGGCATCCACTAAACTCTCATAGGCATTTTCAGTCCAGAACCTTTTGCTATTCTGCATATTTTTAGGTGCCTCAGAGGGATGCAACAAGAGGGCTGCCGAGCCACGGAAAATCCTGGCCTCTGCTTCGCACAGAGCAGCCAAGCAGAGCAAGCTCCAAAAGTCATCAGTGAAAAAGTCAGTGAGCACCATGCAGCTCAGCATGAGCAGCACTTTCATTTCTCAGCTGTACCTGACATTCCTCCTGTTTACTGATCTGTCATTTTTCTCCTTATCTTCCGTGTCAAGGATCATACCTAAGCAGGTTCACCCAAAAATCTCCCTCTCCAGAAAATGCCACTGCACCAACAAAGCTACAATGGTAGCAGATGAAGCCAAACAAGAGAGAAATGCTCCATCCAAGGGTATGACAATTCACTCTCTTTACCCTCTAACACTCCCACTATTCAATCAGAATAGCACAGCAAACAGCATTAGAACACCAAGTTTGCAAAGTGGCATATACCTGAGTGAGAAGTCCAGTGTCATGCCTGAGAAATCAAAAAACTTAAGGTATTCTTCAGCCACAAGCTTGCTGAATTCGTTGCTTTGAACAAAGAAAGAAGGAAAGAAAGGTTAATCATTCAGGAGTGAAGTCCCAATCAGTAACACAAACAACAAGGCATACATCCTCATGTTAGCACTTACTTCTTACTCAAATGCTTTGCCACATCAGAGTGCTTGAATCCGTCCAGATGGAACAGACGTTTAGCTAGGTGTCTGGCTGCGTCCAAATTGCTGCTATTGCTGTTGCTGAGATCATGGCCAAGGGCTCCAGCAGCATCTTTCTCCTGAAGTTTATTGCTCCCAATGGTGGCACTGGAATCTAACTCCATACTCTGTAGTTCAGGGTTGCTATGAGATCCAAAAAATGTTGAAAGAAAAAAATAAGATGACAACACACAATTTTGAGAATAATTCCTCTTAGGATAAAAGGTAATTAATAGTACAGAGGTGACATTACGTGATAGAGCTAGTACCAACTAATTGAAGCAGGTGTGTAAAACAGGGACATTTATTTAACTGTTATCAGAGGATAATAGAGACCCAAATATATGGGTTTTCCGTTCCAGAAACGCATTCTGCTCTGCACTCACCTTCTGAATACACTGCGTCCAAAACTGCTCACTGCACAGACAGGTGTTTGCTACAGTCAGCCTACAACTGCACCAACAATAATGACTTCTCAATTACTTTTTGCACTAGTATATTTTAACCCAATCATCTGCAAGTAGAAGTTACCCAGTGTGTTTGAGAATAGCTTGAAGGGGCCTCTGTATAAGTCAGCCACTAGCCTCTTTTCATAGAAAAACACAGCTATGACATTCAGCAGTTCCACACTGACTCATCAAAAGTACCGTCCTCATTCTTCCCCAGTCATCCTGGAAACAATGCTACTCTTCAGATAACCTCCCCAGAAGTCTTAGCAGCATCCATGCAGCACACACACAGTAGGCATCCCACTGAGATGCTCCACCAGTGACAGCAGCAGGACTTGGGGTTAGGAGCTTGGTGTGGAGAACTGAATATAGACACAAACCACTGGGCTAGTCTGGAGAGCTGCTTGCTTTCCTCCTGTTCCCTCATGGCAGCAGTGATTTCCCTCATCAGCTGCTCAGTCAGGACGTTCAGCATGTTCAGCAGTCCCAGGACACTTTATATAAATCATACATTTATAGATTCCTGCCACTTGTACAACTGGAGGAAAGTTCTGGCTAAGCGGCATACTGCTTCTCTGCTCAAAGAGGGAAAACCTTCCACATAAGAAAGTATACCCCCCACTACACCTCCTTGCACATGGAAAAGGCTTTTTTTATTTTTTTCTTATTTTTTTTAAAGTCTAGAAAAGCTTTCTTGGATACTTGCGTGAAAATTCTTGCACAGTCTCAGCGCTGTGTGCATGACAGCATTTCTATTTTTAAAAAAGTACTACATAGAAATTCTTTCCACTAAGCCTTAGTTTACAGGGGGCTAATGAGTGATCAGCAGAGGTCATGTGCAGGGCAGATATATGCATGGAATGAGTTAAAGATGATTTTAAACTCAACACTTCCACATGCCAGAGTTTCTTATGCCACTGCAATCTTCAGGCTTGACAAGCCACAGTCAGCACAACTGATCACTCCAGCAGCAATTACCTACTGATTTACTGGAAGGCCTGCTAGTCATTTAGTAACCGTTTAATAATGAGATTTTCATCCAGTGTGAACTAATAACAAAAACGTTTGCTATTCCACACACTTCCTTCAATGCACATCATCACTTGTGCCCTACCTCTCTTTTCATGCATGGTTTAAGTGAGGGAGGTGTGCAGTGCTACTAGAGAAAGAATCATAGAAGACAACTTTCTGACATAGGTGTTACAGCCCAAATGTTGGACAAAGGCCTACAGAGTTAACACCAAATGGAAGAATCAAACATACCTTCAGTACAACTTCTTTTTTTCTTCCCCATTTTTTTTAAATCTTAACACAGCATCTGAGAAAAACAGACACCCTCTTGTTTTTACAGATTTGCATTGATTTAAGTGTAAATTATGTAAAAAAAAAAAAAAAAAAAGTATAAATAAAAGGGCTTAATTCTCAGTACTCTGTCCTGGACTTAATGTTGAAAATACAGTATTCAGAACACTGCCCACCAGCCACACCAGCAAGCGAACAAAAAAGACCCTCCTCACACTGTTGTTTTGAGAAATACCTCCTTAGCCCTCTTCAACAAAGGGCCGGCCAACATTGGAAATTCCCTTACAAATAACAAAACTGCTAAATTTGGTCTGCTCCAAGCTTGTGAATAAAGCAAATTTCCAACTCCTCCAACACATGGCCAACACCTTGTCCATTCACACTTGCCACAGCAGGTTTTGAATACCCATCTCTAACACTTAACAAGATATAAAGACAAGAACAAGGTTAATGAGATGAACTAACACACCCACAGTGCCTTCCACACACTAGCACTGCTTTGAAAGCCAGGTCAACTTGTGTAGCCTCATTCATAAATCACAGCCCTGTTTCAACACCACTCTTTACTAAAGGTAGTATTTATAGCCTTGAAAGATGTCCAGAGTTGACAATGAACACCTGCACTTTGCTAGAAACCAGTGTGCCACAAGAGTCAACATTATCACAAATTTTCACAAGTTTAGAATAGGAGGAAGTGCTAGTATCTGCCATTTAGTGCAATAAACGACCTGGGCGATGCAGGCTTCTATTCTGCCTCTCCTGTCTGCCATTCTGATACAGAGCAGGAAAACCTAGCAAGAAATTGATACAGTTGCATAGAAATGTCATTGTCCACCTTCCCTGGCTTAAACTCTTCATCCTCACTGGGAGTCCTGGTATACACAATCAGATTGCAGGCTTCCTTCTGTCATTCTGGCAATTAATTAACTTACTGCTTAATGAATAAATTCAAGAAGGTGATCAAATTGATAACACAGGTTGTCTGTAAGCTTCGTGTTCAGGGAAACTGGAAAGTGACTTCAATTCTCAAACTTTCTATATATTCTGTAGACACTGTTCATGCCACCAAAAGCTTAGGCATACAAACACCCTATGAATACTGCAAGCTGCCATTTCCATGTTGTTCCTGGACATGCCAGTTTAACAGGGTCTGGAAGGTGTTGTTTAGAGAAAGGGCTAACATCTTCTAGCACCTCCAGGTTCTGCAGCTATACTCCATTTGCCACTCACAACTGAATGCAGATATTGACATCAGCCTCTTTCTGAAAAGTGCTTTTAAAGAATTTAAACCAAAGACTAGGAGGTGATCCATGCTGAAGACAGGCCTGTCTCCTATAGTCTGCAGTTACTACACGTCTTCAGTCCACAGCAGCATTACTAGCTAAAGAGAGACAAGAAAGGGCTTTTGACAGAAAGCATGACTGGACATGGACTTCTCCTGCAGCTTTACTCTTAGTCATATAAAAATGAGAAACTTTCACTGACAAAGGAAGGCTGATAATGTAGTAAATTATATTTCACTTAATCCTGGATTCAAGGCCAAACTGCTATAATACCACTGGTAATTGCCTGCACAGCAACAGCTGCTGATATTCATTCAGAGACTCTTGTATTAATCTGTTCTATCAGCAAACAGAAGCTACAGAAAAACAGACCAGTTCAGCCTCACAGTGCATGAAACCAAGGCCTTTGACCTCCTTTCTGTCCCCACCAATGATTCATTTTCTCTACCACTCCTGCTGAAACATCCTTACATTCTCAGCTGAGCATGTACATGCTCTGGGCTTATATTTTCAGCAGAAATTACAGTGATTAAACAAACAACCACTGTTGCAGTAAATTCAGTGCTGTCTAACAGCAGCAACCACCCCTCTGCACTCACAGATGAAACATGCAGACAGCAACATGTGCAAAACTGCTTTCCCATAGCACGCCTCAACAGCCAGACTGAAACATTTCATACTGCTTTTCTTTGCTTAATCCATTACTGATCAGGTGCCTGGGGATTTAGCTTCTAACAACAAGGTATCTCATACTGCGCTCAACACCTGGCACACTTGATCTGTTTAAGAACCTTCCATACTCACTTTTATTTTTTTCCTCTTGATGTTGTTTGCAAAATTCAAACCGTCCACAGTGATGCTGAAGGGGGCTGGTAAACAGCTGCAGCTTCCCAACAGCACCAGAGGAAAACCACTAACCCAAAAGCAAGGGTCCAGGCACGCTGCATCTCAGTTTCTATCTCCCAGTCCACAGGGCCACAGATGGAAACCCCAACATGAGTACCTGCAGTGTCAGGAGCATCAGACCTTGGGATGCTCTTAATTTTCAGCAAACCTGTGAGGAAATAATTCTGTTTTTTCCCAGAGAAAAATATGTTAGCATTCTGCATTATAGGGAAAGAGCTCCTGCTCAGATATAAAACAGAGCAGCCAACACAACTGCCAGCCAGAAGATGCTCAGGGCTCGACCTTCCTAAGGTTTTTTGGACAGACACGAGGAGGGAGGGAGCAAGGGGTTCATGACACATTTTTTCTCTCAAACAAACATGAAGGCCTTTAGTATCAGTTTTGCTTCAAAACAGGCTAAATTAGGCATTTCCCAAAGTCTATCAGAGCAAGAACACAGCAACCACTAAAAATAAGGAAGGGTGGAAAAGAGTTCTGGCTCACTGAAGCCAGGGCCAGAACAAATGCTGTCTGCGGTAGGAATGCAGAATCTGCCACGGAGCAAAACCAGGGCTGATAACACTGCACACTACACTGCTTGCTGTTTGAAATGCGTTTAACCCTAGTCTTCTGGTTCCCAAGCAGCCCCCATGGCAGCTCACACCTTGCAGAGCAGCATGAACATCAGAAACAAGGGAGTCACTGCCAACAGCCTGGACTTCTGAGCCCAGCTAGGCTGTGTGAAAAATCCCTCACTAAGGGAATGAATCCCTACCCCACAAACTTCCTATGGAATGCTCATACTCAGCCACACTTCCATGCTTCAGAGCAGATCAGAAACGATTTGTGGCACTGGGTGAGCTGTGTTTTGAAGGAGCTGAACAGGTTGGTCCTGAAGGAAGAATTTCAGCCTCAGACAGAAATGAAACCCCAGTAGCATTAAGGGCATGATGACTTGCTTCCTGTTGCAAGTGACAGGCTGAGAGCTGCTCTGAACCAGGTTCTTTAGGGCCAGCAGCAAGCACAAAACCATGTCAACCAACGTTTTATCAGTCACCTCCAGTTTCAAGGCTCTTCCAAAATAAAGACCACAGGAAGGTTATAAAAAAATAATGCTTTCTTCTGGGAGAAGTCCTACAAAAGAGTTCTCTTCAAAGGCATGCTTTGAATTAGACCACTCTTTGTGGACTGGTGCAGCTACACCTCGATGCTATTCAGTTCAAGGAGTGCCTTTCACACGCAGCTTCCATGAGCATGCATGGAAGGAGGGAGGACTGCACAGCCCAGAAACACTGAGGAGCTGAGAAGAGGTACTTAACGCTGCCTCACATCACAAAGAGCGGAGACAAGAACACTTTATGTTCCTGCGGGCTGTATTATTGGCTATCAATGAACAAACATGCAAAGTCATGCAAATGAATGCCGATGCCTAAAAACAACCTCTTGCTCCCTATGATCAGACGCATTTTACTTTGATTTAAAGAATTCCTGCCAATCATTAATACAGAGCTAACTGCTGAAATGTTCAGAACATGCCAGTTCTGGTAGGATTGCATCACAAATGTTGCCTTTACTGGATTGCAGCACTAGGACACAAAGTCCTGCTACACATAGTGACAGGATTACAATAATTTCAGGAGACAGCATGTCCTTTATTAAGCTGGCTCTCTGCCATTCATCTACAAGTGTTTTGCTAAAAATACTCCACATTTGTTTCAGCTTCAGGCTCCTTACATCGCTATGGTAGGGTTAGAGATGGTAAAGTGCACTAAGGTTCCCATTTTTTACAAGTGCTGTCACACACTCTGCCTGTCCCCCATCCCAACAGCCAGACCACAGCAGGAGGAAGGGAACCCACAGTACCTCGAGGCTTGATGGGCAGCCAGACGTGGCCAGTGGACATGGCAGCAGCCTGCACTCAGCACTAGCTCAGGCTGGCAGGTGCCCGGGCTTGGGTGGACAGAGGCTTCCTAACCCTGGCTCTGACTTAGTGGAGATATGCCAACATATACGAGATCAGTAGAGCCACTGACAGCTTTATACAGAGTGCTTTGTGCAGTGAACTGATCAGCTGCTCCATGTTCCCCCGCATCCTTATTTTTTTTTTTTTTTTTGTCTGTCAGCTCCTGGATATTTGTTTTGTTCGTTTTGCTTTTGGACGAGGCTGGGAACTGAAGATGCAAGGAATTAGCAGCCCTTCTTCCTTAAAACAACAGTTTATTTAGGAGCTGGAGGGTGCTTCTACAAAGTCTTGCTGAACTTCTATCACAAGTACTGTGTTTACTGCAGCAGGGACCTGCATTTTGTGCTGAGTGCCTCACCATGAGACACCTATCTGCAGGGGACACTATGGTGACAAGTGGCTTAACATCTCTACCATGACAAAAGGACAAATCCCTATCTGTCAAAACGCTGATACCAGCTTCAGAATAGACCTATAGAGGGGCTGAGAGCCACCAGTGTGATCAGGCAGCCAAGAAGGTCAAGGCCATCCTGCGTTCTATCAAAAATAGCACACCCAGCAGGAGCCTGGAGGTGATCATCCCTCTACACTCAGCACCTTGAGTACTGTGTTCATTGTTGGGCTCTTCAAAGACATCAAGGCTCTGGAATGCGTCCAGAGAATGGCAAGAAGCTGTGAGGAGCCTAGAGCACAAGTCTCATATGGGGAACAGTTGAGGAAGCTGGGATCATTCAGTCTGGAGGAGGTCAAGGAGAAACCCTATCACTCTCTAAATTCCTTGAAAGGAGACTGTGGTGAGGTGGGGGTCAGACTCTTCCCCCAGGCAACAGCGGTAAGACAAGAGGGAATGGACTGTAGTTGTACGCAGTGAGGATCAAGTTGGATATGAAGAAAAACTTATTCTCCAAAAGAACAGTGAGGCACTGGCTCATGCTGCCCAGGGAGGTGGTGGAGTCACTGTCCCTGGAAATGACCAAGAACTGTGTAGATGTGGCACTGAGGGATATGGTGGACATGGTGGAGATGCGCTGGTAGTTGGACGTAGTGACCTCATATGTCTTTTCAAACCTTAGTGATTCTATGATTCCCAAGAAATCTACCCCCACTGATTATGCTACAGTGTCTTTACCTGGACTTACTGTGTCCGTGCCAGGATATCACACTTTCTCACAGCTCAGTAACTGATGGATTTAGGCATCAGAAAACACCACCCATGCACAGCAAATGCACTCCAGTATGTGTGTACTTGCTATCTGGCTGCAAACATAGTTGATGCATTCACTCTTTTGCAACACCAGTGAGCAACAATCCTCAACAGAATAGTTCTCCTTATTCCAGGCATTCTTGCATTTTGAGAAAAAAAATCTAACAATGAGCACAGCAGGGTTTCTGCACCTTTGAAAAGGCACCTGAGAAAGACAACAGCCCAGATGCACTGACAGGCAGGCTCAAGAGTGACTTGCGCTTCCTTTAGTATTCTCAACCCTTTACAGAGAAAGGGTTCCTTCCACTACAGAGTTGCATCATTCTTTCTTTACAAAAAAGATAAGCTCACTTCCTAATTCCTGAAATTTCAACTACTGTTGCTGTCGTTGCAGTGATTTGAGAAGTAGCTTCAATTTTCTAAATGGGCATTTTCAAGGGAGAATTGGGAGAAAAAGGCAACTACGGAGATCTCCATTTCTGTAAGATGCTGCCAGCAACTGACACAGCAAGAAGCATGATATACCCATTCATCACAGCAGGGACAACTCATGAGGATGCACACAGCCAAAAAGATACTAGCTTGAGAGGTAGCTGAAGCTGCTCCCAACTGCACCACTTAAGCTCACATCCAGAAGTAATCAAGGAAGAAACCAAACTAAGCATTAGGCTGCAGTGCGCATTCAAGCATCCAGAGTTTACCTGGACCAGCTCTTACTCACCACGTGCTTCTCCATAGGTCCAAAGCAGTGGATAAGGACCGGCAGTACCTACTGACAGCCCCAGCTCTCCTAGGTCCCCAAAACCATTCTGATGTCACACATGAAGGCCAAAACACAGCCACTTCGGAACACAGGGATCTTAGGCAGATTTCACACTAAACAAAAACACACAGTCAAGTCATAAGGTGAGTACTGAAAGGGGAAACTCTTACCAGGTTGCTACTGGATAGGCTAATAAAATGAATGAAGAAAGGTTACACATTAAGTTTGCAAGTCCTACATCTCACATTTACACTGAAAGTCAAATGTAAGCTACCACTGGAAAAATAAAAAACAAAGCGCAAACTGAAAGCCAGAAGTGTAAACAGCATGCAGAATACTGAGAAGATGGAAGAAAATTTAGAAGAATCAGCCAGGAGAGCAGATTCAAAACTGACTTTATCTATAACAAAATTTACTATCTCTAAGGAAGGTAAGGAGACCACCAATAAAGAAAGCACTGGAAATGACCCACATGCAAAGAAAGAAAACAAGTGGGAACTATGATGAGAATTTGAGAGGTCCAATCCATTAAGAGTAACCTGACAATCACTGGGAACCATAGTCAGCATTCTTCTGTATCTGTTCCAAGAACCAGCAGATTGCTTTAGGAAGCTTGTTTCTCACCACCACCCCTTGAATTACAAATGAATACATATGAGCCTAAATTTGTGTTCGCATTGCTAGAGAAAAACAAAATAATAGGACATGCAAAAATTGCTGAACAGTAGCAGTTCTTTGAAGATGATGGCAGGTGGCAAATATTAAGCATTTTCAGGATTTGGAGTTGCAATATACATTTTTTTTCTGCTGTCTTTGGATTTGGAAAAATGCTGGGCTATGTCCTACCAACAGAGACTACACCTTCCAAGACAACTTAAGAAGATAAATGCCAGAAATTTGGATTTTTTCTTTTCTTTTTTTCTCACAGTAGCATACAAGGGAAGAGGGAATGCAAAGTCTGCTACAAAGAATATAGAAAACAGATTACAACAAACTCTCCCTGTGAAGTCAGAAAGAAGAAAAGAAATAGCGACCAACACCACAGAGAGAACCACTTGCTTTTAGACACAGCACTGTTCTGTTGCTCACTGTATATATAGCGAAGACAACTCAGGGAAAAGTGAGTTATAGCTTACTGCTTTAGAAATAAGTACCCTTTCTCCCACTCTCAATTTAGCAAGAAAGATTACACCTACTTTGGTCCATACAAACTTAGGCTCAGTGACTGTGTAGAACCTTGAAAATACTCTTATTTATTATCTCTGAGAAAGAGTAAATCCCAGGCACTGAGCCTGAGCCCCCCTCTTCCTTCTCAACACAATGCCAACACAAGGTAGGAGCAGGGCCCAACCCTGGCATGGAGGTGCAGCTGGAGGGATTGCTCACAGGTAAGAGGACCAAACACCATCCAAATACACGGTTATTGCCACTACATGCTGTGTGAGGACTCCCACGATGTTCTAAAAACATGAAGGCAGGTCCAGAACCTCACACACTCTTCCCTCCTCCCAGTTCGTCCCCCTTCAGCTGGGAAAACTTAAACCTATCTCAGCAGAAATTTGTTTTTCCCCATAGAAATGTCTCAAACATAATTCAGAAGAGATCCAACCATGCAATAATGAGAGCTGGAGTTGTTCCCAAAAGAACACAAACTCCACACATATCCTCTTTGAAGTTCTCTGCACCTCTGAGCCAGATGCAAAGCGTGAGGAAGCTCTGCTGGGAAAGGACTCTTTTCTCAAAGCAAGCCAACCTATTTGCAGGGACCTGTATGGGTTCCCCAGGCCAGCTGCAGAGCAGAACCACAAGCTCTTACCAGGGGAGCACACTCAGCCCTGAACAGCTTGTGTGAACACTTACTGCATGCAGCCATGGCCAGCAGCCGATAGGGATGAAGTATCCGGATGCAGAGAAGCCCATAGGAACTAGCTAGCCTGCAAGCCTTTAATCTTTTCTTTTTTTTGCTTTTTCAGATTTGAAGGCACGTGACTGGCCTTCACATACCAGGAATGACCCCTCCCAGAGCCAGTGATTTCCTAAGACCTGGGAAGGATGTTACTCTCCGCTCGCTCGGCAGAACACGGGGTTATTGGGTTACTGCGGCTGTGCATTACAGCCTCACGCCACCTAGGGTTTGTGTGCCATTACTGTCCTTTCAGAGAGCCGCACGGGCCCCGTGGGCCGGCTCTGCCCTCAGGCAGGACGGGCGCCAGGAGCCCCCCGCCCCCCATTCTCCCTTTGCAGCAAGGATGTTGCGTGCCATTTCCAGGTGTAAAGCTCTTTGTTCCCATATCCACCCCCTCCTCCCATGCAGAACCGAGAACTATCAGCGTTTTACAACCTGTTCCCCCCACCAACTGTCACTGGGAAGAGTACTCCGCTACGCGCATTCCCAAACGCTCTATAAGTCATCGAAACATCCGCTCGCAGGGAACTGCTGCGATTCCGTTTTCGGTTAGCTGGAAGCGCAGCTTCAGTAAAAGAGGAGGGCCGTGCCGACACCGCGCTGCTTTGCCCGCCCACCCCTCGCTCGCCCCGCTGCCGGGTACAGGGTGCGGGGAGCGGGATCCCCCGGCGGCTCCCCGCCGCACTGCAGGCCAGCACGGGCCGGAGCCACCCACCAACCCGGTGCTCGTGCGGGTGCTCTGCTCCGCGCAGCCACGGCTTCGCGAAAACACACCCTTCTAACAGAAGTCTCCGAGGAGCCACTGCGGCTCTTGTGCAAGCATCACACGTGGACATTTAGGTGATACGGCAGTTCAGGATCGCTTTTGAATCATAGAATCATTCGAGTTGGAAGAGACCTTTGAAGGCTGTCTAGTCCAACTCCCCTGCAACTAACAGGAACACCTACAGCTACATCAGGAGCTCAGACTGACCTTAAGTGTCTCCAGGGACTGGTCACGCACCACCTCTCTGGGTGGGCAACCTGGGCCCGTGCTCCACCGCACTTACTGGAAAAACCTTCTTCCTTATACCCAATCTAAATCTGCACTCCCTTAGTTTGAAACCATTTGTCCTTGTCATATCATGACAAACTACACTAAAGAATCTGTCTCCTTCTTTCTTAAAGTCACACTTTAGGTACTGAAAGGCCATTCTCAGGTGAACTCAGAACCTTCTCTTCTCCAGGCTTAACAGCCTCATGTCTCTCAGCCTGTTCTCGGAGGAGAGGTGTTCCATCCCTTGAATAATTTTTGTGGCCCTCCTATGGACATTCTTCAGCAGGTCCATGTCTCTCCTATATACTAAGGACTCCACATCTGGACACAGTACTACAGGTGAGGTCTCATCATTACAGAATCACCTCCCTCACCCTGCTGGCCATGCTACTTTTGATACAGCCCAGGATACTGTTGGCTTTTTTGGCTGTGGGGGGACATTGCTGGCTCACATCCAGCTGCCATCCACCGGCAGACCCAAGCCATTTCTGGCAGGGCTGCGCTCTATCCTTACATCCCCCAGCTCATACTAATAGTGGGTGCTGTCATGACCCAGGTGTAACACCCTGCACTTGGGTTTACTGAATGCCATGAGGTTGCTTCAGGCAACTTAATCACACATGCAATCCCTTAGCAATAATATCTGCGGTTTGCTTGTCAGCTGTGTCTGGTTCACTTGAGCATCACGGTAACAATCCATCTTGATTCTTGCCTAAATAAATCCTATGCATGCCTCAGCACTCAAACTTCTCAACAGCATGCTGCAACACCGCAGTTCTTCCATGGCTTCAGTTGCACAGCATACATGACTTGCCAGCCATCTGTGCTCTGGTGTAATACAACATAATTTTGGACTATCAGAGTGGGGGGGTGTTAATTAGGCTATTCTCTGGAGGATTACCCATTTGGGCACACACGTCTGGATGCTCTGCTGCAGCTACACTCTTTATCCGTATCCCACCCACTATGCCAGCAAGCTTTCAGGCTTTGTACCTAACAGAGTTGTGCAGACTGAAATAGCGGCTTGACTGCAAAATCACTTCTGTGAACATTTATGGTTTTTTAGTAGAAAGACAATTTTAAAATGCTCCGTTGGTGTTTCTCTATCGCTACAAGTTTAAACTCAAATGAACATAATTCCTAATGAAATCCACACTAGGTGGGCAACCAACATGTTTCCAAGCTCTGTCTAAGCTCACTTTGTCCTCAAGACAACTTTTGCCTCCAAAAGCCAGTGTGGACCTTACCTGACAGTACTTTTCAGCATGAGGGTCACCTAAAGCAACACTGATGGGGTAACACATCAGGGTGTACATATACTGCTTGTCTTCCACTACTCCATAGTCTTTCCGTGGACAAAAGAGCTGCTCAGTTTCTGGCTTTTTTTTTTTTTTCCTCAGTTCATAAAACTGACAAAACCACCTCTGCTCAGTGAATAATTTCGCACTTGCACAAAAGGTCCAAACATACAAAAGACCTCCTGCTACAAATGTCCCGGAAAGCTTAGACTATACAGTCCCATCTAAGGGAATTATCTAAGGGCTACAATGTCCTGCCCCTGGAAGAAAGAGACCCAAGGCACCTTTGTTACTTGCAAGATCTCTCACCCCCTCCACTGCTTTTGGTGGTACCCTTGAGTTAAGATCTGTCTGTCTCCCCATCTCTCTTTGATGACACCTTATGAGGAAAGTTTGCTCGTGGAGCAAATATATTTTTATGTATATATATATAGAAGTTTCTGATTACTTAGCCCAGTGTTTCCTTCTAAGCTCTTTTCTTACTTGTCTCTCTCTTTGCCTGAATCTTCGAAGTTTTGCAACACTCCTTCCTCTCTCAGTCAGTTTCTAGGGTTGCTATTTATTTAAGAAAATCAGCTAGCTAGTGCAGTTAGGGCAAAGTGGGAGCCAAGCCTCATCTCAACAGAAGTAATTGGAAAAACTCTTGCTGATCTACAAGAGAGGAAATAGAGAGACACCTTTAACATCCAGACCACAAGTTTGTTTGGACACATCATTATAGTGCACAGGATTTTACTTTTCCTAAAATTGCTGCTGGCAAATTCACATGGAAGTGAAAGCAATAATGTTCACCTGTATGAGGTTACTAACTTCTCTGGGTCAGGTCCCAGAGATGCTACAGTACAGCTCATCATTTTTCTTGTTCCAAGAATCACATAAAAACCTACAGAAATTTCTAAACTTGTACTTTCTAATAAACAACAGGTTTGGACGGCTCTTGTCTCTTTTGTAGCTCACTCCGTTTCAATGGAAATCATTTAGTGTACAAAGTATGCAGCATGCAGAATAATAATTACACCTGAGATGGTCTGCTGAAGTACACAGGCCATTAAGCAATTAAGCATAAACACTGAAAGCTCATCCACTATTTTTACCTTCCCAAATAAGGAACTTCGGTGACATCTCCTCTGAAGAATGTTTCGCTTACATTCCTTAAGCCATTGGTGATCCCTTCACAGCAGCTCTTTGCTTCCCTATCAGGGTGAAGCTGAAAGACATCCATCTGTCCTGAGGCTGAAGTTCGCTCCAAAAACCGACTGCCCTCCTTCATACGCTGCTGGATCATTGGAGTGAGTGGCATCTCAAAACTGAAGTAGCTATCAGGCTCCGAGTATAATGTCTCCAAAGACTCCGCACTATAGTATAAAGAGGCATTGTCTAGGATGTTTTCAAACTGCGAGCTGTACAGATCAGTGGAGACATCAGAGTGCCTCTGTCCAAGGACATCTTCATGTCCTCCCATGGCTGCTTCCTCCTCCTCCATGATCCTAGAAATTAATCACAAACAGCTTGTTTCAGTTTGGCATCTAGGTTTGGACCTCTGAGCAGACTACCTCGTTCCCCACCTTGATAGAAAGAAAGGTCTGTGATTTGTTCAGGACAGCATTCAGTGGACAGCACTCCATCACTCCTCATACTGCTTCCACTTCTGGCAGCACCATCTCCCTCACTGCTTTGTTACAGTCTGGGGGACATGAAAGGACACAATCTGCTGCGCAGCAGGGGAAACACTATATACAGCCTAATGTAAGGTAATATCAGTCTCTGCACTCACAAATCCACCAGCTGTCCACAAGCACCATTCCTACTGGCCATGCTGGAGGCTGCACAGCCTGGAGCCACATGCCCAGGTGGGCACTCTTGGAGGCTGGACGAAGCCTCTCAAACTGTGAAGCAAGCAAGATCCCAGCCTGGATCCTGTGGGACCAGAGCTCACACAGCATCAGGTAGGTAGAGTGCACTCTGGTTATTTTTCAAGCTTCCCCCCGCTGAGAGAATCCAGCAGTTTTTGACATGTCTCATGATGACGTGTGCCCTCACATGGCAGCAAGGGCTTGAGGCCTGGGGGCAGGTTTCAAGTGTTTACAGTACTCATCTGTCATCAGGGCTGAAACCAGAGCAGCTCTAGCACTAACCAAAGCAAAGTGCTCAGGGACCCAAAGAGATGCATGCTGTCTATCCCACAGCCACCAAGGCACCCATCATTCCATTACAGACACGTTCAGTAAGGAAAAGCAAGCAAATCAGGATATCCCTACAAAGAACAGCCCACACCATTCTTCCATGTGCTCTGCTCAAAATCAAACATCTAGGATAGTGCATATGGGCAGACTTATGCAATGCCTGAATTTAATTTACCAAGCCTGGATGCTACTTACACATGCCACAGTTTCTTCATCACACAATCATTACCAGGCAGATTGCAAGAGATACTTCCACACTTCCAAATCTGAGCCTCCTTTCCAACTCCAGCAGTGTGGTGTGGACTGGGCCCAGCTCAACCTCTGGCACTGCCCACCACTGCACACTAAACATTACTGTTTCCAGCATGCTGCACAGAAGACAAACTAAAACTGCTGATAGCAAACCTGAAGCTCCTAAATGGGCAGACACAGGCCCCATGCTTGAAAGGAGACACGCTCATCCTTTCCCTAACATCATTCAGGCACCATCTCACCTGCCATGGCCACTCTCTAGCACACTGGTCTCCTCCTCGCTGCGGTTCTTCTTGTCCTTCACAAAAACTTCATCCTCCCCACTCTTTTCAAGCAGTGCTAAAGGAGTGGCTCCATGGGCAGCTTCCACCCTGGGCTCTTCCCAGACCTCTCTCTCAGCATTGCTCAGCAAGGTGACCAAGCTGGGGGAAACCATCAGTGGCACAGAGTGGCTAGATGTTTTGGGGAACACTTTCCTCTCCACAGATGTGGTCTCAAGCAGTAAATGCTTCTTTCTGCTTTGCTCCTCTGCTTTTTGCAGCCATAAAATCTCCACCCCTTGAAATTCTACATGTTTGCTCACAGCTGCCTCTTTAGAGAGCCTCCTCTCAGGAACCATTTGCATTCTGCCTTGACAATAAGCTGGAGACTCCTCAGATTGCGCCCACCCCTCCACTCTGCTGGCTGCTTCCACGTTTGCCACAGATGGTCTATGACAACTTCTCTCCTCTGCTGTGTGGACCTCCTCAGCTTTATTACTGGTGTCTTGCAAGGACTCATACTGCTTGTCACCAGTCCATATTGGAGACAGATCTTTCTCTATGATCAAATGCATTTTTTCCTCAGCTGTTTGTTCAAATGGAAGAGGCATGTCTGAGAGTTTTTCTTGGCCTGCTGCAACTGGTTCTCTGGCTGTCTGCACGTTTTGGAAGCCAGGAACACTCTTTTTTTCCATGTGCGTCTCTGAATCAAGAGAAGTATTTGCTCTCTCTTGTACCTTTGTTGCTCCTAGCCATTGAGAAATTTTCATAATCTCTGGCAAGTTACCCACAAGTTGCAAACCTTCTTCTTCTGCAGTGTGCAGCTGTGCTGTCTTAACCGGAGCTCTAGACTCATCTGCAGAAGCCACAGACTGGAGAGGAGGCCTGCCAGGTGCCTGGTGATGGTCCTGTCCTTCCGGAGTGCACATCACAGGTTCTGCCTGGCTTTTTGATGAAGTCCTCAGTGCATCTTTACTTGCTTCCATAGTGCCATACTCTGGAAATTCATTGATGATGGTGTGGGGCAGCAAAGTATTACTTCCATGGCTACTACCTGCAAAAAAAGAAAGCAGAACATGGATTAACCTACCATATGCATAAGCAAAAAGCTTAATCCCCACTCCCAGCCTTCTCATAACAGGGCAACTAAATTCACTCCTGCAGGGAAAATACCATTCTGTTTAAATCACTTCTGCATGTTCACAGACTTCTGTGTGCAGTTATCCACAACTGGTCCCTCTTACATATGAATTTCTGGGCAGCCCTACTCTGGGAGCGTGTACTGCTGAGGAAGGAAAGCCAAAAATATCTGCTACACTTTGAAAAGGGTCCCAGTGGACCATGAATGTCTAAGGCCATATGCCAAACACAAAAGCTGAAGAAAGGAAATATTCAGAGGTCCAACATCCATCCACAGCATGTGCCATACACATTGGTTTTGCTTAAGAAATACTTTAGGTAATTTTCACTTATTAAGATGAAACACAGGGAAGGCCACACCCCATAATAAATACTACAAAACCAATTATGTAAATTACATGGCAATTCAACTTTCTGCCAGTACTACCCTCCTACTTTAACAACTCAGGTAACTGAATGCTGTGTTGCAGAAATGCACGCAAGCCAAGTAGCTCACATTTTCTCTTTAAAAAAGTATATTCAATGCTTCACAAAAAACCTGCTAACACTCCCTCCTCATGCTGTTTCTCAAATCAGTGTAAACAAAGAGGGAGAGAAAACCAATGGTGGCATTTTCAAAGGAGCTGAGAACCCAGTGGGCCCTATTGTTCTTGGGTAACACAGAACCGGCTGTTCTCAGGGCAGGGATGAATCAGCATGGATGGCACACTGGCGCTTATGTGGCCACCTGATATCATGGTCCAAGGAGAAACTGAGCTTTCAGAAAAAGCAGCTGCAGCTGTGTTCACTGTACACTTAGAGAAAGGCTTGGCCTGATGTTTAAATTGCTTTAAACCAAACAATGAGGAGGCTAGATCCAAACACGATTCTGAAAAATGTCAAGAAGGACAGATCTGAAACCAGATATCTGTTTGCATTTGGATGCTTCACCCTGCTGGGGGGTGCATCTCTGGGTGCTGTTACACAAACACATGGCTGACTCTGCTCCAGCCTGTCCACAAGCCAATGCTGAGTAGAAACTCATGTATCTGTTTAATGATAGGCTGAGTTCAAGGTAAAAGGGAGGATAATTTAAAGTGAGCTCAGCATCACATAAGTGTGCATATATATCTGCCAGTGGTTTGTAAAGACAAGGAGAAGCAGCTCATACCTGGCAGCTAACTAGACAGCAGCTCTAACCACAGTGTTTATACTGCACATGAGCTGAGTGTGCACTGAATCAAACAGACAGACTCAGACTGTGCCAAGACAGAGTTTTGTTCCCTGCAGGTTCTCTGATATCTCTGCACCCTTGATTTACTCATTCCAGAATAAAACTTCAGTGGGTCAGATTTTACCGAGATGACTCGGCTGCCACTGAGGACAGTGTCTGAGACAAGCAAGGGTCTCCTCTGCTACAAGACTCATGAAGTCTCAGACTAATCAGTAAGATCCCACATGAATGTGAAGAGCAGAGATGCTCTGTCCACACCTGCACTGCTGGCCTGGCTCTATCACAGTGTTTACAGCTCACAGGTGGGCATACACTACAAGAGTTAGAAGTTAGTGATGTCTCCTTCCCCAGTGTGAGTGCTTCTAGGCATGGTGTCTTTTCTAAGTGCCTAGAATCTCCAGATAAATAGCATCCACTGCATTCAGCTGCACAACCACACAGGGCATGCATCCCCTGTATGTTTTATGGCAGAAGCACCAAGTCACCATCTGGACATGCATTTGCCAGGACAAGACTAGTGAACAGGAACAGTGCTATGTAGTTGCAGTGATCCCACACCTGCACCAGGACTAGCTCAACCTAAAGCCAGCAAAAGGCTCCCCACACTAGAAATTAGCCCAGAGTATCATCATCCACCCCAGACGTCCATGGGGCTGAGAAGCAGTCAATGAGTGCTGGAGGCCAATCTCCAACAAGACAACACACAAACAGCTCATGCCAATTGGCCAAACTCGTCTCTGCTAATCATTATCTTAGCTTCTGAACCGAGATGAAGGAAACAGAAGTGGCCTTATTTCTAGCAGTGAATTATTATTATTTTTTTAAATCTGTTCTCTTTTTTAATTATTCTTATTTCTAGCTGTACACATTGCTCCATGCCCCATCTATCGCTGGTGGCTGCTGCACACAACAGTATACAGTCCCCATAAAGCTTCTGGTTTGCTTCTCCTCCTAAATGTTTTCCGTAACCTACTTCCAAACTTACCCTCCAGCAAGCCCAGTACACTCAAGAAAAGCCAGGCAAGCAGAACAGGCAGGTGTACATGCAGGCATGCAGAGACACACAGAGGGAGGGAGCACAGAACACCTCTCTGATGAACATGCAAGCTGCAGGTGTTTCACATGGGAAAGAGGAAGCACTTTCACAGTGTAAAATAAAGGTATTTTCTACAGTGATGTCCACAGCAGCCAAGCTCTGGCAGGACTTCTGCTGCTGCAGTGTGACCACAACCAAATGGGATTCTTGCTTTCACAGCCTCCTGGAGAAATGTTATCTTATTCAGAGATGAATGAAAAATTCACATTGCACCAAAGCAACAGCCCGTTCCCACTGCATCATGCACAGTCACACACAGTGTAGCTACAGTTTCTGCTCCATGCAGACACCAGTGCCACCTGCTCCTGCAAGAGGCAAAGCCTTCCACACTGCTCAGCACATTACTTCAGGTGCGAGTGCCTGGAGCAGCCTTTGCTCTTTAAGGGAAACTCCTCCCTTATTCCCATCCACCACCACAGCATCATGTCTTGCCGCAGCGACTGGCATATCCTGTCTAACCCCATCCCCCAATATGACTGCATTACAAACAAGGCTAGAAAAGCAACAACAAATTTAAGGACCACACTGAAGATGAGCAGGGAAAAAAAACACCCACCACCAAACAAACAATGAATGGATACACATTCTCAGGTAACACCGATTTCTACTTTGCATTGAAAGCTGCTTCTTTCAACAAAGCAAAGCTACAAGGAGAGAGAAAAGGCTAAAATAGCACGGGAGTGAGTGGCTAGAAAACGGAGACCAGGAGAATATAATCTAACAGCAGCTGGCAGCCTTTCTGATGACTAGAGGCTGAAAGAATTCATTACTTAAATCAGGCATAGATACGATATTTCATAGATAAATAACCACTGCAATTCAATCAAGCTTGTCTACAGCATAATAAAAGGAAATTTTAGGAAGAAAAACACAAGTTACAAGCACAGAGAGACATTTTGTTTACAGGTACATTTTACAAAAAAATGGTGTGAGTGTCTCTCTCTATACCAAATTTTATATATATATATATTATCTAGGAAGAGAAATCAGATATATTTGCTTGAACAGTCTCCTTACTCACAGAGGTTACTGTAGCTCCAGCAGTTACCCATTGGTCAAAGAAATAAAATGCATAGATCATCAGTTTATCTATAGCGATACCAGCTAATTCAATGGCTGCTGTTCTAGTCAACTGGAATCAAAATCGTTTCAAATTTCCTGGCACCTGCTGCCCTGCACTGCACACAGTGATGTAAATGAAAGCTTTCTGAGTATTATGAAACTGATGGGGGAACTGCAGTCTCATTCAGTCTATTGCCAGAGTTAGGGAGTCCACCTTGGCAGCTTGCAGAGAGAAAAAAATTCTTCTCCAGTAAAGGCTGCCTGACAATCTGCCAGAGAGATGTTTGAGCTTAACTGCCACTTGCTCCAGCCATGTTCATTGAGGAATAAAGGGGCAGAATGGTGATTCTGAGACTGCTGTGTTGGCTTTAGAGCAGGAGGTGCCCGGCAGCATTTCAGCATTACTAAGCTGAAGGTTTCACACAACAGTGCAGACATCTTGCATCCTATTTCTCCGCAGCTCTCTGCACTGATCACTAGCAACAGGTGGGTGAAGCCACATGCAGAATTGCAGCAGTGACCTCCTTCTGCTGCAGGCATTTGATGCCTTTCTTTTTAAAAGACAAATCAGAGCAGTATAAATGTGTGTGTTACAAGGAAACAATCTCTGGGTGACAAAGTTTAATGAACAAATCACAGCAGTTGCAGGACAGTATCATTATTTACACCCATACAGAGCAGGGGGAGTCACACACATTGCACACTGCCTCCTGCACAACTTCAGCAGTACCTAGAACTATCCGGACCTACATAGCAGCACCTGTGCAGGCTGAGCTGGAGTGGCCCCTGCCTGTAGGAAGGCAGGGATGCTTCTCCACTGCTGTCAGCAGTTTCTTCCAAATGATGTAATTCCCCATGCCCTGATAGTCCTCTGCTAGCCAAAGCCAAGGGATTTACACAATGGAGAACTGAGCTTTTCTGATCAGACTGCAGGCATCCATACTCCGTCAGGCTGCAGCCCCTCTAGGCTTTTGGACATTGTACTTACCCAGGGAAGCTGAAACCAAGCCTCTACCTGCCCACCAGCACAGTGCAAAACAGCATGGTGGAAATACAGGAGCTGACTGAAGCAGAGGGAGAAAGGAGTGGTGCCCATTAAGTAAGTGCAGGTTAAACAACACTGCTATCTCCATACTCACTTAGGAAAACACCCGGGGAAGGTGAAGAGGAACAAGAAGGGCCTAAGCAGAAGAAGGAATCACACAGCCTGGTATCACTCACCCAGAAAAAAAAGAGGATCAGAGAGAGTTTCTGACAAGCCCCAAGGGCACATACACAGCAGTGGCCAACAGCCCGGACTGATCCCACATTTGGACTGATCAGCACAGGGCAGGACTCCATCCACAAAGTTACCCCATGCTGCTCAGGAAGCCCCAGGACCACAGGGTGTCTGAAGACTTTACCAGAGAAGCAGCACTCTATGTAGTATTTTGTTCCCTAAATTCTAGTTTTAGCCACAAGAGGCTGCAGGAGGTGAACCTTCAGCCTGCTATGGGACAGCTGCTGTCACATCAGATACAGACACCAAGAGCTTCTCCAGCTGCAAATAATATCCCAGCTCCTGCAGCTCATGATGCAGCACAAGTCATCACTGCTTGTGAAAAAGAAATCGAGGAGGGCTCTCAGACTGCACAGTGAAATACTGTCCATTAAGAAAGCAATGACCAGAACAGGACATTATTTATTTCTTTCAGAGATTTCTATTTTTTCCCAGCAGTACATAGAGTTTAGAAGCTTCTGGTGTAACTCAAACTGCACTGAACTGTAAGTCCTCCATTGGGCACATTGTTGTTGCTCAGGCTGCAGGAAGGACGGCACCTTGCCACAGCAGCTTGCAGGCCCACATTGAGCTCTGAACAGGACCCAGTCCAAAACTAACACGGAGCACAAGCTGGGAGAGCTTAGTGGGAGGGATTATATGCTACAAATTGCTGCATGGGCCACAGATGGTCGATGAGATAGTTCAGTCCCCAGAGTCATTACCCTGGAAAGCAAAAGTGTAGAGTGAAACAGTTGCTAGCGCAAAGGCATCAAGTTGGGAAATGTAAATATTAAACCCAAAATTCAAACAGCAAATTCAGAAAGAATCCAAACTTTAATTTGCCCATTGCAGAAAGGAAGGTCCTAACAGATAATTTTCTAAGTTCAAACAGACTTACTGATATCAAGACTTATTTTAAAAACTCCCTAAGGCAAACTTTTGGAGCAGTGACAACCCACAGGTGCTTCAACACTCACAGACCCTACCAAGTGAGGACTCTGTAGCTTCCTGTATGCACTTGTATTTAAGTATTTAATATACCGTATTTTTAACAAATCTTTTAAAAAACAGCAAAAAATCCTTTAAATAGAAATACAGAAAAACCTCTCTAGATTTCAAGGTAGACATGTAATCTTAAAAAAAAAACAAAAAAAAAACAAACAAACAAAAAAAAAACACCACAGCAACTCATACACTTGATCACAAATCTGAGAAACTGCAGCAGCCACTGAGGAAACCAGACACACCCACAGGGAAGGATATCCTCTGCTGCATTTTGAGATTCAGGATCAATTAATCAGGCTAAGAGAAGGCGTCCTAAGCAGTTGTCAACACACCCCAAGAGCTAAATATCACGTTACACATACAGTTTAAATAAAGAGGGCATGGAGGGACGTATGAGTCTCCCAGCCTTTGCTGCCAAAGGTGTGCTTGGGCACTACATGGGAACTCTTCAGGAACCGGCATGGCAAATGAGATTCCCTTCCTCAGGAAGCTGAGCAGTGTTAAATCCCTCAGGGTTCCATCGCAGAAGCTGCTCCATGTCACATCGTGAGCAGGAAAAATTTGTTGTACCATGTTAAGCTTTTTCAGTACAATACTGCACCAGAATTCCATCTGTCTGCGTAATTATAATCAAACATCTTAAGCACATTCATTATCAACACTCCCCTAGCAGCAGGACAACACCCTGCTATTCCTCCAGAAGCCTTTAGAGACGAACCAAGGCAACAACCTGTCAGAGGACTTGTGTCTGTGTGCTGCCTCCCTTATCTGTCTCAACAAGTGATGAGGCTGAGGCAAAGAAGCTGATAGGTACCCACTGCAAGGACAACTCAGGGGGCCTGAAGGAGACCGGCTAGAACCAAGGGCTGCTCTCAACACCAGCCCCCAACTATCACTGCACTCATGTCAGGGTGCTCCCCCGCTTCTGCCAACCACCAACAAAAGAGGAGGAAAGTACTGCCTCAACTCTGCTATTTCCTAGCCACTGAGTGTTTAATGCTGCACCTTTAAAATCAATAAACAAACAGCCCATGTTTTAACCATAATTCCTACTAAATCAAACAGCTTTGTTGCTTTCCGAGTCAAGGATGTGGCAATCTTCTCCCTGCAGGTATAGGTTATAACTTGAACTACAGCTTTCAAGTGCAGGTCACAAGACGTGCAATTTCCTCCTGCAGAGCAATGGGCTTCATGTAATGTCTCACTGCCTGACAGAGACAGCAAACATCAGGGACAGCCACAAGAAAATACAGCAATGCCACACTACCATTTAAAAACTCTTGCCAGTCTTCACCTTGCCAGAAACAGTGGTAGGACCCCAGAAAAACAAGAACTTAGCTTATAGATTCAAGTACACATAACAGAATGATGGAATTTGCATTTAGAGTGTGTGAGGACCACATTTTAGCTTTCCAGATTCCAGTTTTATATGTGTCCCTGCTAAATGTTGCAGAACGGCTACCTGTGCAACCTGGTCTAGGGAGCCTGCTTTGGCAGGGAGGTTGAACTATATGATCTAAAGAAGTCCCTTCCAATCCCTACAATTGTGTGATTCTGTGAAGCATCTCAAATGTACACATCTACATTCAGGAGCTCTGTCCACTGCAAAATGGACTTGGAAATCTGGTAGGCCTTCAATCCTGAGAGAATGCTTTTTTGCCCCTTTTCAGGAAAGAAAGGGCACAGAGGAAAACACCAAATCAGGGGGGACAGACTTTCAAGACTGCTTGAAGGTGGAAAGAATGAGAAAGAAAAATCTGATCTAGGCAACTTTTTGAGAGTAAGGGTCAGGAAGGTGCCACATTTGTGCAGTGCAAGGAGGATGCAGCAGAGATGGACATGCGTGACAGGAAACAATGAAGACAAAGAAAGCAAGGCAGAAGAACAACCCAGAAAGTCAGTGACATTTATTTTACTCCAAGTTACAGATGTAACTTTCTTAAGGCTGCTTAAATGAGCAGTATAGGACCACAAAAAGGGTGTGCAAAGAAACAACACCGTTCTCTTCCTTAGCTCTTGAAACAAGTCAAAGAAATCTACAACAGATGCACTCATGTCCATGATACATGTTCAGAAATAAAGATGTGGCATGGGTTAAGGTATGTTTTTCTTTCTCTTCTGCATGTCAGCTCTGGTACCGTTTGACTACTTGCAGAAATAATTCCGCTTGTATTGCCAGGAGAAACTATGCTTTCTGTTACACTTTTTTTTTTTTACTGTCATGGTTTTATGATTTTTGGTACTGGTATTCCACATCATAACATCACGTAGTGCATTTAGAGTTAAAGAGATAATGCTCCAGCTCCATGGAACATTGATAGTTCCACATATACCTGTCCCAGAAGAGAAGAACTACATTCCCCAGAGGACTTTGAGATACTTTGCATTTTTATATATTTACACTCAGAGGGAAAGATAAAAACTGTCTGCGGTCACGGGACACGCTCTTTCCCTTGGGATCGACCCAGCAGTGGGTGCTCGCTGCCGTCTCGCCTTCAGCGTTAGCGTAAGGCCTTCAGTTTATCGGACACTCTCTCTTGCTCATTTTATTTGATTTATTAGCTTTAATTCCAATTATATTATATTATATTGTGTTATTTTGCTTTCTGATATCTTATTTAGTAAATTAGCTTTCCTCCTCAGATTGTTGCCGCTGTTTTGTTTCTAGGCCCATCTCCCTTTTCCCTTTCCCCCTTCCCCTTTCCTGGGGCGTGGGTCCGCGGGTCCCCCGCACCAATCGTCATGGAACTGGGCTGAACCAGCAGGGTAAACCATTGACATTTACTAAGTTTCTGCTGAATTAAGTTTGCTAAGAAATCAGAAGAGCAAAGGTTTTAGCATGAGGCAATCCATGGCAGTGTGTGGTTGGAACCATCTCTTTTGGCAGAAGCAAGCTGTTGCAATGAGCTCAGTTGCCTCAGGACACCTCACTTTACACAAAACTGGGAGAATGACAGGCTTTCCAAAAAGCTATTTGTTTCACCAGGAATTAAAAAACAAACTTTTCCCAGCAGCTGTTGGGAAAGACCAGATTTGCATAGCAACCCCAGGCCTTCTTGTACAGGGTGCTTTTTTTTTTGCGAACAAGGAGATTAAACCCTCTGTTACAGAGGAGTGAACGCTTCCCCTCCTAGAAGAGTCACAGAAAAGATTTCATGAATTTTAAGAAGATATTTTCTTAACAACTCCCTTGGATTTCTCTCCTCATATGATATGAATTAAGAACTTCTTGGATTGCATGTTCCTTTAAATAGTTATCTTGTAGGACTCCCGACAAAATAAGGGAAACACTTTTTAGGACTGTCATTTTGTCAAGACTCTGTTCTTGGCATTTAGATGTATGAAGCACTAAGTCAGAAAAATCAGTACTCTGCAGCCTACCATGGCCTAAGAGATAGGGTTGTTCAATAGAGACCACTGTTTGCGTGGCCAGATCCAGAGAAGGATATGTTTCAGACTGAAACAACAAGCACCCTTTAAGTTAGCAAAGCTGAGAAGACATCCTGTGTACTCCCACCAAGACCAGATTTTAGAAAATATTTTCTTTTGCTGGAGGCAGAAAGTTGAGGCTCTGCTAAGGAGTATGGTGAAGCAATGCTGGGGCATATGGCCACAGAGACCGTGAGTAGGGTTCTGCAGGAAAACGCACGTCCCTTTATCCTGACTGGATGAGACAAGGATGCTGGGGGCCTGAACCTGCTTTTGAGTGGATACATCTATCCACTTCCTAGAAGGAGGAGGACCTGCAACAAAGGAGAAAGAAAAAAAGCCAGACAGAAATCACACACTGAAGACAGACAGTGTGAGTACAGATCATCAGGGATTACAAAACTCCCAGATAAAAGCAGTCTGAGGGCAGGAAAGAGAGAAATGAGGAGCTGTTTGTAATGTGGCAGCTTTATTAGCATGCACAACTGAATACAGCAATTAAGCATCTCTTCTGCATGCATCTAACTGGATTCTTTTCTCCTCTGCTCTCTGAAAATGACCACAAGCTTAAAACTGGAATGTAAAAGTCAGCACAGAAGCTTGTTAACCATGTCTGCTGTCTCCAGAGTGAGACCTATGCAAAACAAAGCATTTGCTATGCCTTCCCCCAGTCATTCTTCCCTCTTTCATGAAATGTCGTATCCAATACAAGTATTTGACTACCCAATTAAAAAAATTATATTCTCAACAGGATCCAGCAGGGTCTCATTTATAACACTGTTTTCAAGAGAACGGATAAACTGTGAGAAAAACTAATTAAGCTGTTCAACAGCTTATGTATTGTATTCTAATTTTCAGAGGCCAGCCAAGGCATGGGTGAAACCTCTCTGGGTTAGATAAAAGAAAATACAGCTTTACTGCTCACAGTGTCAAGCTGTTCTTCTGATTAAGTTTAAACAGGACTGCTGTTCCTGGCCAATATCTCTGTCAGTCACTTGAAATCTTACATACTTTGACACATGAAAAGCATTACATCTTTCTTTTAAAAGCAACTTTTGAAAGTAGCAAGTTGGTTTGGATTTTCAGTAGTGTTTTTCCCGCCCCACCTAACACAGATAGAGAGACTTCCAGGCATAGCTGCTTCCGCTGAACAGTTTCCATCAATTGCAGTTCTATCATGGCATATTTAGTATACATTAAATCAACAGAACCTGGGCTTTGGCGTACAGGGCCCTGAGTTTGTACTACTGCATTCAGTCAGCTCCATACTCATTCATCTGCAGTGAATAACAAACTAAAGCTCACTGCTTTAAAGAAAACAAGTAGAAGGGCAGCACCATCGTTGTGTATCCGTTTAGGTCAAGCATTTTCCAGAAGAAGGAGGAGGCTGCATTTGCCTGTGACAGCAAGAAACAGGTCTAGGTAGGCATAATGCTACACAGTAGGGAAACCTGAGTTTTGGGTAGAAGAAATAGCAGCCTCAAAGAGAGCACACATTCTCATCCCAGCTGGAGAAAATGCACAACAGAAGAAGTATGGCTAAGTAAACTTTCATCACCACAGATCCCTGTCTGGACAAGCACCAAATCTGTCTGGCCAGAACACAGGCCAAGGAGACTCCTTAAGGTCTCATACGGAGTTCAGCTTCTGCTTTTCTTGCAGAAGGACCCACCTGCTGCAAGGTTAGGGACCCTTTCTGAAACTCTGGTATTGATCAGTCATCCATTCTTTGGGCACAATGGTACAGAAAAAACACTTGTACAGCACAGTGGGTGTGATTCACAAAAGTTAGATGTTAAGCACTGTTACATTTATTTGCAGACTTTCCACTGCGGACGCTCCCTTTTCATTAATTAACAGTTTCGAATTAATAAGGTACAGAAGGGAATTCAGATACAGGGCAAGAAGCAAAACTGGAAAATTATGGTGAAGAACACACATAAGACCATACTTCTTGCTGATACTTCGCTACCCTTTCTTTTATCTTTAAGTACCCAAATGACTCTAAATGCCAATCACATTTGCTAATTGTTTGGCCAGTAACAATAATAGAGCCACTTGGATTTATTAGACACAACATACTTCATTTAATGTCAATCTCCGGAAATGTACTAACACTTGCTGATAATACTCTCACATTGTCTATTACCAAACAAGAAATGAGGTCACTATGATTCATGTAATAATGTGCTATATATTTTTGTGGCAATTTGCAGAATTTCTTAACATTCCTAAATAAAGACATCTGCTGGGTTTTATGTTTCCAACTACTCTGTAATTAGGATTTCCCATGTGGAAGACTTATCTTTAGTATATCCAGGAGAAACATTTTACTCACTTTCCGAACTTCACTTACCTTTTTTTTTTTCCCTGACTGAAGTGAAAGGGCATACACAGCTTGTTTCTGTGTTGCCCTTCTCCAGTAGCAAGACAATCTTCTTTAATTAAAAGTTTGCAATTAGAAGGGATCAAGGTGCAAAGAGAACAGCCTAAGGAAATACTTTTGAAAAGAAGGCAGGGATTGATGGTAATTAAAATGATGGAAAGGAAACCGATATAGTAACTACTTTTTTTTTTTTTTTAATCTAAGCTTGGGTTGGGAAAAGGTAGGATACACCCCTCTTTTTGAAAGAAAAGCACAGAGGCAAGACTGATCCTCAGGCATAACAGCAGATACTGCATCTGGAGTACATGAATTACTGAGCACAGAGGAAGGAGCAGTTCAGGTATACGCTGAGTATCTAAACTAAAATCTTATCTACCTCTAGCTGTTGGAACAGCAGTGAGCAGCTCATGCAGGACATTCCTGGAAGGACTGTGAGGCAGAGCAGTGTTTTGGCATGAGAACTGCAGACACATGGCTGAGATGACTCCACTGCATAACAGTGCTAGGCTCCATCCAGCCCATCACCTGAGTGTGACTGGCATATGAGCCCCCATCATCATGTCGATGTGACCCAGGTGAGGGAAAGCGAAAGGCATAGGCATATGACAGAGAATTGGTGTGGCCAAAACACTGGTGTCTTCTGATCTGGTATTTGCACTGAGTGCTGGCAAAAGACAGTACAGCACAGCAAATGAGCCCTTGTGTGGCTATCAGGAGCAGCTACTGCAATTCTCTCCTTACGGGCTGCAGGCTGTTTTTGCACACATTAGGGATAAGTAACACTTACCCACTTCTGAAGGCTTCTCCTAAGCCAAACAAAAATTCATATTTGGCCTCAACAACAGACTGGGCATGAGCTGATATATCATTATCCCACACAAGCGCTTCTGTCTGTGGGGTTGATGTGGTTTTGTGATTTTTGCTGTCAGTATTCCACATCAGAACATCATGTAGAGCAGTGGGAGTTAAGGAGTTAATGCTGTGGCTGGCAGAAGAAAAGGGGTGGAGTTTCTGGCCGGGAACCAGCCGCTTACTCGCGCGCGGGCTCTCGGTTTCAGTGCGAAGAAAAGCAGGTGTGTTTGCCCTGTAGCGTAAGATCTCGTATCTTGGACAATACTCTCTCTCATTTTGTTAGATTTTGTTGGATTTAGTAGGTTACCGTTCCTTCCGGTTGTTTATTTTGTTTGGTTTTAGATCCATTTGCTACCTCCTTACTCTTCCCCCGGAGTGCACGGCTCTGCTCGGGTGGCTGCGTTGCAAAAGATGAGGCAGGTTTTTTTTCCTTCTCTATCCTTTTTTTTTTTTTTCTCCCCTTGTGTCCCTGTCACAGACTCAGATAACTTCGTGACAAGAGTCAAAATAAATAAAGCTTACTTATCTTTCAGTGAAAAAGAAATGGCAGCAGGAACATGACATCCATTCAGGTGGACTGTAAGATAAGGCTTAAAGCCTGGGCAATAATATCATAACCTGTGAATTTAACTAAGCAAGTTACAAAACTAGAACAGCTATGAAAAGCCATAAACAGGACAATTTATTTTGGAGTAAAAAGAGTAGGGTAAAAGTAATAAAAAAGTAGGAGCAAGAGCTACAACAATGAAAGTCAGAAATGGCAAAAAGTGAAGCATGTAAAAAAGCACTTAGCTTAGTAAAAAGGTCTAAGGCAGCCCACACCTGACCTCCACTGTTTATATCAGGACAATAACCCAACCTGTTTTTATGATCCCACCACACAAGTTAAGCCTGCTTCTGCACTCAGGAAGAGGCTCAGGGTGGTCCTCCTGGCTTGCAGGGAGGCATGTGGGGGGATGGATGAACGGACAGATCAAGCATCAAGGTGTCACACAGTCTTGCATCCACCCACCACTTTCTACTCATAAGAAGCAATTTGACACAGTAAAGGCCAATTTCTCAGAGGAAAACAAGCTGCATGACTAACATTAAAATTAGTCTTCTGAACAGGACAAATCAAATCTCCAAGACATACTCCAACAGTGAACTGTACTGCAAATACTGTTTGCAATCAGCACTAAGTTTCTACCTAGCTGGGCAAGACAAAGCTTGTAATTCTTGTTTCTAAGGTGACAGATGAAATAAATCATAAACGCTATAAATACTTCATCAATTTTTGTATTCATATCCTATGACTGAAGCAGCCAGTTCTTACACTGTATCAAGTCATTTCGTGGTTCATACTGGCAAAGATCTTCACTTACAAAAATACTCTTAAAAAAAAAAAAGGCAGATGGAACATTCTGCCCCCCAGGACATAAATAACTTCTATACGCTTCCATCAAATACCTTAGGGTAAGCATTGGTTACAAACAAATTCAAAGTATAGGAGACACATAATTCACAAGAACACACGGTCTTTAATAGTTGAAATCACAAATCTACACTTTCCCTCAAGGGCTGCTCACCAACAGTTGCATTTTCTTCCATTTCCATATTGGCAAATAACCGTCTTGCCCCACGCCCTAGAACAGCTCCTGGCTTTCTCGTTTTTTTTTCCCCTCTATGCCTCTCCCACCTCTATGCCTTGAGCCTGTGCTGAAGAATTTGGTCCAGCACACATCCATCATAACTGAGCATTAGATTGTCTATGAGGTTCTTGGATGTATTCATCATTCTTTCGCTGGTCTAACTATTTATCACTATGTCTCTTATAGCTACTTTGATGGACCTGTTAACATCAGCCTGACAAATAATTAAAGAAAAATACACACCAAAACCAAAACAAAAACAGAACAAGGACTTTCTATAGCACAAAGAATAGCGTCATGAACATGATAATACAACATGGAAGAAGTCTCCATGTCTCTCCTGCTTTTTCAGGCCTGCATTCGTTTCCAGGATCTGTGGCAGGAATGACTGGAAAAGGGACAGCTGCATGAAGATATCCTGGTCAGGAGCAGCTTATGAAGCCAGACAGAGATTGATGCTAAGGGATGCCATGGTCAGATTTCTAGCTGATGCCAAATCCCACTCATAGGTGAATTAAATGGTACATAAAATGGGCAGAACAGTCCAGTTCCTAGGCAGTCAGGAATTTCTGATCTACACACTAATAGTCTAGTTTTCTCTCTCCCTTCTGGAGCTGAGCCAACAGGAGAGCTGGGCTCCATCTCTCTGCGTCTCAGCAGCAGAAACTACATTTTCCACCCATAGTGGGGGATTTGGAAACTGATGATTCCTTCCAGCTCAAGCCATTCTACAGATTTATAATTCTATGACATCTCACACAGCTGCTGTGACAAGAAATGAGCCATTCTCAGCAAGCATGCCATGTGAAACCATGCAAGAACCAGTGTGAAACCATGCCATCTGAAGCACTCACACAATCGTGTTTTCTCTGAGAATACCTAATGATGAGGAAGTGTTCAAAGGAGCACACAACTACCTGGCAAATGCTAGTTTGAAGTGTCCTGTGTCCCCCAGCAGGCCACATACTGCGAGACAGGCCATGAATTCATGCAAGAAACCTGACAACACAGTGTTGAGGAAAAATCAGAATGGAAGGAGTGCACAAGCTTGAGCTTTAAGGAGGAGTGCACAAGCTTGAGCCTTAGGGGTGCATCAGTAAGGCAGACAGAAGGAGGCCAGTCACGTTAAAAATACCTCAGGAGGAAGTGGACTTCTCATTAAGGACTGTGCCAGGGTAGAGAAGTGAAAGTTCCTTCAGAGGGTTCCCTACAAGGTTTGTTAATGAAACACTGCCAGACCAGCCAAAGAAACACAATTCCAGTTCTGGCTTACTTGACTCCAGTTCTTCTGGAGGTTCAAGAGGGAACAGAGTAGTTAGTGTGAGGGGTTACAAAGCTATAGCGTGCCACAGGGGTGTAGCCTTAGTTCTGCACTCTTCTGTGCAGAGCTCCACCTGCCACAGATTATCTTCCTCTTTGCTATGTGGCTGAAGGGAATTTAGTACACCCGGCTGTGGATATCTTCACAGACACAGACCACTTCCCATCCCAGGACCTTCACTTCTTCATTATCATCCCTGGCAAGATAGAAAATGCCTCTCAGCAGCATATCAGATACCTTGATCTGGTGAGCTTACTCTCTCAGGAAGAGTTTAAATTTCTGCGTCAATGTGCTCTTCCACAGCCCAGAATCTCCCTCAGAGATTCACTGAAACATATTAACTCAAAAAGGAACTAGATTAAAATAAAAGAAAATTAAAAAAAAAATACATAAAGGAGAGGCTAGAATGATGGACAGGCTTCGAGAGATGTGTTGCCTTCCTCGGAAAGTTCCCAATAGTGACCACAAGCTGGCATTCGGTGCTCAAATCTTCATGGTCAAGCACTGAGAGCTCTGCCTCTGCTGTAACAGACAGACAAACCATCCAAATGCCTGGCATTACTAATGGTCAGTCCTTGGTTTCTAAGCACATTTAAAATTCCTGTGTGGATGTGAACTCAGCAAGCCCTAGTTCTTCTGACGGGTTGCACTAATTGTCCTGAAAAGACTATGAAAAGACTATTTCTGTTGAGCTTTTAAGTCACTTTCCAAAGTAACATGATAAAATGGGGAAAGCTGGAGTTAAAATAAACATGCTGTAGCTACTGAAAGCCAATGCACTGACTGCAGAGAGGGAACTGAGGGAACGCTGATGCTCATTAAAAGATTACTGAGATGGTTTGTAGTTTTTATTTTTGTATGACTTCGTACAACATGTTCTTGTTTTCCTCACATACACTCCACATGCTAATACGTGCTTGCAATTTTTAAATTAAAGCATTAGTAAATTGATTAAGACTCAAAAGAGGAGTTCTGCAAAGCTACATCTCACCTGAAGCTGACAATGTCAATGTTAGCTAAGATTCCGGGAGAGAATAAAACTCGAGTTTGCAGTTTTAAGTGATTTCTAACTATCATGAGTTACAGGGAGACAGGAGGCCTGGGAGAAAGGAAAGGGCTCATGTGAGGTCAGTCCATATATTCATTCTCAAGCAGAAAGTTTTGGATTATACAAAGGGATGACTAAGTCAGGCACAGTTTTTCAACTCAAGGAAAGATCTGATTGAGAAATGTGTGGCAGAGATGCATGCACTCACAAGGTGTCTGGAAAAGCCTTTGAAAAGTGATTCACCACCTCTTAATACATCAGTCAGAGGACATCAAAAGAAGGTATCAGGAGTCAGCACCGAACCAAGCAGAAGAAAATGGCTCCTTGCCTAGTTGGTAGTCAAACCACAGAGCTCCCTAAAAAACAAGGTCATAGAATCCAGAAGCCTACAGGAGCAGAATAAAAGGGTAAACAAGCTTAGGAGATACACATCCTCAACAAAGGTAGAGACCACTGTATTCTCTTCATGAAACTCCAAACAAATCATTCCCAGGCACCTGCTGACATCCACAACCACCTTCAGGCTCCTGGGTTGACTGTGGGCCCAGTCATCATCAGCTGACACTCATAACCTGCTTACCAGGCTTCATCATGTCTCAGTACAGGGCAGGCCTTAGGCTCAGTCCTGGGGCAGGTGGCTCTGCTCCTTCATCCCCACTGCAAGGCTCTCCCCAACACACGCCCTGTGCCCTCACCCCAGGAATTTGCCGAAAGGAACGAGGGCTCTGCAGGCTTCTTATTACCCTCAGGACTCGGCAGAATTTTGTTTACCAGGAACTGCCTCTTGGGAAGCATTCAGGCTGAAGAGAGGAGAACCAAAAGAAGGCAGATACTACCAAGACTGTTCTCCCTCCTCAAAGGCAGACTTCACAAAAGTTCAGTGTCTGATGAGAGCCTCAATTCAGAAACTAGGCACAACAGCCTCCTCTTGGGAAAGCCATGGGAACAGTAACTAAAAATGTATTCCTTACCAGCAGAAAAAAACAGCTGGAGGTAAACTTTGTTTTCAGTTTGTTAATTTTGTTCTATACCCGTACATCAGTTTTTCTCCCCATAAAGAAATGTTTGCTTTGTTGTTTGGTTGAAGCTGTAAGGAAGCAGTCAGCTGCTATTCTGAATTAAATGCTTTTTAAGATGCAAATGCTAACACTATCTGAGCTGTAACTGTGTGAATGTGTACAGCATTTAAATTCAGTCTTTATAATTACACTTCACCTTTAAAGGTCACTTGGCATTTTCTGTTTGCCAAGTCAGTGATTTCTGATGCGTGCTGTATGGACCTCTGGACATCTATGCATTATTTCTAGTTTACACAAGAGCTCAAAGCAAGCTCACTGAGAGGTATGCTGCTGCTCACTGAATGAAGAAACACATTCTTAGAAAACAGAACAAAATGATCTAAAACATCAGAAGTCACAGGGCAAGTATTTTTCCTTTGCTATATCAGACAGCATTAGGATGGAGGCCTGATTTAAGGAAAACTGCACAAAGCCAACATTTTTACTTAGAGAATTCAGTGCTGCATGTACTAGACATCTTGTGTTTAATTTCTTTCTTCAATCCGTTATGAGTATATTTAGCAAACTGACAGACTGCTTCCATTCTGCAGGTATTGCACTTCCACGATATTTAGGTATCTCAGGAGGCAGAACGATGTTTAGATTGACTACAGGTCTGCTCCACATGGATTTCAGCCCTACAGAAGCTATAATAAGGCTCTTCATGAGGCTACCAGAAGTTACATCTGTATCTTTAAGCAGCTAGTTTTTTTCCAAAACCCAGGCCTACATCTTCTGAGACTTGAGAACTAGCAGAACTCAAGTGCTACACCTATGTTTCACTTACACTGAGCTAAAAATTTCTATGTTTATTGATGAAAATAAATATAGAGGGTTCATTAAGAGAGATCACCTTCCTTTCTCAAATCAGTGTTACAAACACGATTGGTCTAAGACAGCCCAGAGCAACTAAAATATTCTTTGCACCTCAAGCTCAGGAAACTCAAGAGTAGGGGAAAAAATAACAAAAAAACAACCGCTCTTCAGAAGAGTGACTGGAAGAATTTATGCTTGCAAAGGTGTAAAAACCTGCATTTCCTCTGCAGCAAAGACAAACTGCAGAGCTAAAATGCAGTATCAGAGCACACAAAAATTTGCTTAGATCTGCCTCTGACACAGAAGCTCTTTGGCCCTGCATGATTACTTCATATCACATATTTAAATTCATTTTACAACGTTCACCTCCACTGTTCTTTCTCAGTCTTAATTAGACTTATCAGAAGTTATTCAGATCAGAAATCTGTCTAAAGTTTGAACTGATCTGTCCTCCCCTTGCAGAACCAAAGCAAAAACTGTAGGTCACACAAATGAAATTTATGTGAGCCTCCTGCTGTAAGACTGAAAAGATGTTTTCGCAAAAACAGAGTGCCTGCTAAGAAAATATGAGTCAGAGAGTGCCAGCATGGGCACCCTCATGCTGCCATGAACCCATGCATGGCCAGAAGCCACCAGGCCATTCCAGCCATGGCAGAAAGACGTAAGACACCAAAGGTTATACATTCCCTGCAAGTAGCACAAAGTGGGCCAGTTAGCACAACTGTCCCAGTGGTGAAGAAGCTGATACAAATGTCATCTTTCTTTTTCATTATACCAGACAATTCACCCAGAAGAAAGCTGATGAAAACCAGAACTCACTGATATTACAATTTGTCATCTTCTGATAAAAGTTCCTTCCTGGTTAAGGGTTCCTCTGCTAGGGCTGAAGCTATATGCCAGGCTTAAGTGCTTCTTGCCATTGCATTTGGCCTTTGCCCAGCCTGGAACATGCAGTTATTAGTGACACTTACTGTTTGAGAACTGTTGTAAAAAAATGATGAGTACAATTTGGAGATAAGCCACTTCTTCCACTATGCCATTTCATGCTAAAAAGGGGAGAGCATGCCACATTCACTGCTCCTCCAAAAAGGGATGCTTTCATTGCTTAATCTCTGCCGTTTGGGCTGTTTTCTTAGCGCTCTGAACTACTGTTTTGCACACTCAAGACAACACCTTCTTATTCAGTTATTTTACCAAGTGTCAAAAAAATTGCTGTGGCTTTAATGTTAACACGTCAGTTAACTGTTAACTGCTATCAGTGTGCTTCTGCTTTGACAGCTCAGCCTCAAGAGCCTGCTCTGAGCTGGTCCACTCGGGCTAATCCCACCAGTCATGGCAGTGAAAATCTTTTCCTACAGTACAGTTTAGCAAAACAAGCTACGGCAAGCACACTGAATTTCCAGCAGCAGGAGCTGGTGTCCAAGGTGCTTGGTGGAAGTGGTAACACAGAGCTCCTCTGATGGACAGCTTGATCCTGTGCCCCAGCAGGTTTGTTTGCTTACAGCATCCAGGAAGTACAGTCAATTTGGGAGCAATTCAAGCTTCAAGGGCTAGACAATTCCTCTGATGGCAGCCTAGCCGCACAAGAAATAAACTCCACTCCACACTGCATTTAAGCCCATCCATGAGCCATCTCCCTTGTTGCTGTGACACAGAACACAAAGACCCAGATGCAAAAGCATCCCAGGAACATGTGGTCCCTGGCAGGAGTTGGTGTGACAGCAAGAGCCTCTGACCTAGGAGGAGACATGGTCACAAAAAGCATCTGGAAACACACTGCAAAAGCATACTTTAAATGGTGTCATTCCTGAGAGGAATGTGACATGCATGGCCAGGCTGAAAGCTAAAAGCTCTGAAATAGCTTTTTCATCCCACAGAAACATGCTGTATCTACCCCCACTGCTCAGCCTCATCTCAGTGCCAACAGGAGAAAAGGACTGGAAATAATCTCTGCTACCACGGGCCCCAGAGCACAGAATTTCCCTCAAGAGGAGATTCAGACACTTAAGACAGAAATTGCTCAAGATCAACCTTAGTCAGCCTGTATCCCTGATGCTTAATACTGTGATGGCTTGGAGGAGCTGTATGATCAGAGGTACCCTAAGCAGAACCTCCAAAAGGAAGGAACTCCAGCTGGACTCCCTGGAACATGACTCGCACAACTATTTCAGCATGGCCTGCAAGCCACAGTAAGGAGGTCCCACTAACCACACTGCTGCTCTCACTGTCACAGGGCCAGTATGTAGTGGAATGCTTCAGTGCGTGGCTGGCTGACCCAACCTTTGACCATGGGCTTCCCCAACCTCAGGTAGAGCACAAAAGTATGGCAGATTGCTACCAGGTACTCTGCAACCCAAGACACAGCTTTGACAAGAACCCTAGCCACTTGCTCAGTCAGGATCATTACAGCAGAGGAACTCTAGAAAGCAACATGAGTGACTAAAAATACCCATTATACCTCCCAGGCCTGCCAGCCTGTATGTCCATGGAGCAGAAATCATTTCAAGCCACCACCCATGCTGCACACAAGGACTGTTCACATCCACAGCCAAAGGATCCTTCCTGCATACTGACAGCCACAATTCTAGCTGCCACAGCCACCAGCCCCAGTGTTGGAGCTTCTGGTGCTTGGACCAGGAGCACATGCATCAAGACAACCACTTGTCTCCACAGATACTCTGTGGCAACAGCCACAACCCTCCCATAGAGAGCTGCCTCTTCATACCACAGGAATCAAAGCCCAAACAGCTTCTTAATTCCAAAGTGCATAACTAAAGGCAAAACTTTCTTGGAAACATGGGCAAAAATAGAACCATTCCTGGGATGAGGTAGGGAGGGGAAACACTCTGAACTACATCCAGATCTTCTAGCCTCCCAGTTTGACAACAGCAAAGAAATTCTTGCTCCCCTAGTTTCAGTAGCCATCCAGGGAGGAAGAGGAAGAAAACGTATCATGTGTGTTAATGAGAATACTCACTGCTCTTCCTTCCAATCTGATGGTGTAAAAATGGCAACAGTTAGCCAGGTAATCTGCATGGGCACCGGCAGCACAAGAGGACCTCCTTCACTCAGGTAAGTGGTACAAGAATTTTCTTTATCTATCAAGAAGTCCCATTTTTATGTCAAGTTTAAAAGAGCAATGCATTGCATACTTGGAATTGTTTTTAACTTCACCACTACCACAAAGGAATTTCTTACACTCTTCTACAGCAAACAGGGCTATAATTGAATGAAGGTATTTCCACAGTGATTCCTACCTGGTTTCTTGTCACTTCCTCTCACATCAAAGGCATGCTCCCAAACCACCAACTGCATAGCCAAATTCCCAGTCTGTACAGACTAACAGAGCTAGGTCAGACACACAACTAGTGTTAAAATGGCAACATCTGCTAAAGCACATCAACTGAGGATATGACTGACGAAAAAACACTTAGAATAAAGAGATTCCTAACTACCAGCTAAACCAGAATGGTTTAGATTGCTTGGATGACTATCAGCAGTATATTACAACTTCTTCCAACAGAAGGCATTTTCCTAAGAGACACTGCATTTGGCTTTCTTTCCTTGTTTTAATGTTCCTATGCACAGACAGAATTAAAGTGTGACTGAAGCTGCAAAGCAGAAGTAATTGCAGTTACCTACTCCACACCCAAATCACATAGATATGCCCTGCCTGACAATGTACTAACCAGCACCCTGTGAGAGACATATAAATGCTTATGGCATGGAAATACTGCGTATGCAAGAGAAGTTAGCATATTCAATGAGTGTGTGAAGTTCAAAATTATTACAACTCTACTTGCTCCCACTGAGAAGCACAGCTCCAGTGCACTGCAGCAAGGCTTAAGACAACAACACCTTGTGAGGATGTTCGTGCAGGAACGTATGTCTCAGTTCCATGCTGTAAAACTATATCTTTGGTGAATATGCCTGAACCCTTACTCCTCCTCACAAAGCACCATAGTGCTAACTTAGCCAAAGATGCCGGGTTTTGCACTAAATTTCCTTCAATTCAAGAATTCGGCATGATTAGAAGAGCCTGTCAGTGCAGCAATAGCGCTGATTTGTTACACTGACAAGTTACACGGAGACAGAAGCAAAATCAATCATGCAGGATGTGGGCTAGGGGTCTCGGGACAGAGTCCCAGCACTGCCTCCCTGGTGCGGCTGGGGATCTGGCAGCTAAGAGTGGAGGCGGGCTCCAAGATTTTGCTCCTTAGGAGAGAATAAAAAGAAAAAAAAAAAAAAAAGAAAAAAAATGGGGAAAGGAAAAAAATAAAAGGCAAAAAGAAAAACTAAAAAGGGGAAAAAAAGAAGTTAAAGGTAAAAGAAAAAAAGGAAAAGGGGAAAAAAAGGAAAAGCAAAAGAAAACTGGAGACTAAAACAAACAAAAAAGTAATAGGAAGGAAAGAAGAAGAAGAAAGAAAAA
>VXAB01007550.1:45509-65825 GCA_013399175.1 Odontophorus gujanensis | reverse complement strand
AAGTGACATTTCCCACACAGAGCTGTGCCCATGGCTGGGCAGGATGAGCCACCCACCACTGCTGCCAATAAACCACCGCTGCTCAGCATCGTGGTGGTGTCAATGGAAGGGTGCAGGAACCACTGCTTGCTGTGCCTGGGGTTGGGTGGCCCAGGGGAGCTGGGGGGTGTCTGGGGCTGCCACTGAGGCACAAACGCTGCCCAGAAGCTGCTTGCAAAACCACAGTGCTGCTGGCCCCGGCCCAATGGCACTGTGCAGCCGGTGCCTGGCGGTAACCAAGCGGGGTATTATTTCTGAGCATAATCCACTGTTTTCCTGCTCTCACATTACAGCACTGCCTCCCCCAGCAGCTCAGGGTGGGGAGTGAGGGGAGGGCTGCAGCATGCAGAGCCTCAGGGGTTGTGGGGAACACCCCAGAGCCGTGCAGGGTGCACTGCTGGGGTGCTGCACGCTGCTGCCCCAGGGCTGTGGCTGCAGGAGGACAGCAGTGCTCAGGCTGAGCCCCTGGGGGGGCCCTGCCCAGCCCTGGCTGCAGCCCCCCGGGACTCAGTTACCAGCAGCACAGTTACCAGGAGCCAGACGCTAACTCAATTGCACAAAGCAGCAATCACATTAGGGGCTGCCTCTGCTGCCCCTCGTGCCCGCCTCATTTGGAAGTGAGGGCCACAGCCTCTCTGCTTGCAGCCCTGGAGCAACCAGAGGCAGCTCCGTGCTCCTTCCTGCACAGCCAGGCCATGCCCAGCTGCCCCTCTGCAAGAACCAGGCGTGCTTTAAACAAAGCATTTATTTATACATATTCTACATTAAAAACACACCGGGCCAGCACGCTGTGTTTACCTCCAGCACTGACCCCCACCCCAGGCACGTGGTGCCTGGCCCCGTGCTGGGCTGGCTGCAGGAAGCACAGCCCCTCACCTCTTGGTGCAGCAGTCCCTAACCAAGCCCAGATGGAGGATGCAAGAGCTGCCTCACTGCTGGAGCTGGGGGTTGGTGCTCAGCAGCCACTCGATGGTTTCCAGCAGATGGGCCATGCCGTAGTGCCGGGCGATGTTCTGGAAGACGGTGATGTGCTCCATGAAGGTCTGCAGAAGGAGGGAAGCACACAGGGCAGACAATGCTTAGAGGAAAGGCTCAGGGGCAGCTGGGTGGCCCCAGCAGGGTGGTCACCACCCAGGGAGCCAGCAGCACAGGGGTGGGCCGGGCAGCACACTGTGGGTGTACCTGGGAGGAGATGGTGAGGGCAAAGTCTCCGGCACAGCTGCAGTACACGGGCATGTGTGTGTCCTTCACACCGTGGCACTTCTTGCACACCTAAGAGGCAAAGGGGATTTAGGTGGGACAGGATGAGATGCTCAGCCCTGTGTTGGGCACACGAGTGGCACAAAGGCTGCCATGGGCTGATGTGTGGGACCTATGCCTCTCTGCTGTTTGCAAAGGCTGATCGGCCCCCCCAGGCCAGCCCGGTGCTCACCAGGTCCTGCAGCATGAAGGCCATCAGCTTCTTCTGCAGGGCTTCCACCAAGGCCATTTCTATGGAGTCGGAGTCATACTGTGCCTGGCAGTTGGAGCACACCCAGCTGGGCAGCACCGACCCATCCTGGAGGCAAAGGGGAGGGCAGTGAGCACAGAACAGACTCTTCCTAAGAGGAAACGACCAAACAAAGCTGCCTGGGAAGTCCCCAACCCCGGGGAGATGCAATCAGGGTGAACTCTGCTCCTGGAGAGGACGAAGCACACAGCACTGGGACTCAGAGAGCTGGAAAAGGGCGTGCACAGAAATGGGCTTTAGGGGAGGCTGAACAGCAGCACAGAGCCAAGCAAAGGGCATGAGAGAGGAAGTAGGGATTGACAGGCATACTGCAAAGCCATGCCAAAGCCTCCACGTCCACGGCTGTACCTGGGAGAGCGCAGGGTCCTTGCACAGGTCCAGGTCCCTGCAGAAGTTGCAGTTTCTGCAGATGACTTCAGGGAGCACGTAGGAGCGGCAGGGGTCCCGGAACTGGGCTTCATCTGAGAACTCGCCCACCTCGATGAGGCGCAGCAGGTCCCTGCGCAGCTTGTTCACCTGGTTGGTGATGTTGGCATCCAGGGACAGCACCTACAAGGGAGAGTCTGCTGAGCTCACACGTGGGAACTGTTGAATCACGGCCTGAACCACTGATTGATCACCTGAGGTGAGCACCGAGTCAGCCATGGGAGCACAGGTGAAGGCAATGCACCTGTGTGACCAGAAGGGGTGGAGTCTGGCTCCATCTCTCCTAGACCTCATTTAAGGGCTGACCACCACTGGGGCAAGGATCTCTTTCTGGAGATTGCTCCTTTGGAGTTTTTCCACCGTTAGTTAGCCTGGGACATGTGTGAGCATTCCTTCTCTTTCCACAGTGATAATCTTTCTCGTTCTCCTGACCACCACACTATTTGAACTGCTTATTCTGTTAACTATACAGCCCACCAGCAAAGAGATTCCTCCTGAGGACACCTCACACAGATGTGAGAGCGCTGGCAGCTCAAACCAAACTGGCCCAGCCCACCCTGCTGACCTGGCAAACGTATTTGATGAACTCCAGAGCCGGGCTGTTGAGTGGCAAGTGGGAGCCGGGCAACACTGGGAACAAGTCTGATGGCTCAGTGGTGTGTCGGGAAGCAGACATCTTCTTCTGGATCTTCTGTGTGATGGTGAAGAAGCTCTGAGTGAGCTCATTGGCCACGTAATCCTGTGAGAACGTGATCATGCCTAGAGAGATGAAGCAGAGAGCTGTAAGTGAGTGCAGTGCAGGTGTGGCTGGCCAGGTGGGCAGCTCTCTGCCTTCCCCTGGGGTTGCAGCAGTGCCAGCCCCAAAAGCCCACCAGTTGGGCACCCACCAGGCATGGCCCCCGTCTCGCCTCGTGCCTCCTGGGACACCTGGCTGGTGCCTCTTCTCTTGACAGGAGTGCTGCCAGGAGCGTTGCGCCGCAGCTCCTCCTTCATGCTGTGGTACACAGCCACGATGTAGGCTGCAGGGACACCAATGGGGACAGCCCGTGTTGGGGCAGAGGCAGCAGCAGCCACCTTACTGCAGGGCTCTTGGGATGGACTGCCAGGCCCTACTCACCCGACACGATCATCAGGAAGTAGTTCTGGCAGGAGGCAGCCTGTGGCAGGAACTGCACGATGTTCCAGCTGTTCTCCAGCAGCTCCTCCATGTTGGACTCCCCATCCTCCTCCTCGTCTTCTTCCCCTGCCTCCTCCTCTTCCTCACTGTCTCCCTCCTCCACTGCTTGCTTCTTGTTGCTATCCTTCTAGAGTGGCACACAATGAGACAGTGACGTTACAGAGCTTCTTAGAGCCAGATGATGCCTGCCCAGTCAGCTCAGCCCCAGCTTGGCTCCCTGGGGAACTTCCTCTCCCTTACCTCCCCGCAGTGGATGCGAGAATCCACTTTTCCCTTGATACCTCCATAATTGGCTGGATCCATCCAGAGCAGGAACTCCCAGCAGCGGGAGAAGGAAATAGTCAGAGAGTGGAAGATCTCCTTTGAGTGGATGCTGGAGGGAAGAGACTGCAGTCACCCACAACATCTGCCACTGCCCTCATTAACAGCCTTCTCCTTGGGTCACGGGAACAGTAACCACCCATGTCCTCCTAAGGGTCCCTTCTGCTCTGAACCCTACAAGAGCTCTGGGTAGCCAGGTGCTGCCCACCTGTTGATGATGTACTCCATGTAGCTGATGGCATCCTCGATACGCCGCTTCTTGGTGCACAGAATGATCCGGTTGAAGTTGGCGTACACCACTGAAGAGCCGAGGCGCCTGAACTCAGCCACCAACCTGCAGGCAGAGCACAGGAGCTGTGTTCAGCATGCAGCAAACACTGCAGTGGCTCCAGCTCACTGCCCAACTGCAGCCCTGTCCCGCTGGGAGATGCGACAGAAAGAAGTGGTTGGGGGTGCCAACGGCGTTCAGGTCACAGATGCCATGCTATGCCTGTCCCCCCTTTTTTCTCAGGGCCTGGCAAGCTCCTGTTCTCACTTACTGCAGGAAAAGCTTCTTCATCATGTTGTGCAGCGTGCGGTGCAGTGCTGGGTCGTAGAGCAGAGAGGAAGGAGAGCGAAGCCAGCGGTAAAAGTGAATGACCTGGTTGTCTGCATAAATGTTGTGGTACTGCGTGATCTCCTTCACCCAGCTCACCACCATGCTCTTCAGAATCCTGCCAGGGAGCACAGAGCAATGTCACCCCACCAGCCATAAACAATCCCTTCGTCCTTCCAGAAAGGGACGTGCTTTCAGAGATATGCCTTGCGCCCTCAGCCACAGGGTAAATATGTGCCCCTGTAAGCTCCCAGCTCCTCCAGCCCCACCTGAATGTGTTGGAGCAGAGGGCAGTTTCATCATAGCTGGCCAGGATGTTGGCAGCTTGGTTCCCTGTCACCATGTCTTCCAGGGATGCTTGCTGGATTACATCAAAGCTGATGCTCATGCTGGAACCTCCTTCCATATCATTTACGTGATGAGACTGCAGCACTGTGTTCACAGCCAGGCTCTGGATGTCCAGCTCTAGACACACTATGAAGAAGCACAACCTCTCAGGCAGGCAGGCAAGAGAAAGGACCATCTCCATCCCAGGCTTCCCAGTGCTGCTATCCACGTCCACAAATTAGGAACGGATGTGTACTTGGATGCCTGGGCACATTTTCCCATTGCACACAAGGCCATCTCTGGGATATGCCCATTGCACACACCTTGCCCGGATCACTGCCGAACTGTCAAAGCTGTGGGGCACTACTGCCAGCTCAGATCTACCACATCCTAGCCCTGTGCAGTGCCCACAGAGCAGCACCTGGCTCTGCCCTCCTCACCCGTGGAGTAGCAGCCGGGGTTGTTGATCTCCACCGAGGCTCTCTCATCAAACTCCATGACGAGGCGGTTGTCATCAGCCTCCTTCCCCCCCAGGTCTGGTCGGGCCGTGGGTGAGAGCCACAGCAAATGGTTGTGACGCCGGAGGTGGCGTGAGAAGAACAGGTCAGAGCCAAAGGTGGAGATGTCATCAGGGAGATTCCCAATGGGAATGTGGTAATACCTGGAGGAAAGGGAGAGGTACAGTCACCAGGGGTGAGCACAGCCACGCCTGCCCCAACATGGAATGGAGCACGTGCCCTTGGCTTGGCTGCAGTCTCTTCCCCACCCAGTGAGGAGCGTGCTGACCCCAGGGCAACGTGGCTGACCCCAGGCACCTGCTCATCTCAAAGGCCTGCGACAGGCACGTGTCCAGGTTGAGGTAATGGCGGATCATGCGCCGGGCTGCGTGGCGCTGCCAGTCCAGGACTGAGTAGCTGATGTCATCTGTCACCCGGATGGGGACCAGGGGGAACTCCTCAAGGATGGGAATGCTGCTCGCCAGCCGCTTCAGCTCCCAGTTGGACTGCACGGCGACCAGCGTGGGACCCCTGCGCTCATCCTGTGAGCAGAAGACGTGTCCTGCACCTCTCCTGCTCTGCTGGAGGCTGTCAGGCCCACAATCCTCATCCCACAGCAGGTCCCACGGTGGGGACTGCACCTTCAGCACTGCGGACAGCACCTCTTGGAGCACCCAGCTCCGCAGCAAGCACGGCAGAACCCAACAGCAGCACCACCTCTATACAGCAGTGCCTCCCACAGCACCTTCCCCCCACAGCACGGCCACGGGGCACCTCTGGCTCTCACCTTGTAACCCAGCAGCAGCCGCTGGATGGCTCTGCAGATGGCTTTGGGGTCGGTCTCGGCACGCACCTCGAAGGTGTGCTTGTCTGGAGGCAGCAGCTCCTCGCCCACCCTTTCCAGCAGCGCGCCACGCTCTGCTGAGAACATGGTGGTGAGGTTTGGCATCTGGTTGCTGCGCACCTGAAACCAGAGTCAGACACGGAGAGGATAGAGGCTGCACAATGGGAGCCCAGGGCGGGCCTGACCCAGCCATCCCTGCTGAAAACCCACTGCTGTCCACGTGGAGAAAGCCCCCAAGCTCCTACCGTGTCCAGCACAAAGACGGCGGCCTTACGCTGCACGGGGATGAAGAGGCCAAAGAGGGCCTTGCTGCCCTGGGAGCTGTGGTAGAGGTAGATGTGGCGGATGCTCCCTACGGATGAAGAGCACGCGTGTGGTATCGGTGTGTGCTGGGTGCCAGGTCCCAGGCCAGCACCGCTGCCTCACCTGGCTCCAGGTAGGGGAACTGGGCCAGCGAGCGCATCTCCAGGTGCTCGATGTCGAAGGTGTCGGCCTCGCGGCCCACCAGGTGCCGGGCGAGCTGCCTGCTGACCATGCACACACAGCCCAGCTGGATCAGGGCTCGCAGCAGCAGCGGCACCTGCACCGAGAGATGAAGTGGGACGGTGGCCCTCAGCCCTGCAGCAACCCAGCTCAAAAACACGGGGGTCTGTGTTGCTTTGGCTTTGGGACCGTGACCATTGCAGCTCTTGTATGACCCACCATCCCTTCATCATTTCACTGCCTTTTGTGTTTATCTCAGTACAGCATCTCCTTAACATCTACACACCCCTTGTTTTATTTCAGTTGCTAATTTTAATTGCCTCCTGGCTAGCTTCGTGGTTCCAGTTAGTTCTACCAATTAAACACCACAATAGTGGAGAGAACTGAGGTTTGCTGCTGGAGGATTTTATAGTTAACAACACCTCTGAGCAGACCAAGCTTTCCCTGCCTAGGCAAAGATTTTCAGTCCATAATTCTATATTGCATTTTAGCAGCAAATTCGTTTGCCTTTACATTTTCTTCAGCACACTGCCCCACTCTTAAAACGGTGCAACCTACTCTGCCACTTCTATATAGGTCAGATCCTGAGACTGCAATGGCTTTTCAAAGATATTCCTGTCACGGGGTTTTCAGATGCTGAATAAATGCCCTTGATTAGAAGCAAGCATCCCAGTTTCTCCTCTTTGCTTTCAGGCTACCATTGCTATAGCACTAGTACACTTCATGTTGGTTTGATGCTTTGCATGCATGCAGCTGAACCTCGTTAACGTTGTTCTTTGCTCTCCCTAACATTTCAAGCTGTTCCTTGCTCTTCTTTCTGTCACACTGTGATTTTATACAGACATTTTAGAGGATTAAAGAACTACATGGGGAGGGGGGGTTCCTCATCTTTACTCTGAATTGTCTTCTTGTTCATCTTTTCTAGTTTAACTGTTAGCATTCTCGTTCTGCTTTGGTTTAGAGGAGGATCTCTCTGCTTAAAGGTCTCTACATTTTCTAATTCCAGACAAACCCAGCCCCCTTTCCTTGACATACCTCAAACCACACACTGCTTGCTATTCTGCACCTCTGCCCATGCACAAGTGGTTACATTTGAGTACTCCATTGCCTTTGGACTTTTGATCTGTTACCATGTCATCACATTTTTAACTTCCAGGTGTCCTCTGCCATTGGTACTCACCGTAAGAGCAGCGAGCTACCACTCAGCACTCCTTACAAAACAGGGAGGGAATGTGAGCACCGGAGAGGTTACCTGAGTCTCATACACTCCCTCGATGTCTGGAGCAGAGAGGTCAGCATTGATCTCGTTGATATGCTCTTGGTACATTTCCTCAGGGACTGAGTACTCGTACAGGTTGTACACCAGGTTTGATCGGGGCAGGATCCTGTTCACCTGCCAATGGAAGGGGCACTCATAGCACAGGTTGGGCAGCACTATTTCCCCATCCCAGAAGCATCAGGGCTGGACCAGGTCCCCACCTTCCTGTAGGCCGCTCCCTCCTCTGGCTTCGCAACGCGCTGGTTGACGTAGAACACCCTGGGGATGCTCAGCTTGATGCAGTGCAGGTCGCTCCCGATCACCGCCCACAGCCTGAACAAGCCAGGCTGGCTGGTCTCAGCAATCTGCAGGACCCAGGATTTGGGGTGACATGAGTGGGCAGACCCAGCACGTAATCAGCTCTTACACACGGCCCACGGAGCGCTTCGGGGATCCCACACAGCTGAGGTTGAGGTTGGTGGCCATACCTGAACGATCTGCCAGGGCAGGTCCAGGATGCTGCGCGCGGTCCGGCGCAGGTAGCTGCCCAGCCCCCTGGAGAGGGCATCACGGACCACCCCTCCCCCTGCTGCCGTCCCCCCGTCCTCCAGGCGCCGCCTCTTCTGCCGCTCGCGCCGCTGCCGGGCCTGCAGCTCCCATTTCTTCTGGTGGAAGCGCAGCCAGGCCACAATCTCATCCTGTGTGGATCAACAGCGCGTGAGGGGTGGCCCCAAGAACCAGCACGTGCTTCCCGTCCACCTGACTCCACGTGCCACGCTGGCAGGCTCTCTTCTCCCAGCCTGAGTCCCTGCTTGCCCCCAGTGGGCCTCTCCCCATTGCATTTCTTTTTGTAGCCCCAACCCGTGGAAGCAGAGGGGGCTCAGGTGGGTGGTTCGCAGCTCCAAGCTTCCTCTGCCCACCTTGGTGGTGCCCATGGAGGGAGGAGGGCCCAGGATCTCCCGCCAGGACTGGGACAGCTCCAGGCTCTGGGACATCTGTTGGCTTTCCTCTGCTGTAGGGACTCGCTTCCGTTTGTTCGCAATGGGAACGGATGGCTGAAGGCTCTTGGAGGCCCCAAAATCCTCTATGTCACCAATCTGTGAGCTGGGTGTGCCCTCCTGGGGCTGGTTGGTGAGGACCTGGGGGAGAAAGGGTAGTGGAAAGGCGTGCTGCAGGACGAGTCCCTGCTCAGCACAGCCAGCACCCTTCCCTTGCCCTCCTTACCTGCCTCTTGCCTTCAGAAGTGAAGAGCTCATTGATCTTTTTCTGTTTGTACACATCATTCTTCTCCAGGAGTTTCTTGTGCAGCCAGTCCGGGTGCCGGACCCGTGGCACTGGGTTCTTTACCTGGGGAACAGCCCCACGTTGCAGTCCCTGTCTAATGCTCCCCTACCAGCACAGAATTGCTTCCCACCCCCATACCTGCTGCAGGGCTGCAGGAATCGTGATGATCTTCTGGATGGTGCTTCCCAGTCTCTCAATGTAGTAGTCCCAGTCCAGGATCTGCAAACAGGGCAGAGCAGCAGGGAGTGAAGGGAGTGGAACAGAAGGACACAAGTTTAGGTTTTACCAGCAGATGCAGGATTAAACATTTCATAGAATGGCGTGGGTTGGAAAGGACCTTACAGCCCACATAACCCCAGCTCCTGCCATGGGGCTGTCCAGGGCCCCATCCAGCTTGGCCTTGAGCATCTCCAGGGATGGGTGCACTCAATCCCATAATCATGCCACCGATAAAGATGCTGAAGAGCACCAGTCCCAGGATGGCCCCAGTGGGACACCACTCCTCAGCAGCATCCACCTGGATGTTGAGCTGCTGACCACAACCCTCTGGCTGCAACCACCTGATCAATTCCTTATCCTGTGAATCCTTCAAACACATATTTTCCTGGGGACCCCTCACAGGAACCTACAGGGCCAGTAGCTACTGCCCACACGGTGCCAGAGGGACGAGCTGTCCCAGCAGAGCCACAGGCCGTGCTCAGCTCACCGCCCGAATATTGAAGTCCTGCAGTGAGGGGCTCTTCAGCCATTTCCGGAGGTAGTGTTTCCGTACACTGGGCTCTGCTTGGAAGATGGCAAGGGGGATGGCCCTGGAGAAGACAAGAAAGCACTTAGAACCCACCGAGAACAAGGCCCTGGCTGCAGAGACCCTCAGGGCTTTCACCTTTCCCACCGTGCAACAGCTGTAGAGCAATACTCCTTGCTAGGCTCAGCCACACAACACCCATTCACTCCCTGCTGCCACCTCGCCCTGCTCACTCGCTGTCACAAGCCTCCAGACCCGTGTACCTCTCGGTGACAGGAGAGCCCTCGGGTTTCCTGGAGATGATGAAGCGGCAGCTCAGCCCCGCATCCTTCACCATCTGGTCCCCCAGGAACTCTGCCAGGCGCTTGGCAGTGCTGATGGAGGTGGATTTCTGCTCCCCGTAGTCCTCCAGCTTGCGAGACATGGAACGGTTCTCCGAGATGAGCTCAAACAGCTCTGAATCAGGCATGTTGGCAGCCTGAAGGGAACAAAAATATACAGCAAGAACCTAACAATCAAACATCACAGCATCCAGCCAGCTTTTGTAGCATCTCTTATACCACCTTAGGGGCACAAGGGACAGCTGAACTGCAAAGCAATGCGTACCTTGCTGTACAGTACATCCAGCCAGTAGTCAGCCACCTTGGCCACAGAAGCATAGACCTCCTCCAGGGTGGTGCCCTTCAGAAAGGCCTCGAATACAGAAGACTGGAATATCTTTACCAGCTGCAGCTCGCCCCGGCGCTTCACCTCAAAGCCCTTCAGCTCAGCCAGAGACCCGTCCTCGTTGAACACGGCGTACCTGGGGCACGCACACTGTTTCAGCTTGGTCTGTGAAAGCACAACACTTTGTGCCCCAGCCCACCAACACCAACTGGGAGAATGTTCTGAACTGCACACCAGTGAAGGTCAGGAGGTGAGAGAGGACAAGGTGGTGGAGATGCAGAGGGAGGTACCAGGAAGAGCTTTAGAGGAAAGAAGGAAGGTTTGTAAGTTCAGCAAAATGATTCAGGGAACACCGGATGTAGCTACTGATGTGCTTATAAGAACATGCTACCCTCTTACATTTTTGAATCCATTATTTGTATGCATGTCTCAAGATAAACCTTATGGAAGCTCAGCTAAAGGAAGAGAGATGATACTGAAGTCTATGTTACTTTGACAGCCCAACTCGGTCATAAGGGTGAAGCCTTCTCCCTCCTCTGGTGGTGGTGCCTACCAATAACCTGTAGGCTATTTCCATTTGAGGGTGACCAAGGAATAAGAGCCTTTGCCAATGCCCAGGAATCATAGGGAATAAGGAGGCCCTGAGGGAAGGGTCCTGTGTGCAGTGTCCATTCAGTGCTTGGCATCAGCTTCATTCCTATGGCATGGACATAGCGTGGAAGGGCACTGACAGGGGATGGCAGACATCAGAACTTGTCTGATGGGCAGAGAACACAGACAGGATGAGCATTTTAAGGACAGAGGGTGCTGGAGGATGGAAATGGCTTTTTGAGTTCAGACCCATGTCCACGGGTGTGTCTGTGGCTATAGAGATTGCTGGTGCCCCTACTTAAGTTGCTGTGGATAAATCAGTAACCTTCTGATGACAACTGCATTCCTGTACAGGATTACTGCATTACAGTACGTAATAGCAAGACCCATTTCTTTTCTCCAGAAAGAGAAGAAAGGGGAAACCTCATGGAAAGAAGTTACCAGAACTTCTGAGAGACAGAAAGACTAACACTGGTGAACTTAAAAGAGAGTAAGTGAAGCATAAGCAATATGAAAAGTCCTCAGAAGGAAAATCCAAAGCGACCTGGGAACATAAGAGTATTTCAAGCTTTGAGTCCTACCTTTTCTTCAGCTTCTTTCCTTCCTCCTTGGAAGCTGGGAGGATCATGGCCAGGTACGGCCCATCCACCTCAAAGAAGATGCTGTTCTCTGAGTGTGTGACGTAGGTGAGTGAGGCTGGGTCCTGCAGCTCCTGGTACTGATCGTTTGTGAAGCCTTCCTGCAGGCACAGCCCCGAAAGAACAGCCTGATTCAACAGCTAGGTTGCTTCTACCACGAGATACCATACTTTTTCCTCTCCTTGTCAGTCCTCCATTCATTTCCACACACTGCAGAGCTGGCAGGGATGGGTGCAAGACTCACCTTCACCAGGATGTTCAGCATAGCACCCGGGTAGGAGATGGTCACCTTTGGTTTCTTGGCGTTGGTTGACTTGATGACAAAGTTCTCTGGGAAGCTGTTGGGAAGGACACACCAAATCCCATCTGTATCCAGTTCCAGAGGTCTCCTAAGGAAAGAAGGAAGACTGCTCAGGAAAGCAGGTGATACACCAAATAACAGCTCTGCTGCTGCCTGCATGGGGGACACAGCCTGTTGCCCCACTCTCCTGTCCCTTCTCCAAAGTGAGCCCTCATAAGGCAGCAGACAAACCACTATCTGAATCTCCAACACAAAACATTGAGTTTTCAGCATCTAATGTGCTCCCACTGGTTCTCTGTTCCACAAACCCCACCCTCACTTTGTGCAGAATCACCTTTCTTTGCCAGCTCAGCACATACTCACCCAATCTGCTCTATCAGTTCTCTGGCCTGCGTGATGATATTGGCTCCAGTGAAGCAAACGATCCCGGCCATTTCCATGGAGTACCAGCGAGCTCTGGGAACAGAGGATTGAAGGGGATGCAGTGCTACCCCAAAAGCTATGAGGGAGGAAAGCTATGGAAAAGGGCAGGAAAGCATCCAGAGGAAGAAGAGCAAGGAACAAAGCAGCACTGCGCCTTGGTAGATTGCTCTCCTTTCCTTCTTAATGGTTCTTCAGAGAAGAAACACTAATAGAGAAGATTGCTGTCCCTTACTGCTCAACACTACGGGTCTCAAAGACCAGAAGTCATTAACAGAAGCAAGAGGAAAGTGTTCCAGGGATCACCCAGCTCTGTGCTACGGAAGCAGGTGAAGCGAGTGGCAGCCTCCCCAAAACAACCCTGGGTGCTCTCTGGAGGACTCAGCAACAACGCCAGCTCAGACTCACCCTTTCCGCATGACATAGCCATAGAAAGAATTGAGAATGCACTTGTGTGCCAGCTGCAGGGAGTCGTAGAGGATCTCCATGTTCTTGCAGCGTTTCACTTCAGAGGCATCCCCTGTCTCCATGGCTGCAGACAGCTTCTTCTTCCACACCTGGGAGGGACAGAGTCAGGGAGGTGGTGTGTGCCCCATCCCTGGAGACACCCAAGGTCAGCTGGGTGGGGCTCTGAGCACCTGATCAGCTGCAGGTACCCCTGTTCACTGCAAAGGAGATGGACCAGATGACCCTTAAAGGTCCCTTCCAACTCAAACCATTCTATGCTTTCCCTACTGAGTACAAAGGCCGAACAAAGCCACCCTTCAGGGCTCAGGCTTTCAGCAGTTGGTGAGAACTCCCAATCCTCAGGAGGACAACTGCAGCAGGACTCAGCCCGATACCTTGTGCAGCCCCTTGAACTCATAGCGGCGGTCCCTGAAAGCTCGCACTGTGTCCACGTAGAAGGAGTTCTCCCGTTGGCAGATGGTGGTGACCCGCTCCTCCACCTTGGTGACATGGATCTTCTTGTAGGCTTTGCGGCAGTAATCTGGCCAAAGGAATAACACGGGGAGGTGTTATTCCTTAGTGGTTGGTGCCCACTGTGGATGGAGGAGGTGGACACACAGAGGGGGTGGAAGAGCCCTGGCTCACAGCACTGGCTCTTACCTGCCAGCCGCTTCTTCTCATACTTGGCTTGTTCTTCCCGGGAGAGCTCATGGAAGGCACGGGGTGCTCCATCAGGGTAGAGAGGAGGGAACTTCTCTGATTCCAACTGCTGCTGAATGCGGTGGTACTCACTGCGGCTCGCGGGCACTGCAAGGATGGCAACGGGGAGTTTTCCAGAGGAGAAGCAGGAATCAGGCTCAGCATCATCCAGTGGGACAGCGAGGTCCCTACTGTACTCGGTCTTGCTGAGTGGGACAGCAAGATGTCCATTGTACTCACTGAATTCTCCTCTCCATTGCCACGTCATCCGGCGCTGGCAGTTGGCCCCTGGCTTGTTGAAGTCACATGCAGCACATGTGGCCTCATCCACCATCGCTGAGGGCTGAGGAAGAGAGAAGCAGATGTCAGAGGACACTCGGTTTTAACCCCACCCTTATTTGATGCCCAGAGCAGAAAGTTCACCCCTTGCTGTTCAAAGCAGTGAGATGACAGAGATCATCTGAAAGACGAAACAGACTGTCCTGATGTCACCCACCTGCAACCTGTTGGTCAGAATGATGTTGGGGTACATGGCCCCCACATCTAAATGGTAGATAAGGGGACACTCGATTCGGTTAGGAACATCCTTCAGGGAATTCAATTTGGCTTTGATTTCATCGCAGATCTGTGGAGAGATGATGCAGAAATGAAACTCAGGAAGGAATTAACATGCCAAATACACGTTGAACTTGGTCCTTTACTTCCACACAGAGGCACTAAGGACTGGAAGGATCAAAGGAGGAACATTAGGGAGAGCAGCAGTGGGACCCTGCTGTCACCAAAAGCTTTGTTCTGGGCCTCCAGGTCAAGCTCTGTCTGGAAGGGGATGACATTACCTCCTGGAAGTTGGTGACTTGATCCAATGGCAAATGCTCCTCCTCCTCAATAGCGTGCCGGAGCGTCTTCTCCACATGCTGCACCAAGTAGTCAAAGGCAGCAGGGTTCTGCAGGGGCACGGGCACAGTGCTGAGGCTGCTTCCAGCCCCGTGGTGCTGGCCCCACTTTGGAGACCAAAGAGCAGAACAACATATTGAGGTGCAGGCAAAGGCCCAGCACACTGACACCAGAACTAAACACAGCACAGGGAAGAAACAAGAGCTGCTCCTCTGCCAATGAAACAATTCTACAAACAGACAGTCTGAGGACACACAGCTCCCCACCCCTTCCCAGCTCAGCCCCAAGCAGCTTCAGCCATCTAGAACACAAAAGGTATTGGCCAACCCCAGCAAAAGCAGATAGGGAACGTTAACAGCAGTGGAGGATCCCCCCAGAGCACCGTGCCCTGCACACACAGGATGGTTGCAAGGCCCTTTACCATTCTGAAGCGGCAGGGGATGTCACTGCGGAACACCCCCGACTCCAGCGCCTCCACGTGGCCTCCAACGTATGTCTCTGAGTCCAACACGTGGCCATCCTCTGTCAGCTTGTTGAATTCCTCCTCCTGCTTATTGGGGAAGATGATGTTGGCATGATAGGCTTGAACCATCAGCAGCGCCTCGCACAGTGTCCCAGAACCTTTTCGTAACACCTGCAAGAGAAAGCAAACCTGCTCTCAGAAGTGCTGCATGGGGGTCCTGGGACCAGGATGGCTCTGCTCATGGGAGGGCAGGGGTGGAAATAAAGGAGCAGCCTCCAAGTGCACTCCTCCTTTGATGACACGGATTGGAATGGATCACGGCAGCAGGAGTCAACCCTACTGCCAGCACATCTTGGTGACGTGGGAGATGCAGCCCTTTGCCCAGCAGGCAATTTGTTCTTCTCAGAGTGCACTCACCTCGTCAGGCTCCATGGGGATGATGGTGCACAGGGCAAAAATGAAAGGATGCACATACTTCATGTACATGTAATAGGTGGCAACGGCATCGGACACTGAATAGGTGGCCAGGGTCTGTTGGGGAAGGGTGACAGCCCAATCAGTCCCAGCTGCATGTGATACAGCAGCTCAATGATAAACACAGAATCGTTAAGGTTGGAAATGGACACTAGCTTCATCAAGTCCAACTATCAACCCATCCCCACTATGCCCACTAAACCACGTCCTTCAGTGTGACATGTACCCTGGGAATACCTGAGGCTCCTCTGTAGCCATCCGGCACATCTCTTCAGGGTCCAGCTCCACTGGGTCGTAGCCCAGTTTTGCTTTAGCTGCTGCCTTCAAGTTGTGACTTCCCACTGGGAGGTAGCTGTCTCTCTTCACCCACCTGGACAGAACAATGAGAATGTGTGCACAGAAGCCAGCCCTCGCCTTCAGAAAGGGCTCAGGAATGCAAATAGAACCTTGACTGCTTCTCTACCCATACACTTAAATCCTGACCAGGACGTTAGTCCATTGCTCAGGTTGACACTGTTCCCACTCTCATACCTCAATGACTTAAAGACAAACGTTTCACTGCATGAGATACCACCAGGACTGCAAGGTCAATCAACCACCCTCCAAACATTGGTCCAGGGGGAGATTCCACCAAAGCCTCAGTTTCTGAGGCAGATTTCAACCTCACACAAACATGTCCTTTCCTGTTTTCCCCATGCCAGGCAGGCTGGTGGATCAGGATATGGTCCAATTTTTGGTATAAATCCAGGAGATAACAATGCAGGTACGCAGTGGAAAGGCAGTATGTGGTACCTGAGACAGTCCATATGGATGCACTGTGATGCTTTGTACTCCCCCTGGCTGTCCTTCTGAAATCCAATTTCCTGGTACATGTTAATTCCATGAGCTGCAGCTCTTGCTTCCACAAAGGGCCTGTGGGAAGAGGCAGTGTGGGACAGAAGGAACACAGCAGCCATTTCCCTTCATCTCCACCACTAGTTCCACAACCACTTCATTACAAACCACACACAATTTTTTATCTGAGCTCTCTGGACTCAGTGACAGCTTCCTGCAGGGCAGAGTTATGGTATGAATGAAAAGGGCTCTGTAGAAGTTCATACTTCAAAGGCACTGAACACAGGATTCAGTGACATGACAGCGTGTCCCACCCAGCCCCTTTGGGAGTGACACAAGGGGAAGGACATCAGGGCTGTACCCGACCCTAACCCACAGCTCAGGTCACACCTTCCCAGGAGGAGCCAGTTTAGCTTTCATTCCTGATCTTACCAGTCAAAGAAGTCTCCATTGTATGTGACAATGATGGTAGGTTTGGTCTCCTGGACGTGTTCAAACCACCTCTGGATTAAATGAGCCTAGTGTGAAACAGAAGAATAAAAACCATGAAGCAACTTCATCTCCAGGACAGAGAGACATTGCATATCATGCAGTTTACTCTGCCCTTCCCCTCTTCTCTCCACCCAGCCAGAAACCCTCCTATACTCTTATCAAGAAGCTTGCCAGAACCTACTGAATCATAGAATGGTCTGGGTTAAAAAGAACCTTAAAGATCATCTCGTTTCAACCCCTCTGCTGTGGGCAGGGTCAACCACCACTAGACCAGGCTGCCCAGAGCCACATCCAGTCTTGCCTTGAGTTTCTCCAGGGCCCCCTAAGTCTTCCAGTGCGACAGAGTGCTGTGCAATTAGCTCCCTTTGGCCAGCAAGAGACCCAGGCAGCCGTGTCTGCCAGGAAGAACATACTCACTTCATCTGGTTCATTAAAGACACTGAAGGGACCCTCATACTCTGGCTTGGGAGTGAACTCAAAGTCTTCAATATCCTCAGAGACAATCTCCCTGTTTGTGATCAGGTAGCCCTGGGGAGGTGATAAAGAGACAGAACTTGCATCTCCTGGTTGCAGCTGAAACAGCAGCTTGCTCCCCACCTTCGTGGCTGGTAGCTCTGCTGTTCCATCACCTGCCCATCAATCATGTAGGAGATCATCATGATCTGGTCCGTCTCTGCATCAGGAAACTTCAAGGGGAGTTTGGTGGTTTCAATGTCAAAGGCAAGGACAACGGGATCCTGAATAAAGCCCAACACATCAAAACAGATTTTAAAGCTGAACTGAAGGTGATTACCATCAGGTTCACCAAACCCAGTACTGGGGCAGCATGTGAACCAGCTCCTCCTGGTAACCATGTACCCAACTCAACAGCACTAAACCCCACAAATGCCACGGAGTGACACCAGCTGCATGTTGTGGTTGACTGCTGGAAGTCAGCTTCTAGGAGAGCCCCCTTGCACAGAGCCCCTTGCACAGAGCCCCTTGCACAGAGCCCCTTGTAGACACTTACCGGCCGCTCCACCAGGTCGTCCCGCCGGGTGATCTCGGGGGGGAAGGTGCTGCCCCGGTAGCGCACGTTGTACCAGTGAGCCTGGTGACAGAACAGCAGGCACAGCCTCACTGCAAGGCTGCTCCCAGCAGCACTTCTGTGTGTAGGCTAAGAACAGAGCTCTGCAGACTGAGCGTCATTCAGAAGAAAGGCACAAGCTGGGGCTGCACACCAAGCACTTGACTGAGGTGGGAGGACAGCAGTAGGAAAGCACAGCTTTTCCAGCCTCCTCATCCCTTACCACGTGGATCTTCAGGTCGATGGAGAGCCGCACGTGGTAGGGCACGTCGTACTCCCGCATGTCCACGATGTTGTCCATTTGGTTGGTGATCCTTCTGGAAGCTCCTTCCTCCACTGTGGTCAGGCTGCCTCCAGCCAGAGCACTGCATGGAGCAGAGGAAAGCAGCTCCTGTACGTCAGAAGGTCAGTGCTCATCTTGCACATAGCACCATGCACATGAAAGCAACACAGCAGCAACATCCAAAGAGCAGACAGAAGTTGGCAAAGAACAGAGTGAGAAACGTTTCCCCTTAACACAACGACCATCTTTGTGCAAGGATGGTCCTCAGGACTGACAGCATCCCTTCACTCTCCATCTGACATCCACTTTTTCTTATACTCATGTGCCACATCTGTGCAGAGGTGCTGGCAAAATCCCACAAATAACTGTATAACAAGACGGTTTTGGATTTATTAAATAAGGTAAAAAGTCTAAAGATAAAGGAGCAGCCCAGGAGCTGAACAGCAAATCTACACCTTCCAGGTGAACAGAGAATGCTATTTCCCATGATTCTTCTTCCTCATATATCTTTGAACTGAAATCAGACATTTTCAGGGACAGGAAAACAAAGAGAAGGTCAAATTTTTCATTTGCATTTTTCTGGCAGACTTTAAAAACTTGTGGTATTATCTACTGTGTTTCCAGTACTGTAAACAGCTGCCCATTCTGGTAGAAAAAAGCTTTGTTTTGTTTTTCCTTCAGTCACAGCCCGTGCTGAGGATGCTCTCAGTGCTCTGATTGAAACTGGGCCATCTTCTGCAGGGCACAAGGGACTCAAGATCGCTGCAGGCCAGAGGAACCACCACCAGACAGTGCATCCAAGGGGCTCTGGGGCCCTCTTGAGGCACAGCACTGAGCAGCACAAACCATCACACGAGGATTCAGCTCTCAGAACGGAAAACCCCTAAGAAACATCACAATAAGGATCAAGTGCCACGGGAAGAACTCTCACCTTGACAGCATGGATGTGTAGACATCGCTGGCCTGGTTGCGCTCCCTGTTCTTCCTCACAGCGGGGAAGATCTCCTTCCTCACTTTCACCAAGTCGTCCACAGTGCTGAAGGACAGCTTGAGGTAGTGTCGCTTCAGCCCCACCAGGTGGTTAGGCTGCAAAGCAACGGGAACAACAGGGAGGACAGTGAGAATGCCGTGACTCGGGGTGCTGGGGAAGGCTGACTGTGCTGCTGCACGTCTGGTGTGTGCTCATGGAGAGGGATGAAGTGGCACAGCAGCTGCCCAGGGAGGTGGGGGGGTCACCGTCCCTGGAGGTGTTACAGAACTGTGGGGATGTGGCACTGAGGGAGGGGGGCACAATGGGGTGGGTTGGGGTTGGACTCGGGGATCTTTGAGATCATTCCCAACCTTAACAATACCATAGTAACACTGAGCAACTTCTGATATATAGTGCAGAGTGGGTAATAAGTTGAGGTGGAGCACACTGCTCCCTTCATGACTCACTGAGGTGGGTGATGCCTGCATCCATCAGTGTTTATAAGGCATTTGGTCCAATGTGCCTTAACTCTGCGGTGCTCCTCATCTCCGGAGGTCCCTTCCACCTGCACTACTCTGTCCTGTTGCCCCCACCCCCCTTCTTATCCCCTGCCTGAAAGCGCAGAGGAATACACACCAGATCCAGATCTTCTTTTGGGACAGTTTCCAGCTTTGCAATCTTCCCTTGAAACTTCTTGGCCAGGAAGGAGGACACCTCCCGCTCGCAGCCCTGCAGAGGAGCACAGCTCAGCCCTGTACCCCCGCAGCCCCACACAGCACAGCGAGGGCAGGACTGGCTCTCACCTGCTGGGTGGCCACGTAGAAGTAGGGTCTGTAAGGCAGGGCCACCTGGGAGGGGAGCACACAAACACATACGCTGTTTCAACCGTACTGGTCAGGGGAGCACAGGGGGTGGTTGGCAGGGCGCAGGGCACACCTTGAAGCGGCTGCCATCATCCTGGATGAAGTAATAGTCCACAGCGCTCACCGCCCGCCGGTCCTCATCCAACACCTCGGTCTGCAACCAGGCACGGCGTTTTCAGCCCGGCTCCTCGCTCAGCCCGGCTGGCCGATCCCTCGCCACTGNTCCCCCCTGAACCGCTCCGTACCGGGTGCATGTTGATGAGCCAGCCCGTCCGCTCGCAGGGCTCCGCGGGCCGCTCGAAGCCGAACAGCGCGTCCAGCCGGTCCGTGCGCTGCGACCGCTCCAGGCGCTTGAGGGCGGACACCGCGGGGCCATCGTCCCTGCGAAGAGCCGTGCCGTCAGCCTCCGCCCGCCGCACCACCACGGCTGCCCACCCCCGGGCTGCCCACCCCCGGGCTGCCCACCCCCGGGCTCACCGCGTGCCCTCGGGATCGCCGCCGCCGCCGCCCCGCAGCACCATCCCCTCAGCCGCCCGCACAAGAGATTTCGCGCCCTGCGCTCAGCTCCCGCCAGCTCCAAGCCCCGCCCCTCATCGAGAGCGCCAATCAGAGAGCGCCTCAGCCCCGTCGCCCACACCCCCCGCCAATCGCGGGCTGAGAAGCCTGCACGCTCGTCAAGCGCTTCCCTGCCTCCAGGCCACGCCCCCGA
>VXAB01007550.1:0-41096 GCA_013399175.1 Odontophorus gujanensis | reverse complement strand
AAGTGGATGATGCCAGGTTCTTTTTGGTGGTGCCAAGTGACCGGACAAGGGGCAACAGGAGCAAATTGGAGTACAGGAAATTCCATAAATCAAATCTCACTGAGGGTACTGAAGGTGGCCCTCTACAAGTGCAGGATTCTTCTGAGAGTGTACACTGAAAAACGTTGAAAGAAAAGACATACAGCTACTATAAGGAATATAGTGTAATAAAAAAAAGAGTTGAAAACACAGGTCAGTTGAAAACATGGTTGGACTTGATCTTATTTTATGAGGAAAACCTTTACTGTGGGGGTGACAGAGGGAACAAGCTGGAGAGGCTGTGAAGTCTCCTTCTCTGGAGATTTTCAAACCCTGCTTTTAGACACTTAACTGTGTAACATACTGTAGGGAAGCTGCTTTAAGGGGGGGTTGGACTGTGGGATCCCTCCCAACCCCTACAATTCCGTGACTGTGGGAGGTACCTGTTGTAGTAACAGCTCTTTGCAGGCAGCTGCTGGACCTCCTGGAGAGGTAGAGGCCCTGTGTTTTCAGAAGGCAGATGTCTTCACAGCATGGCCACTAAATGAGGAACCAAGGTTTTTTGATCCAGTAGGTTTTCATTGGTGACTGTCTGTCCACTTCTAGTGATCAAGTCAGGTAAGGGAAGCAGGCCCAGCAGTTGGTGGCTCAGAAGGCTTTGGCATTGCTGTTGAAAGGTCAGAATTTATGCACTGATAAATCCCTCCTTTTGCCTGACTATCCTGTCACTCCTTTAGCCTGGCAGTGGGAGCAGAAACTGCCTGCTTTCTTGGACTTAGCTGTTCTCCAAATCTTCAACAAGAAATGGGTCTTTCGACTGGAGGACCTTATAGAGCTTCTCTTGGGCCTTAGGCCCTTTTTTCTCAGCTAGGTCCAGCAGAAATCGATTCTTCTTCTGTTTGGTATTTTGAGCTTCCACTTCCTCTTCTTCTTCACTGTTGATTACATCGTCAACCCTTAAGTTTTGTAGAATGGAAGAGAGCTGCCCCATCCTGGAACAAAGCTCTGTCTTGTGCTTGTTCATGAACTCTGCACCTAGCAGACACCAGAGCCTGTGTTACTGTGCTGCATGAGGCAAGGCAGATTGGTTCCTGCTGTGGTACTCTGCATCCTGGCTGACACACCCAAGAGCTGTTCACTCCCACAGCCAAGTGCTCCCATTCCCTCCAGTGCACATCCAAGGGGCTGAGCCAGCAGAAGAGAGCTCCCTCATCAGCGGTGGAAGCATTGGAGCCAAGGCAAGGACAAGGCCAGAGCTGAGAGAGGTCAGGTCAGTGACAGCCCAGGAACTGCCCCTTTCAGTGTTCCTACAGTATTTGAAGCAAGTGGGAAGCACTGGCTCTGTTGTAAAGTATGAGATGCACTAACTGTATCAGTTATTGAAAGTCTAATGAAATATTTGTAGGCTGTGAACTGTGTTAGCTGTGGCTCATTCTCTATAAAGACAGTATGTCTGATCACAAAATAGACAAAACAGTTTGGAGGGTCCCCAGCAATATGACAGTTTACAGAGTGTGCTGCCAGCAGTAAGGGAATACTTTGAGGGGTGGGAAAAGGGTGGTTATCTGTTTTAAGCCAGAAGAAGGAAAACCCCAAATAAATATTCAGACTCAATAAATGCAGCTCTGAAAAACTGTACTGACCTGAAGAGATCTTGGAGACTCTTCTAGTAAGAATAAAATCACCTGAAAGAGAAAAGAGGGAGATTACAAAATACACCATCACTGAAATGGAGACCCTTTCTGAAAGTTTTACTGAGATACCTGATCTTCCACAAAACCATTAGCCGTTATTTCCTGCTTACATTATTTTTGCCCATCTGTAGAGAACTCAACTAAGTGGGGTCCAGGGCTGTGTACACTTGTGGGTGTTAGTGTGAGGGTGCAGAATTAGCCTAATAAAGAAGGGATCCAAGGGCACAGTGCCATACCCTGCACTCAGTGTCTGAGCATCTCTTTTTACTGTCATGAGAAGTGCAGCTCGCTGTCCCATCATCTCAGTTCCCCTTAGAGATGGACCTGATCCTACCTGATCTCAGTGATGCCCTCCAGATCACAGTGTCACTGTGTCTGTCTGTAATAAGGAATTCAATTTCCTCTGCCATATTCCTGATGTAGATCTCAACAAAGAACTGTTGCTCCTTTGGACTCTTGTAGCAAAATGGCAAGTGTGGCTGTAGGGATAAGAAGGAAGTTGAGTCTCACCCTGAGGAACTGTGAGTTTACACATTTTCTGGCCACACAGAAAAGAGGAAAAAAGTCCCAGAGGAAGGGAACTCTGGAATGTCTCATCTCCTTCATGAAGTGAGAGTGTGTTGTCAGTTCTAGATTGGTTCAGCCTAGGCTTTATCTAGCAGAACACTGAAAGCCTTGAAGAGCAGAGATTTTACCCCCATTTTAATGTTAGAGCTCTGAGTGTTGCACCACCACTCCAATTTGGAGAACATGACATGCAAGCAGATGGACAGGGTTTATTCATCTTGGAGAAGAAAAGACAAAGGAAAGAACTAATTCAACAATGTTAAGGGGGGGGGGAGGGTTAAAGAAAAGACAGAGCCTCTTGGGAGTGTATAGTGATGAGACAAGGCAACATACGCACGTTGAGACAAGGGAAGTTCTGATTAGATAATAGGGAAAAGATCACAGTGCTGAACTAGAGACCCAGAGAAGCTGTGGTATTTTCTGTATCACTGGAAATAATAAAAAAGGGAACAGTCCAACTTACTTCAGGCAAAATCTTCACTCTAGTGTTACTGGACACCTGATATTTGTAGCCAAAGAACAGAGGGCTGAATGGAGGAGGCTTGGGAATAAGCTTTGAGTTCCAGCTCATCTCTTGTTTTTCAATGGCCTGTAAACATCAAGGATCGCTTCTGAGAGATGAAAAAAGGATCTGCAAGCTGGAGATAGCTCTCACTGCCCTCGGAAAGTCAAGGAGAGAAGAGACTGACCCAGTCAGAACAGATCCTGAACATTCATCACAGGCAGTGCTGTAAGAGGGTAAGGGCTGAGCATCTGCTGTGTAGCCACCTATGACTGTGCATGGCAGCAGCCAGCAAGTCTGTCACCTGCTCTGCTCCACGCTGCAGAGCATCCTGTGCCATGTCTTCAGTCATGCTAGGATATGCTGTCCCAGCTGAAAACACAGAGTGATTCCTGGAGCAGAACTGAGAGGGCTCTCTGCTTAACAAATCCACTCCCTCCAACTGCAGCCACTCCAAATGTCATCCTCTGAGCTCATCAAGATCCCTCCATCTTACCTGCTTCACAGAGATGTCATCTGGGATCAGGTAGAGATGCAGGGTTGTATTTGCAGCAGAGAGCTGATGGAAGATTAGCACTAAGGAGTGCATGGGGAGAGAAATGGTTGAACGTAACTTTCTCCAAACCACCCCAAGAAGTGAAAAGCTGGGATTCTCCAGGACAGCAGAGAAAGCCATCACTTTTGTTGGCTTCTGGATGGTCATCAGCTGGGATTCAAAATGGGCAATAGAGCATCCACTGATATCTGCATCTGAAAGAGACAGCAAAGGCAACAAGGTTGTACTTTGTCTTCCTCACACCCTACCAGGTTACCTCCTTCTCTTTGATGGTTTACTAGAAGAAAGGAGACACATACCAACACAAAATGACATGCTCTGCTTTAGGGGTGAGGTGTACCCTGGGATTTGCGGGGTTCCTCTGCCCAGCAGGGTATTAGAGGCCTTTGCAATTGTTCCTTTGGGCTCAGAGAACTGCAAACTTGAGGTAGCAGCTTGGGACTGCTGCAAAGCTGGGCAGAACCTTATGGGTCATCACAGCCACTGGGAGAGGAGGGAAGGAGAATCCAGTGGTGTGAGCGCAGAGCAGGTAGGGGGAAAAGCACTGCAAAAGGTTAATGCAACATGAGAAAAGGATGGAGGATGGTGAAGCAAGGTGGAAGAATACAAGAGAACATAGGACACCTCTGAAGGGAGGAAAAATTTGGCCCCATCTGGAGAGAGGTCCCCAGGAGCTGTTTTGGTAAGTCACTGTTCTGTGCCCACCTGTGTGAGCAGGGCCTGGAGGCATTTCTGGGGGGCAGGGACTGCAGGCTGAGAGAAGGCAGCCTGGGAGAAGCCAGGTGGCTGAGGGGCAGGGGGCTGTGTCAGGGAGCAGGTCCCACGGCTGCCATACCTTCCAGGCAGACGAAGTGAGGGAGATATACAGCCCGCACTGTTCCAGGCGGCGCCCAGATGTTGAAAAGAGGCCCAACAGGTAGCCACACTTTCTGGTCAGCCTCTTTCAGATGCACGGTCCAGGTGTCATGGCTGTACACGATGCAGGCCTCTGACTGCACCTCGAAGGCAAGGCCTGTCTCAGAGCACTGGAAGATGCCTGGTCCAGGGAGATAAGCTCTGCAAATGGGAGAGAGGGCAGGCTCATGCTCTGTGCAATGAAGGCTTTTGGAAGGAGTTCCCACTTCTCCTAGGAGCTCTTACTTGTATACGGTTTGTTCTGTCAAAACGTCTGGATCTATCTCCGGCCTCACTTTTTGAAGCTCCTGCAAAACAAGTGTGACTGGTTTGGGGCTGAGTGGGGATTGGACATACGGATGATCCATAAGTGCACTGGGTTGCAGGAGGCATGCTGAGAACTGCAGTGAAGCACAGTGCAGGTTGGCCCATGAGCTGGGAACCTCAGCACAGTAGTGAGCAGCTCTGACCAAGCTATGTTATTTTGCTTTTTTTTTCCCTGTCCAGAGAAGAGAATTAAAATGAAGAAAGAATGGTGAAGGAGAGCCAGTTTGAAAGTGGCAGGGGTCTGGTGCAAGCGGGCTGCCCGGTGGCCTTGTTGCAGAAATGTTCTCTATGTGCAAGCTCTGTCTCATGGCCAAAGGCAACCCAGCATGGTGCCTTCTTTTAGCAGCTCCCCGATACTTCTGCCCTTACTGACACCTGACATGGTGTGGGAAGCAGCAGTTCAGCAAAGGAGTGCTCATGAAAGCCCAGTGCTTTTGTTTACTTGCTGTGGTTGTATATCAAGCATGCTGTGTTTCTTTTACCTCTTCAGAACAAGGGGACTACAGACCCTGCTGTGTTGTCCAGAAAACGTCACTCATCAGTGAAGAGGCCATGAGAATCGATGACTGGCAACTGCCCTGGGATCCGAGGCAGGCAGGCAGGCTCTGTACTGATATGCATTCTCATGACCCTTGAACGTGGCTGCTCAGTGCTGTCATTAAGCAAGGTGCCCTTGAGAAATCCTGCACACTGACATAGCAAGGAGGGCTGAACACTTATCCTCCACTGGCATGGGGAAGGCACCAGTTAATGCATGCATCCCTGGCGCATCAGCAGGAATGATAATGGTTGGATGTGCAGAGCAATACCTGGAGCCCCAGAATACAATTTCACATGCTGATTTTTGGGATGTATTTTGAGCATGGAAATTCTGAATAGCAAAGTTTCTATTTCCTGGGAGAGATGTAGTTGGCTGCTGGCTTGCTTCAGCTGAGAGAATGCAGTGGATGCAGACAGATGAGATGTTTAGCAGGCAGAATAAGTTTGGGATTTGAATGAGTTGAAGAGAGCCTCTCTACTAATGTAAAATGGAGCAATGCATGCTGAGTTAGCACAGCAAGGAGACTGGACTCTTCTGGAGTCCAAAGAATTGCTGTGAACAGCAGGACCCGGAGGTACAGGTGGGAGCTGAGGTCTGCCTGCTGTGCCCTGTGAGGACTGGTAAGGCTGCTGCAGAGCAGAGCTGTGGGCAAGGACCCTTACCTGCCTCACACAGTGACAGCTTCTCTCCTCTGCTGGAACATCTGACTGTGGCCATTTCTGGATTTCCTGGATAAGGGAACATAGGAAGAGCACTCCCAAAAGCCAGATTTCTCCCCTCAGTCATGCTTGCTTGCCAGAGGCATGAAGAGAGGCCTCTTGGATGCAGCACTGCAGCAGGACATTGAGTGCCACGGATCCCTGCAGGGATGGCTGCAGGCTCAGGGTGCTGTCACCCTGCCTGCTGCCCAACCCTGTTGCACTCCTCCCTCCATCCCAGGCCCCAAGCATCCCACCCGGCCTTACCTTTGCACTTGTTGAGTTGATGTCTGCCAGACCGCTCTCCATTTCTGTTGATGACTCCATGCCTGCCTGACCTTCCAGCATTTCCATTGTTGGGGTGACGCCTGCCTGACCTCCCTGCATTTCTATCTTTGAGGTGGCACCTGCCAGACCGCTCTGCACTTCCATCAGTGGTACTTGTTTCCTCATGCCTGGAACAAGAAGATGGTCATCGTCTCTACAACTCACTGCAATCACCTGAAAGGAGGATGCAGCTGAGGAGGGTGTTGGTCTCTTTCCTTGGGTGACAAGTGACAGGATGTGAGGTGACACTGGGGAGGTTTAGACTGGATGTCAGGAAGAATTTGTTCACAGAAAGGGTGTCCAGGCATTGGGACCACCCAGGGGGGCAGTGAAATCACAGTCCCTGGAGGTATTTAAGGGATGTGTGGCTGTGGCACTGAGGGACAAAGTTTAAAGGTGGATTTGTAGTGCTAGGTGTATGGTTGTTCTTGATCTAATGGAGCTTTTCCAAACAAAATGAAGCCATCCTCCTTCTCCCAGTCTTTCCCATCTCATTAGCTGCATGGTCCCTGTGTGCACCACTGCATGCTCCCAGATTTACTGTAGCTTTTGCGTATGAAGCGGACACACACTTGCCACCCATGCAGATCCCCTTCCTCCACAATGGTGCCAGTGAGGGCTGTGATCTTACCTGAGCCACCTTGCTCCATCACTAACCCAGATGAGTCACCACCTCGCACTGCAACAGCAACACAAAGCAGAGGAGAGCTCAGGAACCCCTCATGTCAAGGGAAGCATTCCCCCACATCCATTTCCCTTTCTGCCCTCCCCTCCCAGTTCTTCCCTCCCGAGGCATAGGGCTCCCTGCTTGATGGTCCTCTTGCCCCTTCCCCTTGGCAGCCAGAGGCCATCCTGCTCCCATGGCCACTCCCCACCTCTGGCCTGGTACTTACACTTAAGAATGAAGTCTATAATGGCGTTAGGGGTAATGTTGTAATGTCTCAGAGTTAGTTCATTCATCAACACCTTGCCTTTATAAATCAGTATTAACTCAGAAGGTTTGCAACCAGTCTTCTGTTCAAATAGCTTCTTCACCTCCAGCACTGTGTTGTCCAAAGACACCGTCAGAACATGAATGTATCCACCCAAACGTCTCAAACATATGGAGATTCTGGAGCTGAGTGTGGGCTTCATCTTCCCTGTGTTGACCCTTCGAGACATCTGAAACGCGGTGATGTCTGGGCCGAGGGCTCACGAGGGTCTCGGGACTGCAGACTGCCGAGAGCAGGCAGAGCTGCCCGCAGTTCTTCTGCCTATGTCACTTCCCATGAAAGTGAAACCGCTGTGATGTGGGGGGGAAACGCAGCATGTTATCACTCCCTCCTCTGGCCTCCATGTGTCAGGGCAGGGAGACAAGGAGACAGAGAAAGCAGAGGGACAGGGAAGCAGAGAGACTGGGAGATAGAGGTTCTTCCTGAGGGCATGGCTTGCACTAGGACTCCTTCCGTGTGCCACCAAGGAGCACCCAGGACCATACCCTGTGCTTCCTGAGTTGCCCCCATTGCACTTGGCCACAGGTGGGGTCATGTGTCATGGCACTGATCTGTCCATGCCCCGTGCTGGGGGCTGCAGGCTCAACAGTGCCACAGTGTTTGTCCCCTCCTGCTGCTGGTCCCGTGGGCCTGTGGGCAGAGGGAATCTCACCTTCAGAAAGGGCTCAGTCGCAGCAAGGAGAGCTGTCCCGTGCCTGGCAGCCAGTCAGGAGCTGGGCCTCCCCTCCTTGAGATGGGAGGATGGAAATTCAGCCCAGGACTAAGGGAAATGTGTAAGTAAAGCTCCATCAGAATGCAGTCAACATCCTACACAATATCAAAGATGTATCATCAGTGTGAAAGGCAGTAGTGACCCAACACAGTCTGCAACGAGGGAAGAAAAACTTTCCTCTGCACTCAACGTGGTCTCAAAAAACATAGAGATAAAACAATGTATATCTGGGGCACGTACTAAGAAAAGGCACATAAAGATGCTGACACACACCCAAACAGGGTATGATGGATAAGGAAAGTAGTTTACTGCAGAAAATAGAGAGCATTCCAGGCAGGCAGGAGAGGGAATAGATCCCTGTCTCCAAAGCTAGGAAAAAAATGTATATCCAGAAGGATGATAAGTGATATGAGAAAGAATGGGATTGGCTATTTCCAAGAAGAAGGAATAATTCTGCCCAGGCAGCAGATGGTGACTCCCTCACCTTGTTTTACAGCAGTGGACCAAAAACTGAGCACCAAGCATTTCACCCATCTGTCAGTGTGTGGCTGTGGTGCCTGCACTGCAGCCTCAGGCTGCTGAGCCCAGAGGGGTTCCTAAGAGCTGGATCAAAAAGCAGAGATCTTGCTGGTGACAGGGCCCTCCTGATCATGGAAACACAGAAGTGTGGAGCCATAGGACCACGGAACCACAGAACCATGGAACCATAAAACCACAGAGCCACGGAAGCAGAGAATCCAAGCTGGAAGAGACCCATAAGGATCACAGAATGATTTGACTTGGAAGAAACCTTTAAAAGCCATCTGTCCCAACTCTCCTGCAGTGAACAGGGACATCTGCAGCTCTATCAGGTGCTTAGAGCCCCATTCAGCCTAACCTTGAATGTCTCCAGGGATGGGGCATCCTCCATATCTCTGAACAACCTGTGCCAGTGTGTCACTACCCTTATTGACCTTCCAGTACCCAAAAGGGGCCTACAGAAAAGTTGAGGAGGGATGTTTTTTAAAGGCATGTAGTGACAGGACAAGGGGAGATGGCTTTAAACTGGAAGAGGGTAGATGTAGACTTGATAGTAGGAAGGAATTCTTTACTATGAGGGTGGTGAGGTGCTGAACAGGTTGCTCAGAGAGGCTGTGGATGCCCCCTCCCTGGAAGCATTCAAGGCCAGGCTGGATGGGGCTGTGAGCAACCTGGTCTAGATGGAGGTGTCCCTGCCTATAGCAAGGGGTTGGAACTACATGATTTTAAATCTCCCCTCCAACCCAACCCATTCCACGATGCTGTGATTGTAAAANGTGCGGGGTAGGGGGTGGGGGTAGCATCCCGCGTAGGGAAAATAGGGGGCTGACGGTCCCGCGCTGTCTAACCGGGTCCCGGTACCGGCTCTGCGCGGGGTACTGCGGGTGGTTCGGTACCGCAGCGAGCGCTCGGGGAGTGATAGCAGCGAGAAACCGGGCTGCGGGTGCTGCGGGAGGAAAGCTGCGTTTCTCTTGCGTTCCGACAGCTCGGCGCGCACTGCAAGTTTGTTGGTCACTGTTCGGGGAGTGTGAGCCCACCCGGTGGGGCCGGAGAGGTGCGGGTGCTGCGGTTCGGGTGAGCGAATGGGGGGAAAGCGGGGAGCCCTGTGGTGGTCCCGTCTGAAAGCGAACGGCGCGGTCCCAGAGCGATGCCGGGAAGCAGCAACGTGGAGGTGCCGTGCTTAGCTGTTAGGCTTGGAAATCGCTCCCACGGTGAGCTCCTTCTGCTCTGCTTCGGTGGGAAACACGCTTGTCCCTCGTGCAATAGTGAGATGGTGATGGTGGCGAGCAGGACTTCCCTCTAACGCAGCGATGGAGCCTCTTTTCGTTGCAGAACGCTCTGAGTTTTGCATCCAGCAGCCCTCACCTGGGCGACTTTTCAGCATTTTGCCATTTATGGGCGCACCTTTGAGATCTGGACCAAATCTCTCGTTTAATTATTAATGTCAGAACATTTTCCACGCAGCTTGCAGAGGACGCGTTGGAGCGGCGGCGATGAGAATGAGCCTTTAACCCGGAGCCTCTAAAGTGCTGAAGCAGCAGGCGGTAGAACGGTTGTGGCTGATTGCGGTCTGACAGTGCCGCTGCACTCCTCCAGGAGCCGGCGGGGCACGTTTGTGGCAGCTTTTGCAGCTGGAGATGGGCAGTGGGGTGAGGGGTCCCTCCCAGCTCGTGCCCTGGGCTGTGCGGGGCAGTGTGATGGTGTAGGGTGCAGCATCCTGGAGATGGGGATGGGACCGGTGGCACAAATGTGGGCATTTCCCTCCCCAGGTGCTCTGTAGGGCTGGTCTATGTGAGCGCTGGGGCTCAGGGGTTTGTAGGACCCCGCGTGCATCCCCGGTAGCGTAGTTCCTAAAAGAAACGCTTCCTGGCATCCAGGATGGAGACCCAAATTGTTTTAGAAGCCCGAGTTTGACCCACTCTAAAAACGCTGTCCTAGCTCTGCTCTGCAGGACTCTGTTCTCCTCCTGGTGGCTCTTCCCAACCCCCGCACTGTCCCCGGGTCAGGGCTTGGGCTGACAGCGTGTCGTGCACAGCAGGATCTGCGGGGTGCTGGGAGTGCCTCGGGACCCCTGAGGCTCCGGCCACACCTGGGCTGTGTTCAGAGTCATGCATCCAGAGGAGAGTTGTGCTTTCCTTGGCAGCACAGCCCGTGTTATTCTGGAGACGGAGCCAAGAGCCAGCCCCGGCTCCTTTCGGCTCAGAGGAGTGTTAGCATTGCTACGCCAAGCAGGGATTGGGGGTGGGGGGTCTGTCGGTGTGCAGAGACCACTGTGTGGCTCTGGCTCACGTGAGAGCGGATCCTGTGAGACATAAGAGAAACGGAGAGCCCCTGTGCAAGGAGGACACCAGAAGTTGCTTGTGCAAAATGGTGCCTGGGTGCGGACCTGGGGTAAGCACCATGGAGAGCAAAGGTCTGCTGGGGATGGAGGATGGAGTGGCACAACGGAAGGGACAAGTGGGTACATTTAGGATGGAAACAGGAGAAGGTTTGTAACTTGTAACTCAGGGGAGTGCTGTTTGGGGACGGTCCTTCTGGTGTCATGCACTGGGTCTGTGAAGCTGGCTGGGTTAGAGTGCAGTGACATCCAGGACTCAGGGGGGCTGCCAGCACATCTGGGGGTGGTGAAGGGTCTGGGGGCTTTTGGGGCTGAGCCTCAGGGTTCACAGGGAAGCCCAGTGCCTGGCTCTGCTCTCAGCCTGTGGTGTGAGTCACATGTGCTTCTGCCTTCTCCGTTGTCCTTCCACTCCTTGTTTGCAGCAGATGCTGTGTGCTCCAGGATGTGGCCAGGAGGATGGGATGGGATGGGATGCAGTGGAGATCAAGGCCATGGTGGGGTTTGTGCTTCTCTCTGTTTGCAGGGTGTGCCCAAAACAGGTCTCCTGCTGGAACTGCTCAGCAGTTCCCACTGTGCTCTGTGTGAAAGACAATATTGTGCATATACAGAGAGTTGGCAAGGAGGGAACTCTGCAGTAGATATGATGCGTTTTGGGATCAAGGATTGTTTTTTTCCACAGTGGGGACTAGAGCCAGAGCCAGCTCTTTCCTGCAAGTGTGGATGGTGCCATCAGGTGCCCCGAGCTCCTGTGTTCGGTGCACAGCTTTGCAAACCCAAATCTCTCTCCCAAGCAAAGGCACGTGGTCCTCATTGTGCTTTAGAGCAGACAGTTTTGGGACTGGGGGCAGATTTTGCCTGGATTCCCAGCTGCAGAGAGGGGAAGGCAAACCTCACCTCTGGACTCACTCCAGCAGGTCCATGTCTTTCTTGTGCTGGGGGCCCAGGGCTCTCCAGGGTGAGAGCTCTCCAGGTGGGATCTCACAAGGGCAGACCAGAGGGGGTCATCATCCTGCTGGCTGTGCTTCTTTTGCTGCAGCTCAGGATGCAGTTGGCTTTCTGGGCTGCAGGCACACACTGCTGGCTCATGTTCAGCTTTTCGTCAGCCAGCACCACCGAGTTCTCCACCTATATTTGTGTTTGGGATTGCCCAGTGCAGGACTTTGCACACGGGCTCACTTCTTGAGCCTGTTGAAGTCCCTCTGGATGGTATCCCTTACATCCAGCATGCTTACCTCACCACACAACTTGGCCTTGTTTGAAAACCTGCTGAGGGTGCAATCAATCCAGCTGTCTATGTCACCTACAACAATATTAAGTAACACCAATTCATTGTGGACCCCTGTGGAGTACCACTGGTTTCTGGGTTCCACCTGGACTTTGAGGGCTGCTGACCACAACCATTTGATTGCAACCATCCCACCAACCCCTTGTGCAACAGATGATCCATCTGTCACCTCCATGCCTCTCCAATTCAGAGACAAGGATGTCTTTTTTTTATCTACCAAGGCTGTGACCTCAATGTAGGAGGCCACCAGATCTCTCAGACATGACTTGCTTTTACTGAAGCTGTTACTGAAACCTCTCTGTTTTCCATGGGCCTCAGCATCGTTCCCAGGTTGATCTGCTCCAGGATCTTGGAGAAGCAAATGAGGATCTAGGCTTTGCTGGAGAGTCTGTAGGAGGGCTGGAGCAAAACGCTTCCAGCACTGTCATGACTGCCCAAAGTGCCAGAGCAGATGGAGAGATTTCCATCCTCAAGCTGAGGGTAACTTCTGGAAGGCCTTCTTATCTGGCCTTCCAGAGAAGAGGTTACCTGGATGAGCTGAAAGAAGGGCACTACTGATAGACATCAGGGACCTTCCAGCAACTCCACAAGCGTAGCATAGAGCCATCTCCTCAGTCCTGCACTCTTCAGAGACAACCTCAAAGCAAGTCCTGAGGAGAAGGTGCTCAAATACTTTGAGCCCAAAAACCATCTGCAGTAACTCATAATACTTCTGGAGGGATAAGTTCTTGAGACAGAAATAGGTGCATGTTTGCAAACAATGGGACCGAAGTGCAGTAAAAAGTGAATCTTATTTTATGCAGAGGCAGTTAAAAAATAGCATCTCCTGTTGAGCTTGAAGCTCTAGGACGTTCCCTGTGAATATCTGTGCTACGGATGATTGAGAGCTAGATAAACAAAACTGCCACGGGGAATAGTGCTCGAGAGATCAAGGGCACAGCTGGATTCCTGGTCCTGCAAAGCAGGGAATTGTTGACCTGAAATGGCTCAGAGGGGCCGTGCTCAGAGCCATGGAGAGTGGCAAAATACTCCACAAGTCTGAGGACTGAGAGAAAAAGAAAATCCCTCCCAGGCCCTGCATCTGAGCAGTGGGTGCTGTGAGAGTGGCGTGGTGCTGGTATTGGGTTGAACATCTTGACTTGTCGGTTCTTGGGAGTGCTGCATATGGTGGAAGGGGTGTGGATGGAGATTTTGGGACGGTCTCCGACTGCCAAGAGTGGAAATCCACATCCTCAGTCATCCTTCAAGTCTCAGCCTTTTCTACTGATAGGTGTCTGAGAGGTCTGGTGCCCATGGAACTTTTGGCCTCACCAAGGTTCGTTATTCAAAGCTTAGTGCAGGGTTATCTCACGTTGCTCAGAGATGGGGAGATCATGAGATAACGTGACATCCAGAGACCTTTTAACTGAAGCTCTTCCAGGATCCTGTGGCTCTACAGTGGCACTTGGCTGTGGTGCTCCCAGGTGCAAGGCTCAGCCTGTTGCTTTTGGGGCTCAAATAGAGCTCACAGTGCTTGCTGTGTACGGCTGTAGGACCCCACCAATGAGCATGTCAGGCAGCAATCAACCTTCCATCCCCTCCCAAGGGTCAGCCCAGGCACAGCCTGTCCCTCCTAAGGGCCTGCGGGGACCATCAGTAGGGGAACTATACGGGGGATTGCTTCAGATTGCTGCCTTGAAGGCCTAAACAAAGCATTCACTTCATTCAAATGGCCAATACACATGGGCAGGCACCCAGCAAGTCCCTCAGAAACCAGCCAGACCGGCTGGGAAGGAGTCCCACAGCCTTGGACTGTGTGTTGGCACCTCTGGAGGGTTGGGAATCTTCACATGGTATTTGCTTTTATTGCTTTACAGTCAATTACTGTCTTGTGTCACTGATACCTCAACAGCTGCAGCTCTTCTTTCTCTCATACAAAACCGTTTTCCATTTCTTACTGTGAGTTTTGGCGAAGGTCCACATAGCAGCACAGCAGATACTGCATGTGACTTTGCTGCTGTATTTTTCCCAAATCTTCTGCATTTGTGTGCCTCCTTCCTTGACCCTTTTTTTTTTTTTTTTGCATTTGCTCTTGCATAAGTATTGGCATGCTGCTCTCCTTGGATGCTCTCACCCTTGCCACTCAGTGACTTGGCTTTTCCCTTTCCATTCCCTCTGCAAATGAGCTTGTCTGGGAGCTCTGCACAAGCCCTGTGTCTCTTTGAGGACTGGATGTGGCTCTCACAGTGCATTCCTGGCTCATCCACAGGGTCCTGCACGGGCTCGAGGAGTGGGCCTGTATGAACCCCATGAAGTTTGACAGGGTTGAATGCAAAGATAGCCATGTCTGTGGGTGCCCCATCCTCAGTGCTGCTCCAGGCCATGGGTGGGCCCTGGGCAGCCCGCTCTGGTGGGGGCAACAAGCCCAGGGCAGGGGGTGGCACTGGGGGGACTGTAAGTTCCCTTCCAACCCTACATGCTGTGACTCTACGAAACATTTAATTCTAGCCTTCCCAAAGGCAGGGCTTTGGAAATTTATTAAAGCCTGGAGGTGACCCAAGCGATGCTGGTGATTTCAAGTTTCAGAAGGGTTTTTCTGCCCCGTGCAGGTGCCGAAGGACGCCTGAGGCCCGGTGCCAGCGGGCAGCTGCCATGCGAGGCTGTGCTCGTGCCCTCGCTGCTCTGCCCACCGTCCCTGCTGCGTTCCCGGCGTGGCACTGCTCCGCTCGCCATGGGAGGATGCTTCTCCAAGCCCAAACCAGGTGAGATGGAGGGATGCGGGGATGTAGGTCAGCAGCAGCTCTGCGGGCACTGCTGGGGAATGTTAATTCCCCGCTCCTGCAGGGAGGATTACCACCTGCTAATCCCCTGCATTCCTGAGCTCTGCCTTCAGCCAGAGTCCTGCGGGGCTGTGGGGCCGTGTGGGGCACAGGAGGTTCTGGTGGAGGTTCTGGCGTGTGCCCGGCCCTGATTCACTGCAGTGTATCCAGGGGCTGCTGGGACATCTCCCATCTCTCCCCACAAATTCCTGTAGCACATCTCGGGGCCAGATGGGCTCCTGCTGTTGGGCAGCCAGGAGGACCTGAGATGTCAGTGTGATGTGGGGCATGTCTGTGAGCCACCAAGCGTCCTCAACCAGCAATCCTGGCTTTGCAAGGCACGGGCACACAGTTTTCTTTGAGACACAAACTGAAAATTGAAGGTTGGTTTCTGCCGTGTGCAGAGGTTATTTCAGTGGCCAGAGTAGATGGCATCAGACACTCTGGTCAAGTTTCTATCCTCCCATTCACTGTAAGTTTTCCTCTAGAGAAGAACAACTCTGCAGCTTTCCTTGTTAAAAAGCAAGAATACATCCAGGAATAAATGCCTCCATTGAATGAACTTGCAACAAAGTCCACTGGCAGCTCTGCTTTGTTGTGTATACCATCAGCAAAATTGCGTTTAATCTTGGGCTGATGCAGGAATAAAAGCACTCTGTGGGTGCAGTTCCTGAGCTGCATATTTTCGTGTCGAGCTGTATTTGCATAGCAGGGCAAGCAGCTGAGAATGCCACCCTTTAATGGAGCACTCCTTCTGCAGCTCTGTTTCTGATTAGCAGCCCTCAGAAGGATTTGACAGCAGTTCCCCAGCCCCTTGTTAGCGCACACTGCAATGCTTCACCCCAGTGCTTATAAAACCTCCAAGTGCACTGAGATAAACAGATACGGATTTGCAGATGCTGATGGTGCTGGCAAACGTTTCACAATCTTTGTGTGACGTTTGGTTTTCATGCTGCGTGCCAGAAAGACCTTTTGATGGGCAGAAAACCAGAGCAGGAGACCCGCAGCAGCAAATGACTGCAAGCACTGATGTAAATATCAGTGTTTAATTCAGAGCTTGTGTTCAAGTAGTGACGTCATCTCTTATCTCCAGTGCTGCAGTCGTGTGACCCCAGACACCATGCTGAAGCCTGGTTTCCAGTCTCTGCATAACTATTTTGGTGCTTGTGAGGGTTGGGGGGTGGGGTGGGGGCTGTTCCTGGGCCTCACTGGCCTTGTCCTGGCTGCTGGTAACTTTTAGAGAGGCAGGGTGGAACCAGGAACGTTCATCTCATGAATTAGTGATTAAGTCTACCCTTTTTAATGAGTGCGGTTTTGAGTTGCAGGCCACTAAAATGAGAGGGCAGCAACCAACTGCCAACCGTGTCCAACCACATCCCACCATGTCTGCAACATCCCACTGCATCCCAGCACATCCACCATGTCATCCACATTCACCACTACGTCCCACCATGTCCCAGCACATCTACCACGCCCCAACACATCCCACAATGTCCACCATGTCCACCGTATCCAACACAACCCCACAGTACAGTGAGCCAGTGGGATTTTGCAGTTTCTGTCTTTCCTTTGGCTCAACATGGGAACACAGCACACAGAGCATCACTTGGAACAACCCACTGCTTCCAGTTTTCTGAGAGGGGAAAAGCAGGTTTGTTCCGAATCAGGCAAGGGGCAGCTCCTTTCTCTGACCCTAGCAGAGGGGATGGAGCATGTCCTGATCTCAATCATCTTCATTTCTCTCAACTCTGGCATGTTCTCTGCTGAGCAAAGTGTCTGTTTTCCTACATCTCTCTGAATCTACTCACTGATTATCTTTCCTTAACTTCTTTGGGTTGTGGGCTTTAATTTTTGTCGTCTGCACAACTCTTCCTGTTTGTGACATTTACAAGATTGGGAAAGCAAAATATTCTCCCATGTGCTTGGGAGAGCTCTTTGGTCTCTGGCAATTATGCCCAGCTCCCTGTAAAAGTTCCCTGGTGTTTATTATAAATATTAATGACTTTAGTCTCATGAGGTGCCTAGGAGATAAAGAGATACTTTATGCCTGCTTGGCAGATGGGGACATGAAATGCATTTTTAAAACTCACAGCTGTCACCTTGCATGATTGGTTTGAGATGTTAGAGCCTGGTTTCTCAGGCACATGCTGTGACCATCTCTCTGCTCCATGGGGTTTGGTGGCACCTCGGGGATGTTCAGAGACTCTAATGAGTTCTGCCCAAGGAAAGGCCCAAGGACTGGTACCATTAATGGCCATTGAGACCATGGACATTTGCATTTAAGTAAGCTGATTAGCCTCACACAGGAGCCCTGTGCTGCTGTTCCCAGAAGCAGACTCATTCCCCTGAGATCGTCCTTTCTCATGGTGCAGTAGCTTTCTCATTCAGTGCAGGTCTTACAACTTCTTGCAACGGCTTGGATGTGATCTGGGAGGTTTGGGATGGGGTCTGGAAGACCTCTGGTGGGATCCGGGTGGGCTGGGTTGAGGTCTGGAAGGTCTGCAATGGGATCTGGGAGGTTTGGGTTGAGGTCTGGCTGGTCTGCAGTGGGGTTTTGGAGGTCTGAGATGGGATCTGAGAGGTCTGGGATGGGATTTAGGGGGCCTGTGGTGGGATCTGGAGGTCTTGCATTGGCTCTGGGAGGTCTGGAATGAGTTCTGGCTCTCTGGACTTCCTATCCCAGTCCCCACCACCAAGGCCAAGTCTCTCCTCTCTTGACCCACCGTTCCATCACGTACATTTCTCATATCTCATTAGCCTGCCCTTGCCTTCACGTCCTGTGTTCCCAGGAGAATCCTTGCAATTTGTGTTTCTTATCTCCTGAGGATCTTTAACATTCTTCAGGGGCTCCTGCTGCTTTCCTGGGCCTCCTCACACTGCTGCATGGGTACGAGGGATTCTTGTTATGGGGAGCAGCTTTCTGGTCTCCTCTAGAAAGCCATCACTTGGCTTTACGCTAGCATTTATGGCCAAAAGTGCTTTTATTGTCAAACCTGTTAAATAGTTTAAACCTAAATAAACCAGACAATTCTCACTTTCGCTGGAGACTCGGTCTGCACTAAAAACTTCATGCAGAAATAACGTCCAGCATTTTTAATACTGGTTCCTTATTAAGTCCACCTAATGAAGCAGTTTTATACACCATGCAGTGCTGGCTTTCTCTTTCAGTTAATGTTATCTACCAACAAAGGATTTTTTTTTTAAGTCTCTTTGAACCCTAGAGGCCTTGGCATGCTCACACTTAACTGCCTGAAGCTATTTTCCATTAAACAGGACAGGAGGAGTGACGGAGGGATTGTTTTGCACCAGTGATTAATGCCTACTGGAGAGAGTATTTACGTTATGCATGCAAAGGTGCACAGCTGAGGAAGAGCAGTGGAATAATGGAGTTGTGTAATCAAGCCAAGTTTGATATCAAACGTTTTATCTTCCCGTGCAAGACAACAAAAAATGTCAGTTCCAATGATATCTGCCAGTTCCTTTTGAAATCCAAGGGAAGAGGGAGAGGCAGAATGGCAGCAAAATTTTAGACTTTGATTTAATGAAGATTTCTGTTTGTTTCTGCAGTTGAAGTGAAAATTGAGGTTGTGATACCCGAGAAGGAGAGGAGCAAGGAGGAGATGTCGCCCAATGGGAAAGCCAGCCCACTGGTTTACAAAGTCAATGGGACCGCCCGGCATTACCACCTCGAGGAGCATCCCATTGCCAGCAATCCCTACCACAACCCAAAGGATGTAGTGGAAGCATCTGTGTGCCATGTGAAGGACCTGGAAAACGGACAGTAAGTGCCTAGAATCTTCATAGGCAATTAAAGAAAACACTCAGATGAGAGCTTAGAGCTAAAACCGAACCTTCTGCCTGGTTCCTCAGTTTCTTGAGATGTTAATTTAACTTAGTAAAATGATTTCTTGTTTTTGAATCTTAAAAAAATATACCCTCACAGGTGTGTGACAACAACTGCTCTTTACCCCAGTGCGTGATCTTGAGGATCAGTGCACCCTTCTGAGCTCCCATTGTCACGAGGTGCAGATGTAGGCTGATGGCTGCTGTGGTTACTGCAGCAAGGAGATGCCAGGTGCTCATGGAGACAACTTCTGCTGTTTGGGGCATTCCTTTGGTGCCCCAGTGCAAGGGATGTTGGAAAACTAGGGCTTAGATAAACACGTTGCCTGGAAATGTGCAGTACAGCAGAGTAAATGGTTGCTGAGGGTGAGGAGCCTGCAAGACTCGTTAAGGTTGGAATAAAGCTGTATTTATTCCAACCTTAGCCCCAGAAAGCTCTTTGGTCAAACAAGCAACTGCTAAAGCAAGGGCTGGAAACTGGATCAATCAGGAAACAGAGCTTGCACTTCAGATGTGAGTGCATTTAACTATTGAGACTAGTTACTAAGTGCTGCAGCAGTCTTCCCTTTCGTGGGCATTTTAAGTTGAGAGTGGCTCTTTTTCTAATGTACAGTTGAAAGTAAAGTTGTGTGAGAAGTCCCATGGTTCGTAAGCAATGGTCAGGGCCAGGCCTTCCCTCTCTGGAACTCAGAGGGATACTCAGGGATGAGGCAAGAGAACAAAGTGCCCACTGTGGGGTCAGCACAGCCGTGTGGGTCACCTTCTGGGTCACTGGGACTGAGCACACGATGAGCAATTTGCAGGTTGCTGTGCATTGCCTTCAAGATGCCAGGTCTTGTTTTTGCCTCTCTCAGATCTCACAGTTCCTCGGGTAAGCTGTAAACTCTCTCACTTTTCTTATCTTATCTCCCTGTGGAGTTATGGTTGTCATTTAACGAGAATCACAGGTTTTATCTGAAGTGCTGAGGAATGCAGCAGGACTTGTACTGCTCTATTTGAGTTGTGCTGACTGAAGGACATCCCTGTGCCAAGTGTCCTGCTTGGGAGTGGGACTGCCAGCTGGTGGACAGGTGGCTCCCAGAGCAAGCAGAATGAGCTCCCTAACCCTCCACATCTCCCCACATCTGCACCTTGCTCTGGATTTCACGGGGTGTCTCAGGGCTGGCAAGTGGGAGATCTCTGTCGTACAAGTACCTGAGTAGAGGTTGCAACCAGGAGGAGGTCTGTCTCCTGTCTTAAGTGACAAGTGATGGGGCACTAGGAAATGGCCAAGGGGAGGTTCGGATTGTGTGTCAGGAAGAATTTCTTCATGGAGAGATTAATCTAACATTGATCTGGACTGCCCAGAGAGGCAGTGGAGTCCCTATCCCTGGAGGTATTTAGGAGTGGATGTGGCACTAAAGGGACATGGTTTGGTGTTGGGATTCTGTAGGTCAGGTTGATGACTGGACTTGATGATCTTGAAGGTCTTTTCCAACCTAGATGATGTTCTAAAATGCTGCTTTCCAGCAGTGATAGCATTGTAAACCACGTATCAGGTAGGTACTGCAGGACACTGCAGTAGCTTTGTTGGTGTTGCAGACAAGGTGCATGATCAGCACAGGTGTGCTTCTGCCTAGGGCAGGGCTGACAACACCTGTGAGCCACCCAGAGCTGGTGGCAGGTGGGTTGGAGGAAGGAGGAGCTGGGCAGGCTGGGCTGGGGCTGCAGCATGAGGTGAGGGGATGGCCCTGAATTTAGCATTATCTCTCTGTGCTCCTCTCCCCAGGATGCGTGAGGTGGACCTGGGCTGTGGGAAGGCACTGCTGATCAAGGAGGGCGGCGAGTTCTACGCTATGGGACACAAATGCCCCCACTATGGGGCCCCGCTGGTTAAAGGTGAGTCTGTGCCCCTTGCTGTGTGAGTCAAAATGGGGTGCAAAGGGTTTGCTAAGCAGTCAGCCATGGGAATGGGGCAGTGCCGTGCCTCTTATTCTGCTTCATCCCATCTTTGGGCTGATGTAACTCTTTCAGCAGCAAAAAGACTTGTCTGTGGTGTCAGTGGGGCCACAGCGGTTCACTCTGCCACAGATCAGCTCCTTTGGGTAGGAAAAACCAAAGTCCAAGGCAGCAGTGCCTGAGCAAACACAAGGAATGACCTTGTTGCTCTGGACATGTGATTTCGCAGCAACTTGTAGATTCCGTGTTGCATTAAGATCTGTTCTCAAGTAGGCTTGCTCTAAGGGATGCTCTGCTTGGGGCATGGCTTGCTCGGGCTCGTGCTGGGTTTATAGATCTGAGTGCAGAACCCAGGAGACTGCAGCCCATCCCTGCAGGGAAGGATGTGCCAACACTGCTCTGCTGTCTTTTGTGCAGGGGTTTTGTCCAAAGGAAGGGTTCGCTGCCCCTGGCACGGGGCTTGCTTCAACATTGGCACTGGTGACATCGAGGACTTTCCTGGCTTGGACAGCTTGCCCAGGTTCCAGGTGAGACCTTGGTTGCTGTCAGCATGGCCTGTGTGGAAGTGTGGGGCCAACACATGGTGGGATGGCCCTGTGAGCCCTCCTCACTCCTCTTTCCTCTCCTGCAAACCGCTGCTCTTTGTTACTCTCAGGTGAAGATTGAGAAGGAGAAGGTGTACATCCGTGCAAGCAAGCAGGTGAGAGGCAGAGCCACCCAGAAGCAAGGCCAGCAGCAGGCTCCATGTGCCCATGGGGGAGCACTGCTCTTCAGGCTCTCTGGCAGGGGAAGAAGTGTCTGAGCAGATGGATGTGTGAGCATCCAGAATGGGGAACCTCAAAGTCTGAAGCAACAGCTCTCTCCTGTTGGCCATTTAGCCTCATCGGCTGCATCTGAACATGGTTGAGCATGGGTTTGGAGTCCTCACTGGGTGCAAGGATGTAGTTGTTACCTGTTTGGTAGTTGTCCCCAGTTCCTGCCTGGCTAATGACTGTTCTTCTTCTTGTTGGTGGTATAGGCTCTTCAGACACAGAGGAGGACAAAGATGATGGCAAAGTGCATCTCTTTGAGCAACTACAACCTGAGCAGTACCAATGTGCTGATCATCGGTGCAGGTATTGAGTGGCACATTCTGGGACAGCAGTGTGTCCCCTCCCAGGGTGGGTGTCAGAACAGCAGGATGTCCAGACAGGTTTAAGTAATATGTCTCATATAACCAAATGTGCAGCTCCAAACTAGAGTGAGGTGTCTGAGAGAAGGGAGACTGGAGGCACCCCACGTAGTTGTGCTGACATAGTGTGTTGTAGGTACTAAACCAACATGCAGTTAGCAATTCCTAGAAGTCCAGGTACTTGAAAGTCAAAGGGGAGCTGCTGTCTCAAGCACATCAAATGTGCATGGGAACTTCGTCACAATACAGTGATGGAGCACTGGAGCTGCACAGAGAGGTGGTGGAGTCTCCTTCTCCAGAGATGTTCAAGACCCACCTGGACACCTACCTGTGCAACCTGGGCTAGGGAGCTGCTTTGGCAGGGAGGTTGGACTAGATGATCCCTGGAGGTCCCTTCCAACCCTTACAATTCTGTGATCTTCCCTTCCTTTGGCCATGCTGTTTGTTGATAAGAGCTGGAGTGTGGCTCCCACTGGCCAAGGGCAGTTGGGCTCTCTGGGGACCATGTCATGGCTAAGAGTAAACAGTCATCAAAACCCTGAGCCAAGCTGCTCAACAAGTGATGGTCATTGTTGCTGAAAGAGCTTTCTCAGCCTTGACCAGCAAAGCTGACAGCTCTTCCTAAAAGCCAAGGTCAGTTCTGGTGAGCAGGAAGGGAGGTGTGGGAAGAGACTACCATAGTCCATTGAAGTGGGATGCTGAAGGCTGCCCACTGCTGTGATACACTGCTGGGCTCAAAAAAACACCCCACTGACCCTATGGAAATCCACGCAGGTTTGACTGAGTTCTTTCTACCAAAACCTGAATTTGTAGGGGCAAAAGATTCAGGCCATCAAATACAATGTATGCTTGGCTGATGTGGGTCTTCCTTCTTTCTCAGGTGCAGCAGGGTTAGTCTGTGCAGAGACCTTGCGCCAGGAGGGTTTCTCAGACAGGATTGTGATGTGCACAATGGACAGACACTTGCCCTACGACAGACCAAAGCTCAGCAAGGTTTGTATCACCTTGAGTATGAGTTTCAAAAACTGCCCTTTGATATTCTACTCACTGCACCATTAGGTTTCTTCTTTATTCACCCTGAAAGATGGAACACAGAAGAGGAGGTGTACAAACAAAAAAAAAAGGGTGTACTCTGAACAAGGGTTCATCAGCACAGAAACCAGGGTGTTCACCATAGGTCTACCAGCAGCTGTCTTGGCTTGCTTATGCCTGGATGGATCCTCTTACTATGTCCATGGATCAAAATCTTTAGAGGAATGAAATGGGGCTTGTAGACAAATTGTATAATCTACTGGCTTTTTTATTAGTTTGCATGTTTTTTATGATCCTAGTTGAAACTGTTATATAAAAGTGGTTGGTATAGAAAATTGGTGCTCCTTGCTATAATTGTTATGAGTATTGCTTGTCATTGCAACTTGATGTCTTGTTCTCCGTGTAGAGTTCACTTTTTTTCTGGCATAATTTCCATTTTGAATGGCAATTTGTAGAGACAAGAGTGATCTTCTAATCACATTTTTATTTCTGATCCAAGGCTTTGCTTGATACCAGACAACAACTCAGGTTTAACAGCAAGGTCTTGAAGCTTGGACTTAAGAAATGAACAGGCAGTGTATGTATTCCCCTTTATGTCAGGGATACTTATCTAGAGGAGCTGGTACTCAGCAATCAGAGCTTCTAACTCATCGTGCAGCCCCAAAACAAAGCCTTTTTCAAATGAATGCAAAGATACACGTGGCTTTTTGAGAGTATGGGAAAGATCCTTTAGAGGAATAGCACATCAAGCTGTATGCTGCAGACTTCTTGCCCTCTGAAACTGCATCACTGCCCTTCCTCTTGCTGGATGTCTGTTATCAGTCCATCCCAAAGTTTTCTCCTACTGCTCCCCTCTGTTCCCTTTGGACCATGACCAGCTCCTTGGTGTGTTGTGTTGTCCCCCTTCCTGTCACAGGAGCACTGGACAACAGCAAAACCCTCAGGGCCTCTGCACTGCTCCACACTTGTGCACCAGCATGGGAACCTGCACTCCCAGGCCATGGGGTCAGAAGTTCCTCTCTTGGCAAACACTGAATGTTTAAAGAATTTGCAATAAAACCCACATGACCCTGCACCACCTATGTTTCTTCTGAGTACAGTTACCTGAAGTCATGGGAAAGGTGTATCTCCTGCTCCCAATCAAGTGGAGATGAAGGACTTTGCACGTCCATCCCTGGTGTGCAGCTGGTGTCAAGGGTGCAGGTGGTGAAACCCTTGATTCATAGAGGCTTAACAAATGCCATAAGGATTAATTTCAGATCGTAGAGTCCCAGAATGGTTTGAGTTGGAAGAGACCTTGTGCTGGGAGCAGGCATAGCTCTGCTTGCTTTTTCAGCTCACAGCTGTTGACAGAAAAATCTGCATTTTCTTTTTTGTAGTCAATGGATTCCCACCCAGAGCAGATCGCCCTGCGCCCCAAGGAGTTCTTCCGCACGTACGACATCGAAGTCCTGACTGAAATGCAGGTAAGGAGAGTTCCACTCATACATTGTGGTCTCACCTGCTGCCTCCTGATGCAGAAACACCGAGTCTCCCTCATCCCATGGGTTGTTCTACACCCCAGAGCTCAGTCTTCCTTTTGTTTGTTCAGAACCAGAATGAGCACAGTTCTTCCCTGGTTGAACTCTGTGGTGATTATCATTTCTTACCTGCCGTTTTCTGAGCATCCTTGCATGGATTTGGGGTGACCAGCTGGCCTCTGATCAGGACAATCTGCCTGCAAGCACCCAGAAAGTGATTAATTAAATATATTCTCGTGTTATTTTATTTATACTGAGAGATCTTCAAGGATTTGTAAAAGTCAACTAAAATGATATAAAGTCTGGGTTGGCTGAGCTGAACCGAACCTTAGAAACAAGAAAACTACTGAAGAATTATTAAAAATTGAAACCTATGTTATGCGTTAGAACAGAGGCAGCAGAAAATGAGAGTTCTGCAGAGAAGGAGACCAGGTGGTAGTTTGTTAGACCACCCAGGCCAGGCAGAGCATCACCATTCCCTAGAGGATCTGTCATTCACAGTGCAGATGTTGGCTTTTTGGGGAGGTTCACCGAGTAGTAATCCTAACCCTGGGGTGTGCAAGGTGGTTGCAGGGAGGCAGCTGCCTGTGGAAGATGGGGCATGGGATGAGGGCAAGGGTGGAGGTGGTGGGAAGGAGACAGGGGGAGGGATGGAAGGTTTGAGCTGCGTGGGGGTATGAGCCACGCTGCACTGCAAGAGGACGGATCCTGTTCTGGAGTAAGGTTTGCAATTAGATTGCAGGAGATAGCTCAGGGTGAGAGGACTGCTGGTGCTGGTGGGGTTCTTCTGAGTCCGTGCTTCATGCTGGCAGTGCTGCTCCATGCCTCATGTGTGGAGCAACCACATTACATTCGTGAATAAACACGGGCATTTGTGAACACTTCAGTTGGTCAATCCCTTGACATGAAGAGGCAGAATGGGTGGAAGAGGGAGGCAGAATCAGAGAATCATAGCATCATTAAAGTTGGAAAAGACCTTGAAGATGATCAGGTCCAACCATCCACCTGCCACCAATAACCATGTCCCTAAGACAGGGAAGGGCAGCCTCTGGCTCAGCACATGGCATCTCAGTGGGTACCTAAGATTTCATCCCTTAACATGATTTAGAAATGATTTCAGGCTGCGGCTGTGGATATCAAGAACAAGACAGCTGTGTTCAAGGATGGATTTAAGATGGAGTATAACAAGCTGCTGATAGCAACTGGAAACACGTAAGCTACAGAGAAACATTTCAAAGATCAAGAGAAACTGTTATATCTGAGAATCTGAGGAGTTTGTGCCTGGGGATAAGGGATCAAACGTGGTACTTTGGTTCAGAAATCAAATCTGTTTGCAAAAACGTTTGCAGAAAAGGCAATAAACACATATTGAATAGGTCTGAATCTCTCTCTCTCTCTATCTGTGTTGGGTGTATCTACTCAACCAAAGCTGAGAATCAGATAATGCATCCACTTGAATTTCTGGATGACCTGAAGATATTTTGTGTCTAGTGTCTGTCTTCCTTGCAGACAAGTGCTGCTGCCACATCAGCTGGTAGTGCTGGTGCTGGATGATGCAGCACTGCAGCCAAATAGTGCACACCACCTATGGAAGTGCACAAGCCTTTGGAAATAATTTCAAAATCCTCATACACAAGCTCTGAGTACACTGGGTAAAGTGTCTTTAATGTACCTGAATTATTTAGGATCTTTGGTTCCATTTCCAGACGGGAGTCGCGTATGCAAGGGCCAGATATTTAAAAATACATCTGCCCCAGTAAAGGCATGGGGAGGACAGGATCAAACTGCTACTGAAGCCACATCTGCAGGCTTATAAAACCTTTAAAATCTGGCTCCAAAGCTTCTGCTGAAGAACAGAGTTAGAGCTGTGCCCCACTGCTTCTGANGGGAGGACAGGATCAAACTGCTACTGAAGCCACATCTGCACAGGTTTATAAAACCTTTAAAATCTGGCTCCAAAGCTTCTGCTGAAGAACAGAGTTAGCTGTGTCCCACTGGGCTTCTGAAAACTGTACTGCATGACAGCAGTTCAACTTAGAATTACACAGCAGGAGCCATCCTGCATTGAGTTCCACTTCCCTACGCAGAGCTTGTCCCAGCCCTGTGGGGTTCTTAAGCCAAACAGCTGCATGAGGGCTCTTTCTGGGGCTGAGGGATCTTGTCGTTGTCCTCCAGTGTTTGGGTTTTGCGTATGATGTCTCCAGTCCAGTTGATTTTGCAGAGAAACGTGGCAAAATTGGGTGTTTTGGCTGTGCCTAGCTGCCTTGTCCTGATGGGCTACAGACAACTAGCCCAAGGTGCCTGCAGGAACCCAGCCCATATACCCCTTCATTTGTGTTTTCAGGCCCAAAGCTCTCAGCTGTAAGGGCAAGGAAGTGGAAAATGTTTTCAACATCCGGACGCCGGAAGATGCAAACCGTGTGGTGAAGCTGGCCACCAGCAAGAACGTGGTTATAGTGGGTGCTTCCTTCCTTGGTGAGCTCTTGTTTTGTGTATTTCCACACTTCCCAGCTTTCCATGTGTCCCTGCAGATTGCCACAGCCCTCCTTGCAGTTTGTCGTTACCTTCTGGGAGGAATTCCCCACCAAACTTTTGAAATAGACAGAAGTCTTATAGCTTCTTCTGTGTTTCTTCTTTTTGTGGATCCTACAAACCATAGGAATAAATGATTGTTAGGAGGGCAGTTCATTCCAAAATGCTTCATATTTGTTTCTCTTTTTTTTTCTGAAATTTAATGAGTAAAGACTCAGTCAATCGCACCTACAAAAAAAAAAAAAAGTGTGGGTTTTGAGAGATCAATTGCAAACTGCAGATCATTGAGAAGAACAGCTTCCAAAAACTCCCATAGAAAGAAAATGTCTTGCAGAAGCTTTCCATGCAATCACCCGCACCAAAATTGGTCAACAAATATCCCAGAAGAGGAAAAAATACTGAAGTTACAAGGGCTGTTTTCACCCTCATGTCTAAAACGTTCTCAACCATGAAGGCTGTTTCTCTCTTCCTTCATCTGAGGTTCATTACCTAATGGTTCCTGTGGCACTTTGGGATTTCATTAGGGCCTATTGCTTCTTTTGATCCCTGAAGCCTTTCACCTCTAAGAATAAATTGCTGTGAATGGTAAATCCATTATGATACTTAATGGCTGTATGAAAGTGGTCTGGCCCAAGGCTGAGTGCTGGGACAACACTGGGTCACTGGGATGTGCTTGTGTCCCCCAGGGATGGAGGTGGCTGCCTACCTCACGGAGAGGGCACACTCGGTGTCCCTGGTGGAGCTGGAGGAGGTCCCATTCAAGAAGTTCTTTGGGGAGAGGGTTGGCCGTGCTGTCATGAAGGTGACTTCGCTTTCCTGTCCTGGCTTTGGCTTTGGTGAAGAAAGTGGTTCTGCTGGCTTCAGTAACTTGTGGGGGCAGTTGTTTTAAGAGCTGATTTATTGATGGAGCCATGAAAGTGCTTCATGGTGCAAGCCCTATAAATACTGGGATGGAAGCCTCTCTGGGGTGTGCGTGGGTGAGGACGGCCCTCTTGTGGTGCGGGCATGGGATCCCACAGGGGGATGGGGCAGTAGAGGCTGAGGTGCACTCACTCTTTCCACAGATGTTTGAGAGCCACAGGGTGAAGTTCTACATGCAGACCGAGGTATCGGAGCTCCGGGAGCAGGAGGGCAAGGTATGGTGTGGCAGTGAGTGAGAGACAAGAGGTGGATACAGCCCCACATATCACCCCATGGAGCTGCTGTCTCCTTGAAGGCTGGGTTTATGCCCTCTTTCCTAGCCCATGAAATTTCTACTCCTGGGCTTAGCCCACAGGATGAAGCATGCTCCAGCCATGGTATTTGGGGTGGTATCATTGCTCTGAGATCCTAGAGGGGCAAAAGGAGCATCAGGGGTAACCCTGCTGGGACACTTTCTGCTTTTCTTTAATCCAGTTCCTAGAAAGCACCTGCAGGACTCCCTCAGAGGGCCCTGAAACTACTCCTGTTGCCGTTATAAGGGATTATGCACAACTTGCATGTCAGAAATGAAATGAGATACTAGCTTGGCTTCCTGCTGCTGCAGACTTCTACTTTGTTGTCTCTGAAATAACTGCAGTTTCCCCCTCTCTCCTGTAAAGCTGAAGGAGGTGGTGCTGAAGAGTGGGAAGGTCCTGCGTGCGGATGTTTGTGTCGTCGGTATAGGTAAGGGGCTATTGCTGTGAGGACACTGTGAGGTCCTTGCAATACACTGGGGCACACTGGGAAGCCTCTGGAGCACCCTAGAGCAAGCTGAGGAGCTCTGTGAGTACTCTAGGGTGACCTAGAGAACAGTAGGTAGCCCTGGGAGGTCTCTAAGGTAAGTTGGGAAGAACTCTAGGGTGCCCTAGAGCACACTGAGGACTGCCAGGCCCATCAAGCCAGTGGTGGTTTGCTCTCCCAGTGGTGGAAATGAAACTGGAGGACCATAAGAAGAGGATATTTTTCTCTTTTATGCTTGTGGAGAGGAAGGTCCCTATCGAGTTGTAACTTTTCCACACTTTGCAAACTGGACCAATCATGGGATTGGTATTTCATTCTCCTGGAGTGTTGCTTTATTGACTGCCCCACAACAGGGCGGTTTGTGGAGTCTAGAGGACAAAAGGACTTCTGTCTTCTTGCACAGGTGCAGTGCCAGCAACAGGATTCCTCAAGCAGAGTGGCATCAACATTGACTCCAAAGGCTTCATCGTGGTCAACAAGGTGAGCATGGTGGTTCACCCATCTTCTCTGAGCTACCAGCACGGGGTCAGTGTGTCCCCAGATGCTGAGATATGAATACTGCCACACGCATGGTTTGCAAAGCCCAGCCATTTCGGTGCTATGGGGTCCACATCTGTGCATCTCCCACCCCTAGGGACCTTGGACAGTTCCCTGCCGGCAGCTCAGGTAGGGTGAAAACCCCACCAAGGTGCCCTTCTGCTTCCTCCCATCAGATGATGCAGACCAACATCCCCGGCGTGTTTGCAGCTGGTGATGCTGTCACGTTCCCACTGGCCTTGAGGAACAATAAGAAAGTGAACGTCCCCCACTGGCAGATGGCCCACATGCATGGTAGGTGCTCCTCAGTGCCTTCGCTTTGCACGATAAATTACTTATGGAAAAGAACCTTATCCATATCCACAGGAAATTTCCAACCCTTTAGGAAGAGAACGGGACAACTGAAAACAGGGAAACAGAGTAGTTGTAGGAAACATTGGGAGCAATGTTTTTTCTCCTGTCCCCACGCTTGCTCCTCACTTACTGTGCTCTTTCTGTCTTCCAGGCCGTATTGCAGCACTGAATATGTTGGCCCACGGCATGGAGATCAGCACCGTGCCCTATTTGTGGACTGCAATGTTTGGGAAAAGCATTCGATATGCAGGTGAGGGATTCCTTGGGGTTGCTGTGGACTCTGCTGGTGGAATTGTCTTGACACACAGAAATCACAGCCACCTTGCAGGGCCACTTGCAGCCCCCTTTGCTGGCCCAGGGTGGCGTGGAGGGACAGCTCTTGATTTCCAAGGCCTGAAGGGCCTTGTGGTTACAGAAAGCCACCCTGAACGTGTGTGTATTTGAGCAAGCATGGATGATGCTTGCTCCCCCTGCCTTCCAATGCCCATCTCTCAGTGACTGCAGGATGGCTGGCTCTATGGTAGCTCTGGGTCACACTTTTTGCTGTATGCAGAACTGTACTTGGAGGAAAGAAGTGAAGACCAATTTTTAATTCCATGGACAAACTAAGTAAATGACAAGCAAAGCAAGACATTTGCTGTAGAAATTGTATTGTTAGCAACAACACTTCTCCAGCTCATAATAATTTCATCTTTCAGGCCATGGGGAAGGATTTGATGACGTTGTCATTCAAGGAGACTTGGATGAACTGAAGTTTGTTGCATTCTATACCAAGTAAGTGTTTGTCTTCTCCACGTCCCTACAAGAGCATTTGTCTCAGCTTGTTCACTAGGCTGGAAATTATTTTTGCTAGAGCTTCTACCAGTCAGTTCTGCTCCAGTCTGGATACTGAGTTTGCAGGCCATGAACAAAACTGCATGTACAGATGCACGAGTGCCAGGTGCTAGAGAAGCAACGTGCTGAGTATTTCTTTCCAGCATTCAATCTTCTTTGAAGCTTCTTTCCACCCTTCCTTTCCATCCCAGAGCACAACAGGTGTTGCTATTTATCCCAACCCTGATTAGAAAGGAAATGCCAGAGCACTTGAATAAAACATCTGTGGAGCCCTTTCAAGAGCAAGGAGAATAATCCCCCGCGTGGTGTGGGGCCTCACGCTGGGTCTGTGGGGCGGGCGCTGAGCGCTGCCTTCTTCTGCCACCCAGGAGAGGCCCCAGGAGATGGCTTTGGTGTGGCAGGACAGCACCGTGCGCCGAGAGCTGGAGGTACTGAGGGGTCCAGTGGGCTTCTCTCAGCCACAGCCCCATCTCTGCCTCTGCCAGAGGTGACTGGGAACGTTCCTTTCCTCCTTTTCTTGTCGTTTGGTGGTAGTCCTGCTACTGGTGCTAACGCTTTTGGATGAGGACGCTGTCCCAAAGTGGCCATCTCCTGTTTCCCACGTCTACCTGTTGGCTTAGACTCTTCCTCTGGTGTGTGCTGGTTCTTGCATGAAACGCTGGTGGTGCCCGTGGCTGGAGCCTGCCCTGAGCATCAACTTTCACAACAGAACTCTTTTCTTTTCCAGAATTTGAAGAGTAAAACTGTTTATCCTCATTCAGAGCTGAGGGCGAGCTGCTGAGGGGTCACCCTGGGGCTCAGTGCAAAGGACAGGGTGCCCTGCAGTTGTCCCCTTGCGACACCACAGCACCTCCACCAGAACAGACCAGTGTCATCCCAGTCTGTAACACCCTGGAGCTCTTGGGAGACCCAGTGAGCAGCTGTGGTCACCTTCCTCATGGCACCCCGTTTCCATTGCATTGAACCCTACAGGAGAAGGGAAGACCATGTGCAGATGGTGCTCATCCCCAGCAATTTACTGTCTTTAGGCAAGGACTTCTGGTTGCTCCCAACCCCACCTGCAGAAAGGGCATCCTTGTTGGCCTCTGAAAACCTCTTGAAAAAGAGGGACTCCTCCTGGCCTCAAACAAAATGTTTCAAAGCCAATGCTGATGTGAGATGCTCCAGTTCACAACTGCCCTGCACATTATTTCACAGGAGGACCACCTGCCCCTTGTCTTGCTGATGGAAGTGGTTGTCTGTGTCAGTACAGCACCTCACAGCAGGGAGAGAACTCCTGGATCAACTGTCAGTGCAGGGCCCTGTAGCACCTGAGCTCATCATGTTCCAGCAGATACCTCCAATGCAGGGTGCTCTTCTTGGGGGCTATACTGGAACATCAGCTGAGGGACCGTGGGTCAGTGGGCACGGTGGTGATGGGTTGGCAGTTGGTTGGACTGGATGATCTTGGATTTTTCCAACAGTAATGATTCTATGATTCACGCGCAGTTGCATAGAGGACAGAGTGCAGTTTAAAACAGGATCCAGAATGTGCTGGCTCCTTGCACACTCCTGCCATTCTGTGCATGCATTAATGGATAAAACGTGGAATAAGCTGTGGAAAATCTCCAGTGTGTCTAGGTCCTGGGCTCCCAGTCTGGGCAGGGAAGCTGTGGTGGTGTAACCCTGTGGCAGAGGACTGATCCTGGTTTGCTGGGTGCTTCCACACTTCAGTTTCCTGAGCAGTGTCACCAGTGTTCGGTATCTCACTCGTGCACCTTCCCTGATCCCTACATCGTTTATTCTGTTACTAATTATGAGCCAGGCTTTGTGCTCAGGCTGACTTCTGCCAGTCTCAGAGCAGAGAAACCCTTCTCATTTGCTTTGTGACTTTTACCCAAAGCTCCTCTGGTGTTTTTTTACATCTCCTTCTGCTTCATTCATTTCCCATTCACCTTTTGATCTCATGTTGTACCACCAACGCTGGGGTATGGGCAGATGATGGTCAGCCAGACTGGGACACACTGCTCCACCATCAGCTCCATCCCTTTTGGTGTTTCTCCTACGTGCCAGGGTGCCCAGATCTGTCTTCGTCCCACTGCCTCTGGGTGCTTGGGGTCCCACCCTCGGGCCTCAGCTCACTAGGTGAGCATCTCCAGGCCAACACACAAACATCAGTGAGACTGCAGTGGGATCATCCAGCTCCAAGCCCTCTTCTGTCCTTGTCACACACTATAGTCACTGCTCACACCTCAGGACAGGTCCCATTTTTCCTTTGCTTCCCCCCTCTCCCCAGCATGTTGCTTTTGGGTGATGGAGATGTCCCTCTTGGGGCTGCACTGACCTCTCTGCTCTCCGGCCCTAGGAGCGATGAGGTGGTGGCTGTGGCCAGCATGAACTACGACCCCATCGTCTCCAAGGTGGCCGAGGTCCTGGCAGCTGGCAGGGCCATCCGAAAGCGTGATGTGGAGTAAGTACACGTGCTGTGCTGAGGGATGGGCTGGGGAGGAGCCTCGAGAGGGCCGCCTAACCCTGGATGTCTTTTCTTTCTCTGTCTCCTGCTGCACCCGCACCTTTTAGGCTGTTTGTCCGTCACGGCAAGTACGTTCAGTTTGGGGTCCTGTGTCTGTGTGGGGTATTGTAGGAATGCCACATCTTGAACTCTTGCACCGAGGCACTGATGATGGGCGTGTGCTTGTATCGCAACCCAAACCTGCTGGGACTGCTTTGCATGGGGTGGAGGTGCAGGCAGAGGAAGGGGTTCTGCACAGCTTGGAAAGCTCACAGTGCTGCTCGTTTTTGTCTTTGTAGAACTGGAGATATGTCCTGGCTAACGGGGAAAGGCTCCTAACACAGACGTGGCTGTGACCTCCTGATGCTGCGCTTGCCTCGAGGAGATGGGGACGGCTGCAGCTCCACGGCACGATGCAGATAATGCACCTGAGTCCTTTTCCCTTGAGACTTGGCCAAACCCAACCTCTTTCACCAAGCAGCCACCTTCCCAGCAGCTCCGTGCATGCAAACCACCGCCGGCTCTCCTGGCCCCACAGCCACCAGGCGTGGGGTCAGTGGGTGGAATTCCCACTGGAAAGTCAGGAAAACAGACCCTGGGGGAGCAGGCTTGGCACCAGCATGGCTGGCAGGGAGCTGCAGACTGCTGACATGGGTGCCAGGGTGCTGATGGCTGCCACATCCACGCTCTCTAAGTGGCACAGTGAGAGCCCCAAGCACATCCCTTCACCCTGTGAACAGCATGAGTGCCTTTTGCTACTCTCTGTGGCCGGTACATGCTCTCAAGCACATTGCCTCTTCCCCAATCCTCTTTTCTCCCCATGGAGCCCAGCATCTGCATCCTCTTATTAATGGTTATTGAAGGATTGACATTGCTGCTGGCATGTTACTTCAGAAAGAAGAGCTGGAGGAGTGTTTCTGGCTGCTCTCTGCCCTTTATCACTTATTCTTCCTGTTGCCTGGTGACAGGGCTATTTTTCTCATCTCAACTAGCAATGTCAGTGCTCTGTGGCTGTGCTTGCTGCCCCTGGCTCATGCTCAGGGGTGAGGATGGCCAACCTAGAGCCCTGCGTTCATCCACCCAGCAGAGCCAGGCATGAGATTTCCCCGAGGACAGCTTCCAGTGCTGTCCTTTGGGAGCTTTTTCCCCATCTGTCCATGCATTACCTTCAGCCCAAAGCCAGAGATTTGCTATTTTCAGTTTGATTCACCCCCTCTGAATGAAAGCAGTGCTCCTGCTGTGACCCAGACCATTTCTGATTCCTTTCAAGCCCAGTTGGTTGGCCAAATGGTGCCTCCTCTGTGCAGGGTTCCCTTGGTGTCCCAAGTCCTACTGATCTTTATTTCCAGACTTTCAGACCTTTGCTCGGTTGGCAGCATCACCAGTCATCTGTCACACCTCTGCTTGGTGTCTTCTGCTTTTCCCAGGCATTGTGACCAGTGGTAGCAGTTGGCAGGGATGTGGGCACAGTACTGCTGCCCTGATCCATATGCCCCATGGGCAGATGTGGCTTTGCATCACACATCTTGTTGCTGGGATGGTCAGATACCATCCAGCAGCAGTGGGATCATGCACCTCCTATTGCTCTGCTCCTTCTTTCCTCAGTGTGTGTCCTGACAGCAGCTCCATGTGCACCCCAGCAGAGCCTGGCTGAGCTTTTCCAAAGCACTCACCTTTCTGCTCACCCAAAGGCACCATCCTCTGAACTCCTCCCAGGCAGATTTGCAGTGTGTTTTGCTTTTCAGGAAAAACGTGTCCTGTTCAGATGTGGCCAAACAGACCAGCAGGACCTTATAGGCCTCTCTGCTGATCTGTCAGCCTTCCTCAGTGCATTGCCCTTATCTAGTAACAGACCAGCACTCACAGCATGCTGTATTTATTGCATACCTTGTTACATTGCCTGGGATATCCATGTAGCATAGGGCTTTTCCCCAAAAGAGAGCCCTTGGTGGGCTTTGGCCACGTGTGCTGACCTCACAGCTCTCCCTCTTTCTTGCTGCCAGCCTGCAGCGATGTGCTCCACAGCTTTGATTTGGCTTTGGCAAGTAGAAAAATCCTTTTTTTTGTTTGGTTTCTCACATCCCTTGCCAGGGCCTGGCCCTTAAGGACTGCTTTGCAACAGCCTCAATATCTGCGGCAGTCAGACCAGGCACAGGCAGCAGCTGCTGTTCGAGACACGTTCTGGGATGGGGTGAAGGCTGAAGATCATGAGGAGAACCATTGGGTAGGACCAACAGTGAAGGACTCGATGCCCATCCTTGCTAAGGGATGCTGCAGTGAGCGGGAACCCACACTTCCACTGTGGGGACCACCTGCTTCAGAGAGGGTAAAAGACCCCATGGGTCTGAGGACTTTGGGACTTGTATCTGGCAATGTCACCTCGATACCAGCGTGGAGATGGTGGGGCACCTCTGCTGCGGTGTCCCTTCTGCGAGGGGAAGGCTCTCAGGGGATGGGACACATCCACACCCATCAGGGAATCTTAAGCAATAACGATGCTGACGCAATGCAGCGGGGAGAGGGTGCAGCGAGGTGGAGCACTGCGTGGAGGGGACGGCCCCATGGCAGTGCCAGAGGGATGGCCACCACTGGCTGCTGCTGCCCCACCGTGGGAGATGCTCTGTACCCTTGGGCTCAGTGTCTGGGAGCTCTCGCTGTGGCAATAAAGTCCCTTCCCCAGTGGCTGTGTACTGTGGGAGCCAATGGCCGCCCGGCCCCACGCATTACCCCGCACCGTCACTGCGTTAATTCCCCTCCTGCTAATCCCAGCTGAGCTGCCAACCATGGCCGTGCACACACCACTGCCCCCCAACCTGCGCCGGGGGCTGACGGCCTTCAGCAGTGTCCTCTTCACCACCAACAAGACATGGGACAGCGGAGCTGCTCACCTCTACCACCCAGGTACCCCAGGGGGGTTCACTGCTGCATCCGTACCACGGGCTGCGATGGGTGCCTGCACCCCCAGCAATGGGTGGCAGTGAACAGTGGGGCTGTGAGGCCAGGGAGGGATGCTGGGGGTACTGGGGGTCCTCCCCAGCCCTGTTTTTGCCCTGCCCAGTGCACGAGGTGCTGGCCAGCTTGCCCCTCCAGGTGATGCTCTACTTCAACGCCTGTTACTTCCCCTGCTGGTGCCTGGCTGAGGGCATGATGCTGCAGCTGAAGGTACCCTCGACTTTCCAGGCAGGGAAGGTTACACCTGGAGGGCAGAGTGGGCAGGGTTGGGGATCAGCATGGGGCTGGGAGGGATGAGGCTGTGCCCTGTTACAGTACAACCTGCTGCCCCGCTACTACCAACTCCTCCTGCTCGCTGCCTTCCTCATCCTCACGCTGGCTGAAGGAGCCCGGCTCTACCTGGGCTACATTGGGAACCTGCAGGAGAAGGTAAGGGCTGGCCTGCTGCTCCATGCTGGATGGGATCTGAGAGCCCATCACCTCCCTTCCTCCTTGAGTGCCAAACCAGGGTGCTCCTGGGGGTTCAGCACCCCGCATACCAACGATGCCCACGCATCCTCACCAGCCTCTTGCCCACATAGGTGCCTGAGCTTGCTGGGTTCCTTCTCCTCTCCCTCCTGATCCAGCTGCCCATCCTGCTGTTCCTGCTCACGGACCACCTCACCATCCGCCTGCCCCTGGAGCTGGCCGTGCACAGCCTTCTCCTGGCTTTCCTCATCTGTGAGGTGGTGGCCGCCTTCCTGGCGCTGCGGGCGATGAGCAGGCAGCTGGCAGCTCAGTTCTACCTGCGGCAGTTCAAGGTGGGCAGCCAAGCTGATGCCAAGGGACACGACCCACCCCACAGAGCCCAACAACATTAAACAGCACCAGATCCCCCCCCACGCTTCTGAGCACTCTTTCTGAGCTGGGCAGCACCGGGGTTCGTGGGGTTCCCTGAGCTCTGCCACCAGTAAAGGAGCAAATGTCCATGCTGACGCTGGGGGGTGCAGCTCAGTGCTTGCAGGATGCTGGAGCACTTTCTCTGTGTGACCACGCAAAGGACATGTGGCTCCAAGGGAAAGAGCAGGGCCAGAGCCAACTCCCACTTTCTGGACAGTTTTATTTCAGCACATCTGTGCTTTTCACAGGAAACCAGCTCCCAGCACCATATGGGAAGGGGAGAAGCGCAAAGTGTTTTAAGCCTCTTGTGCTGAGCATGGAGAGACCCCACCCCAGTGAGCCCAAGCCCCCATGCAGCAGCCCCACAGCGCAGCCATGGAGCTGCACGCTGTGCCAGGAGGATTCTCCATATGTGATGTATGTACCAAGGACTTCTGCTGATGCTGGCAGCATTCAGCCCCAGTGCTTGGCCAGAGCTGGGCTGCTTCCTGCTGGGCCAAAGCATTGCTTCTACCTGCAGGTCACTCTGGTGCACATTGCTGAGCATCCCCCAGGTCCTGGCCAGCCCTCTGTCCCTCAGCTGCTGCATCTTTCTTAGCTTTGGGAGGTTTTGCCTCCTCATACTTCTCCTTCCAATACAAGTCAGCTTTCGTATCCAGGTAGAGCAGAACCAGGTCACAGATCATGGTGGCCTAGAGGGGGACGTATGGAGAAGAGGTAGGGAATGCTGTGGGTCAGGGTTGGTAGAGGGGAGAGCCACGGCCATAGCCATGCAAGGGACAGGGACAATCACATCTGGGGGACACGGGGGCATGCGGGGGACCCCATTACTCTGGAAAAGGGGAAGGGTGATGGCAGCATGTGCCAGGCGCATCGGGCTCCCTGAAGCTAGGAAGCTGCAGGCGGGCAGGGAAAACAGCAGATGGGCAGCAGATCACAGCCCACGGATCAGAGGAAAAGAGCATCTTCAGCACTCACGGTTCCGAGGAACGCGATGCCGGTGCCGAAGCTGACGGCAGCAGGAATTATGCCGAACTTCCCAGCCTGATGAAAACAAGGGGTGGAGGAGAGAAGGCAGAGAGCAGGGAGAGGGCTGCCAGGAGCCCATGGGGAAGCTGTGGGGCTGCTGACAAGGATGAGGACGTGCTACCTGGCCGTGCACAGAGATGTCAAAGCGGATGCCATACAGCTTCAGCAGGCTCCGGTAGTGCCGCCGCTGCGAGTCCCAGAAGTAGGAGGCCGTTCTGCAGAGGCACAGCCACACATCCATGCACCCAACGTGGACACGGCTGGGTTACCACGTCCCACCTGCCCTGCTGCTCCTTCCAGGGAAAGAGAGATCCCAAGTGACAGCAGTGTGGCCTCACCTGAAGTTGTACCTCCTGTCCAGCAGGATGAAGGAGTACCGTGGCAGGCAGAGGGCGGCGGGCTGGTCCAGGTCACAGTCCCACTCAATGCGCACGCTGATGCTTCCTCCCTGCAGCACACCAACACGTGCTATACTCCAGGGATTGGAGATGTCATAGAATCACAGCACAGTTGGGTTGAAAAGGATCTTAACACCCCCTAACCCCTGCCCTGGGCTGGTTGTCCTCCATCAGATCACGCTGCCCATGGCCCCATCCAGCCTGGCCTCCACTGGGGAATTTGCAGTCATCTTCCACATTTTAAAATAAAAAAAATAAGTAAATACTAGCAGTGCAAGGTCCCCAAAGGTCTCCCCGGCTGCTTCCACCATGTCACGGATACGGAACACGGGGCAGGAGGGGCTGAAAAAGGGATCGTACATGCAGGTCTTGAAATAGGTGGGGTCATTGGTCTGCAAAGTGTTACCCCTGAAACAGCAGAGAGAGAAAAAGAGATGGGGGGGTGGGGGTGGTGCGTGGCCCCCAGAATGGGCTGAGCATAGAGGCTGGGCCAGGCAGCACGCACTAAGGGCTGGAGGATGTCATACTCACTTGGAAAAGTTAAATTTGGTGAAGCTGACGGTATTTTTTATAAAAAGAGTGAAATTCTCTGCTTCAGCCAGAAGAGGTTTCCTGCAAAAACAGCCGAGGCACATCGCCATCCCACAGCCCCAGGGCAGTGACCAAAGGACCACAGAATCATAGAATGGTGGAACCATTACCGCCCACCTCCCACCAACACTGCCCACGTCCCTCAGTGCCACATCTCCCTGAACACCTTTAAGGACCATCCCCATCCCTGTGCCATACCTGGGCAGGGTGTCATTCTCCACGGGGCACCAGCCGAAGATCTCACAGGTGGAATGGGTGCTGTTGAACATCACACATTTCCCAGTCTTAATCCCTAGAAATGAGGCAACGCGGATCACGTCCTGCTCTTCTGGGCAGTCTGCTTGCCTCTGGGTTTTACTGCACTGAATTTGGGCAGTGGGGCATTGCTACAGAGCTGGAATTGAACGATTTTATTTTATTTTTTTTTAGCAAAACACGCAGTACCATTGCCATGAACCACTGGGTTTCCCATAGGACAGTCCACATCTTCCATGCAGATCCCATCCAGCACAGAGGGGCTCTGAAAGAGACAGAAGTGGTCAGCGCTGTGCAGCCCTTCAAAGGCTCACAGCCATTCAGCCTCATCTCTGTGGCCAAACCCATATCTTTGTGCATGTCCTGAGCACTTCCAGACCAGCAGCACCCCCAGGGCTGGGACAAGGGGTTCTCCAGTATTTGGTTGGGTTGGAAGGGACCTTAAATGTGACACACCCAGATCCACCCCTAGCACGCTGTTGCCCTGTGGTGTGAAACCCAGCACAAGAGCCAAGAGCAGCAGCTCTCCAAAGCACCTTTGGGACTAAGAAAGGTCACTGCCTGGTGGGGTGGGAAGCATTATGGGATGCAGCATGTTGGGATGGCATAAGTGTTTCTATGGGGTCTTTAGGGGAAGAAGAAAATACAGAGGAAGGACAGAGAGAGAAGAGGGTAGTAAGGGTATGGTTACATGTGAAGAGGTAAACCTTGGTAATTCTGCTACTGAAGTCTGTGATAGTGCTATAGAAAACCCAAATCTGGCCAAGATCCCTTCAGCATACCCCTCCTGCCACCTTCTAGTAAGTCAGCTTTGAAAATCTATTGGTGATGGCATTCTCCACGGGCACAAACAGAACCAGGTTACACGTGCCACAAGCGCATCGTGCGAGACCAGATCTGCTGTGCAGAAACCCTTGAAACTTTGGTGCTGAATTACTGGTGAGTACAGAAAGCAAACGTACCTGGGCAGAGAATGACTTCACTCTTCATCTTTATCAGAAACAACTGCTGAACAGCCATGCACTGCAGCCGGGAAGCAAAGCCAGCTTTCTCAGGGAGCAAAGCACAAGTGGCAACAGGCAGCAAACAGAGAGGCAGCTTCTTCCAAGTCCTAATACCCATCTCTCCTCCCTTTGTGAGCTCTGGCAGCTCGGGGTCGTGCCCACAGCCCTGGGGGGCTGTGCCATGCCACACGCTGCTGCAGAACGGGGCACCACTGTGCTCCACTCCTCCCATACAGCCCCACCTGCAGCAAGACCTGCTCACCTCGGGACAGGTGCCCTGAGCCTGCTTGTCCGTCACAATGAAGTTGGTCACCAAAAAAAGCACGTTTTCACCCTGCCCGGCAAGAAGACGCCTTCAACACCGCACTTTTTCAGCGCACGCCTTGGAGTTTCCAAGCTTTTTTTTTCGGGCAGCAGAGCTGGGCAGCTTTACAGGGCGGGGGTGGGGGCGGGGTGGAAATCCCGTCGTTGTGCCGCGGGTTCGAATCCCGGCGCGGGCGAACCGCGGGTTCGAATCCCACCTCGCCTACCTGCGGGGGCCTCGCGAAATCTGCCGCGTCCCAGAGCCGTCTCCGCGCATCCTCCGCCCGGCTGACGGACACTCCCTTCAGCTTGGTGACGACCGAGACGTGGGGAGAGGCATCGGTGTCCTGGTAACCCCTCCGCACCACGAACACCCACCTACGGGTAGGAAGGACGGAGCGGTGAGCCCGGCTCGGAGCCGCGGGATGAAGCAGCTCGACGGGGCGGCCGTACCCCAGCACGTAGCCCAGCACGGCGAGCTGCAGCAGGCGGTGCAGCAGCCCCACGCGACGGTTCCGCGTCAGCGCGAACTTCTCGGTTTTATAGTCCAGCAACGCCCCGCACAACTCCGTCGCCATCGCAACAGCGCGGGGTCCGGTGATGGAGGAGGACGGCGGCTCCGAGTTCTGCTCTTCACCCGCAGAGGAGGAGGAGGAGGAGGAAGGCTCCATCCCGGCGCGGAGCTCGTACCTGGCGGCGTGCCGGGTCTGCGGTGTCCGCCCTGCCTCCTTCCTGCTGCCCGGCACTGCGCTCCTCCTGCGGCACCGCGGGGTGGGCCCCCGGGTGAGGGCTGCCCTCCTGCCCCCACCTCGTGAGCCTTCTGCCGTCCCCATCCCCTCTATGCCTGTCCCCGTTATTACCCCTTCCGTCACCCCTCCCGTTATCCTCCCTCGTTACCCACTCCCATCCCCCATATCCTCCCCATCATCCCCCCCATCCCATTATCCCCCCATCCCATTATCCT
>VXAB01007549.1:0-42139 GCA_013399175.1 Odontophorus gujanensis | reverse complement strand
TCCTTTCTTTTTTTTCCTTTTTCACAATGTCGGCTTTTTGTACTTGATGCCCTTTCCCTGTTCCTCTTTCTGTCTTGGCTTCTCTTCTGTTGCAAACATTTTACCTCACTGCTCTCTGTCATCACGTGGCAAAGGACAAGGCAGCAATTGGGAAATGCTGCCAGATACACGGGCAGAGCCCAACGTGTCTGCTTTACTTCTGTTCATTAGCATCATGTGCTGGGAGCACAGAAATGTAACTCTCAGTTTGGTTTTAATCGTTGCATACAAAGAGAGATTGACCCAAATGAGGATTTTTTGTATTCAGAACTGTTGCAGAGTTTTAAATAGTCACTGGGCTAGCCAAGCTGGTGTTGCTGGACTGGGGAGTGATGTGTCCATCTTCTTTGAGGGAGGAACAAGAGGAAAAATAACTGTGGGCTGGGGAAGGAAAAAATGTGTGGACCAGCATACAGTCCTCATCTGAATTCTGTAAAGCTGAGAAGAGAAGCTAGAAGGGTGCAAAAAAGAGGAATAATTAGAGTATCATCCATCTTTGGGTGCAGCCAGCTCTCCACGCCGGGCATTCCTCTGATTGTTTTAGGATTAGTATTGTAGTCCTTGTATTACCTACAAGTTGAGAGATGAGGCCTCCCCTCTACAAACGCAGAGAAAGAGAAAGCCGTGTCCCAAAGCCGGTGAGTGTAATCACCATGGAGGCCAGGGGCTGGTGACAAGGATGTGTGAAGTAACTTGTCACACAGTCAGCGAGGAGCACTCCTTTGAAAAGGGCAAACTCGACTTGATACTTGAAGTGATTTCCAGACTTAGATCTTTCAAGTTCCCAGAGGAAATAATAGGGCTGTGGAAACCCCAAGTTTATCCTCCTAAGTGACCTTAAATTCAACAAAGCGTGCAGACAATATAAAGAATGTGAGATCACATGGAAGCTGTTGGTTTCGGGACTTATGCACTCAGCTGGAGATACGTGAGCCCTGATCTTTAACCTCAGAGAAGACATCTGGGACATCAAAGCATTCCACTTTTTTGAGCTGATCATAACTTAATTCAGACAACAAGCGTGGTTGCTCTCTTGAACCACCAAAGCTCATTCAGCCCGGGAAACTTTCATCTTTTTAAGTTTTCATCGCTTCCTAGAAGGGAATACTGAAAAACTGAGATCAGAAGGACTAACTAATTGTCTAATGACTCAGCTAAAGCTGGAAAGATGCAGTAGGAGGAGGATGAGAAGGTGGCTGGGCTGTAGGGAAAGCTCCAGGAAATGCAGCCGGCCGGTTGGGATGGACAAAAATAGGCTGAAATATCTCCTCTTCCTTTGTTTTGGGAATATTGGCCAAAAATGAGAGGTGCTCACCTAGGTTACGTGCAGCCTCTTATCAGCAGCCTCGCGCAGGAAGTCCTTGTGAGTTTTCGAGCAGCAAAAACACTGTTTCCTTGTTCAAAAATAGACATGAGACTGAAGGGAGGTGTTTCACTGTCTTCTGTGTCCTGTTTACAAATCCCGTGGCTCTGGCTTCTCTCTGCTTATGCTTACATTTTCCTTATGGGAAAAAAAAAAAAAAAAAAAAGTGCTGTAGATGCATGATGAAGAGTCAAACAAAAAAGCACAGTCACAAAAATAAGTATGAGGAAGCATGGTTGCCTCCAGTGAGGGGCTGCTTCTCTGGCAGATCAGCAGAGATGGTGCAAGTGGGACTTGGGGGCAATAGGATGAGAACCACTGAAGAGCTCAGGAATGTTACGTGTGGAGGTCATGGATAATCCCAGGATTGTGGTATTTCATTTTATAAAGTCTATGGCAATTTAATGTATCTGGGTATTTTTTCTTTCCCATGTTTGTTTATAAGTGTGAGTCTGAGCACAAACAGAATCACAGAATTGTAGGGGATGGAAGGGTCCTCCAGAGATCATGGAGTCCAACCCCCTGCCAAAGCAGCTCCCAGCCCAGGTTGCACAGATAGGCATCCAGGTGGGTCCTGAATGTCTCCAGAGAAGGAGACTCCACCACCTCTCTGGGCAACTTGACCTAAGCATGGATTAACTACAAGGTGATTCATAAAGTGATTCTTGTTCTCTGGTCTGCAGCCTGTGATATGAATTTTGAGGGTCCATGAGTAACTGCCGTAGGAATCCATAAAAAAATAATACTGAAAAGTTAGCCTGTCATCAGACTTAAATTAGGAGAAACTTGAGGGAGTCTTTACTTAAAAAATAAAAAAGGGATGAAAACCAATTTTTCTTTTCTCTGCCATTTATTAAAAGACAACTCTTCGATTCTTCTTTATAGGTTTAGGTTAGCTTGAGAAGAAGTTCACCCCTCTTTGCTTTAAAAAGTGATACTGTTTCAGAGAAGAATCTTGTGCATTTTCTCAAGCATTGTCTGTGGAACATTTGAAGTGGAGTACAGTATATACATAAATGCAACACTGCAATTTTAGAATATACAAAACCACTCTATGATGTTAAGGTTGCATCTTGAGTACTCCAGAGTCAAAAATTGAAATGAAGAAACAGTCATAACAGCACTCAAGTAACACATATTGTACCTGCACTGTAGAATCCACTTTGCTCTCCCACAAAAACCATGCAACTGCTGCTGGAACTTTTAGACTTAGGTACACTGAGATCTTCTTGGATTTACAGTATTGTGAAGATTTTTAATTCATCTTGCTTATTAGCTCAACAGCTGCTGCAGATCAGTTGTGCAAGCTCAGAACAGAAGTGCAAAGCCTGTATATAGATAATGCAGTGTTACTGTGTCCTTGGTGGAGTAGCACACCATATGTAGGTAAAAGAGCTGAAAAAGTTGAGTTTGGTCACGGATGGCATCCAGTTTCTTAAGTATGTGAAAACTTGTGCTTAGTATGGTCTAACCTCCTAGAAGTGTTTTGCTGTTGAAGTTTTGTTGCGTTGATGAGCCGTGCTGGGTTCATTAGTGTTGGGAAATATTCTACAGTGCTGTGCAACAGGACAGATAGGACTGTAGGTGGTAGACAGACATACATGTTTTGTTAAAAAATTATAAAAGTGAATGAGTGAATGTATTTGCTCTAAGTTTCCAGTACAAATCTGCTTGTTAGCATGACTCCTAATTGCATGTGGAATAGTTTTATTGAGTGTGGTTTAGTGTGTGATCCTCTTGCTCTTTGTGTCGGTGCTGGTGTTCACTGACACGAGGGCACTTCCAGGAGCAGTGCCTTCAGGAGTTCTCTCTGTAGAATCATAGGATGGTTCGAGGTGGAAGGGGCCCTTAAAGGGCATCTGATCCAACCATCCTGCATGAGCAGGGACACCCACAGCTCCATCAGGTGCTCAGAGCCCATCCAGCCTGACCTCAGGTATGTGCAGGGATGGGGCACCCACCACCTCTGGGCTAGGAGTTCTCTCTGTAGAATCATAGGATGGTTCGAGGTGGAAGGGGCCCTTAAAGGGCATCTGATCCAACCATCCTGCATGAGCAGGGACACCCACAGCTCCATCAGGTGCTCAGAGCCCATCCAGCCTGACCTCAGGTATGTGCAGGGATGGGGCACCCACCACCTCTGGGCTAGGAGTTCTCTCTGTAGAATCATAGGATGGTTCGAGGTGGAAGGGGCCCTTAAAGGGCATCTGATCCAACCATCCTGCATGAGCAGGGACACCCACAGCTCCATCAGGTGCTCAGAGCCCATCCAGCCTGACCTCAGGTATGTGCAGGGATGGGGCACCCACCACCTCTGGGCTAGGAGTTCTCTCTGTAGAATCATAGGATGGTTCGAGGTGGAAGGGGCCCTTAAAGGGCATCTGATCCAACCATCCTGCATGAGCAGGGACACCCACAGCTCCATCAGGTGCTCAGAGCCCATCCAGCCTGACCTCAGGTATGTGCAGGGATGGGGCACCCACCACCTCTGGGCTAGGAGTTCTCTCTGTAGAATCATAGGATGGTTCGAGGTGGAAGGGGCCCTTAAAGGGCATCTGATCCAACCATCCTGCATGAGCAGGGACACCCACAGCTCCATCAGGTGCTCAGAGCCCATCCAGCCTGACCTCAGGTATGTGCAGGGATGGGGCACCCACCACCTCTGGGCTAGGAGTTCTCTCTGTAGAATCATAGGATGGTTCGAGGTGGAAGGGGCCCTTAAAGGGCATCTGATCCAACCATCCTGCATGAGCAGGGACACCCACAGCTCCATCAGGTGCTCAGAGCCCATCCAGCCTGACCTCAGGTATGTGCAGGGATGGGGCACCCACCACCTCTGGGCTAGGAGTTCTCTCTGTAGAATCATAGGATGGTTCGAGGTGGAAGGGGCCCTTAAAGGGCATCTGATCCAACCATCCTGCATGAGCAGGGACACCCACAGCTCCATCAGGTGCTCAGAGCCCATCCAGCCTGACCTCAGGTATGTGCAGGGATGGGGCACCCACCACCTCTGGGCTAGGAGTTCTCTCTGTAGAATCATAGGATGGTTCGAGGTGGAAGGGGCCCTTAAAGGGCATCTGATCCAACCATCCTGCATGAGCAGGGACACCCACAGCTCCATCAGGTGCTCAGAGCCCATCCAGCCTGACCTCAGGTATGTGCAGGGATGGGGCACCCACCACCTCTGGGCAACCTGTGTGAGTAGCTGAATATCTAATTGAGTATNTGCATCTTGAGTACTCCAGAGTCAAAAATTGAAATGAAGAAACAGTCATAACAGCACTCAAGTAACACATATTGTACCTGCACTGTAGAATCCACTTTGCTCTCCCACAAAAACCATGCAACTGCTGCTGGAACTTTTAGACTTAGGTACACTGAGATCTTCTTGGATTTACAGTATTGTGAAGATTTTTAATTCATCTTGCTTATTAGCTCAACAGCTGCTGCAGATCAGTTGTGCAAGCTCAGAACAGAAGTGCAAAGCCTGTATATAGATAATGCAGTGTTACTGTGTCCTTGGTGGAGTAGCACACCATATGTAGGTAAAAGAGCTGAAAAAGTTGAGTTTGGTCACGGATGGCATCCAGTTTCTTAAGTATGTGAAAACTTGTGCTTAGTATGGTCTAACCTCCTAGAAGTGTTTTGCTGTTGAAGTTTTGTTGCGTTGATGAGCCGTGCTGGGTTCATTAGTGTTGGGAAATATTCTACAGTGCTGTGCAACAGGACAGATAGGACTGTAGGTGGTAGACAGACATACATGTTTTGTTAAAAAATTATAAAAGTGAATGAGTGAATGTATTTGCTCTAAGTTTCCAGTACAAATCTGCTTGTTAGCATGACTCCTAATTGCATGTGGAATAGTTTTATTGAGTGTGGTTTAGTGTGTGATCCTCTTGCTCTTTGTGTCGGTGCTGGTGTTCACTGACACGAGGGCACTTCCAGGAGCAGTGCCTTCAGGAGTTCTCTCTGTAGAATCATAGGATGGTTCGAGGTGGAAGGGGCCCTTAAAGGGCATCTGATCCAACCATCCTGCATGAGCAGGGACACCCACAGCTCCATCAGGTGCTCAGAGCCCATCCAGCCTGACCTCAGGTATGTGCAGGGATGGGGCACCCACCACCTCTGGGCAACCTGTGTGAGTAGCTGAATATCTAATTGAGTATCTGTACCAGTTGAATATCTGCAGCTGAAACCCAGCAACGCTCCGGAGACTTTTTGTTGTGCTTTTGCATTCTGGGACAGGAAGAAAAGCAACAATGTGGTCCTGCTTTTTAGGAATCCTGTAGGCATGATATTTCGGGTGGGAATAGAGGAGTAGCACTGAGACGCTGTGGTTTCCGTGTCGCAGGCGTTACCCCACCGTGGAGGCACGTGCGGAGGCCTTCAATGCATCGACACACGTGACTGTGCCACCCGACAGCGACTTCCTCAAGGCCATGCTTTTTGAACTCAGGCTCACGGATGACCAGAGTTTTGTGGAGCACCGAGACACGTGTACTCGGATCAATCACTCATCGGTCCGCTCGGTTCGCGTCGAGGGAGGGGACCTCTGGCCCGTGGTGGCTTTCCAGAAGGGCAGGCTGATCTACGCCTGCCTGCCGTTGGTTGAGGCGGTCTTGGAGCCTCGGCCGCCCCTCCTCAGCATCCCTGGGCTCTCGCAAGGACTCGCTCTTCTGTTTGGCATCCTGGACTACATTTCTCCCAGCCGGAAAAACGAAGTGGAGTTGAGTGCCAAAGCAGGCCAGCTTCGCAGTTTGATCGTACAGGCCTGTCCGCTTGGCACCCCCCTAAACACAAACATCAGCAGCTTGAGCAGCTCGTTTGATGACATCCAGGTTGTTCCGACAGACGTGAAGCAGCCAGCCTGGAGATCCAACACGTATAAAGGCAAACCTCAGGTCAACGTCTGCATCACTGAAAAAGTCAAGTGCATGCAGTACGACAGGAGAGACGTCGTGGACATGTGGCAGGTGTATGGAGCTGTCAGCTGCAAGGTGAGAGCATTTGTTGTGCCAGTCTAACCAAAGTGGTTTTCGTGTGAGCACGCTGGGAAAGCAAATACGTGCTTCCTTTCACTCAGTGAATGTCTCATGTTGTAAAATTGGAAAGAATAGCAAACTGTTACATATTGGACTCGTGCTAGTAGTGTGTTTTCTTTTGATCTTCACTGTTTGTTCCTGCATGCTTCACATATTTATAAGTAACTATTTCTGGGCCTTTAGTTTCCAGCAGTACCTACACTGCATGTACTTTCCCTTTATTTTTTTTTATTTATTTTAAATGAAATAGAGAAAAGTCGTTTCATACAATCTTTGCATATAAAAAAAATAGAAGTGCTAACACTTATTTCATTTCCACCTATCTAATAAATGATTAGAAGCTATTTCTGAGCCTTCTATGCTGAGCATTTTTAATTAATCTTCCTACCACATGAAAATGTAATCTCCTTCATTTTATTACAACAAAATGTTGAATCCACAAATGCTGTGTAACTGGTGTAACATAACTGTTGGTACAGAATCTGTGCAAATAAACTGATTGCATAATGATTTTGAATGTTTTTGATATATAGCAATGGTTGTCACTGATACTAAAATCTGGGGGAATGTTGACTAATAGGTCAATAACAACTAAAAAATGCAGTAGTATTTGTATTTTCTACTTTTGCTATATTTAACATTCCTCCTTCTAGACTATGCTTCATAAATTATCTCAGTACAATGTATTTGTAATGGCTGTTGTTTTAAGAGTAGAGAGACTGACTGGAAAAAGGGAAACATCATTCCCATTTATAAGAAAGGGAGGAAGGAGGACCCGGGGTGCAACAGGCTGGTGAACCTTACCTCTGTGCCTGGGATGTCATGGCACAGATCCTCCTGGCAGGTGATCCTTGACAGGCAGCACAGCTTCAGCATGGGAAGGTCATGCCTGACCCATTTAGCAGCCTTCTATGATGGAGTGATGGCATCAGTAGACAAAGGGAAGGCAACTGTTGTCATCTCCCTGGACTTCTGCAAGGCCTGTGACACAGTCCCCCACCACATCCTTATCTCTAAACTGGAGAGATACGGATTTGAAGGATGGACTGTTCAGTAGATAAGGAATTGGTTGGAGTGTTGCAGCCAGAGGGCTGTGGGCAATGGCCCTGTGTTCAGGTAGAGATCAGTGCTCTTCAGCATCTTTATCAGCAACGCTGGCAGTGGCATCGAGTACACTCTCAGCAAGTTTGCTGATGACACCAAGCTGAGCAGGGCGGTTAAGAGGGCAGAAGGAAGGGATGCCATCCAGAGGGACCTTAATAAGCTCCAGAGTTGGGCCCACATGAACCTAGTGAGGAGGGGCAGGGTAATCTCATGTTCAGACTGTGAGAAGTACTCCTTGAGAGTAGCAGCAGGGGAGTTGGAGCTTGCTGATGCTTGAGGTCCCTTCCAACCCAAGCCATTCTGTGATTCCAAAGTGGATCGTGCTTTAGTAAGAGGTGGGATAGTCATCTTCAGAGGAAGCCAGTGTAAGTACTGCACTTCTGGTAAGCACGATATGGGTGAGCAGCCTCCTGTTCTCAGAGGGACAAGTTTCTTAGTAATCTTGCAGAGAGGATGCCCTCACAAAAAAAGAAAGCCCTGGTGGAATTGTGTGCTGCTGAGCTGGCACACAAAGTGACAGGAGCGTGGATGTGCTACACGTAGTTGCTGTGAGAAAGCTGGCATGGGATTCAGCCATTAGTTGCATGCTTGAATCCATTAAGCAAATGTTGTAAAAGTAACTGAATTAATTGAACCAAGTGTGTTTATGTAATGGTTTAGCTATAGCAGTAAGTCCTTGGCTTGCTTGTCAATAAAGAGACAGCTAGCTAAGGCTTCATCACTAGCTGTACAGAATGGAGAAAGGGATTTTGTTTTGAAAGTACAGATTTTTGAAGCCAGCTGAAAAATTTTAGTGTGATGGCTTAACGTTTGTGTTTGATTTTTGAACATCTAATTCCAACCTGAAGGAAACATTGTAGAGTAACTTCTTGTCTTCATTTTTTCAAGTGTGATATAGAAGGAGCTGCTCCAAACGTAACCCTCACTTTGAACCTCCCGACAAATGGCTCTCCACTCCAAGATATCCTCGTCCATCATTGTGTGACATCTGTTGACCCTGCCATGCTCACGTCCAGCAGTGTCAATCCACTGGATGATTCTGTGTGTAGTGGGCCTTACAAATTTCCTTTCATTCCTCCTTCAGAGTCATTCAACTTGTGTTACTACACTTCCCAGGTAATGCCATCCCTGACCCTTGTTGTTTTCCTGCCCTCAAACAAGAATAAAAATACCTGTGTCGTTGAGTGCAACTAGGGACATGGTTTAGTGAGCATGGTGGTGATGGGCCAGTGGTTGGACTTGATCTTAGCACTCTCTTCTCACCTTAATAATTCCGTGATTTTATGATAAGTGACTTTCAGTCCAATACAAGGAGATAGAATTCTATTTATGTAGTAATTTCTTCAAAGGCACTTCAGGACTTGACTCATCTGAGTCACTTTCATAACATGACAATACCTTTGACTGCTTGGCATTACTTTCTTGCTTGAAGTGAACCACTCGGTGCCTGGATTAGACCAAGTGAATCCAGGCTGAGCTGTCGAGCACATCTGTAACAAATGAATGTACTGGGAGCTGACGAAAGGGTTTGACAGATACTGTTCAAAACCAATCAGCAGTGAATAAGTTTGTTATTCTCTAAAGTACTTTAGCAATTAAAACAGTATATAGCTGATCTTATGTAGTGAGAATGAATATGGTTTTCTCCAGGTGCCAGTTCCACCAATTTTGGGATGTTATCAACTCATTGAAGAGGGATCACAGATAAAAATAACAGTAAATTTGAAACTTCATGAAAGCATAAAGAATTCTTTTGAGTACTGTGAAGCTCGTATACCCTTTTTCAACAGGTGAGTGAATACACTTCCTCCTTTCCTCTGCAGTCTTCCCAAAATGAACTTCCTGGGAGTCACTGTAACAGACTGTGCTCCATCAGAGGATTAACACTGGACATCAACCTTGGTAACGTTGGGAAGCCTTGGAATTTTTGTGACTTCTAATCAGAATATTTGGTAACGTTCTCAACGCCTCCACTGAGTATCATGTTTCCCCATGGTATTTTTTCAGGTGAATCACTGCCACAATCCTCCAGGTGGATTAAGTCTTGAGACTGCTTGTAGCCCAGGGTTACCTGTTCCTTAGGGCTGCTAATCCTAGCTACAGATCAGCTTATCAAAAATACAGTCATTTAAAATTAAAAGGATAGCTTTTACTTAAGTCTTTCAGACCACTGCCTGACTACACTGTCACATAACCATAATGAAAATTTAAAGATGGAATGATAGGAAGTTGGTGATGCTGATCACAGTGTTAGGAAAATGCTCTCAGTGCACTGAAGACAGTAAAATGCCAATGCCTCTCTGATGATTACTAGGTTGAAACCACAGTGCTTTCCTCCTGCTCTGTAATTTCCTTCCATAAATTAACAGTGTGCTTAGATATATATGATTTGGCCATGCACACGTGAGAATTTCAGCATTTCTCAGTGTAACAAAATGATTGTTAACAAATAACTGAATAATATTAATTCCAGTGGCCTTATTGCCTCTTTCTCATACTGCAGGGGCCCAATTGCTCAGTTAGAGTACAAAGTTAGTTATGGCCAACTGGATTTGTCTCGAGAGAAGAGCCTGCTGGTTTGGGTCATCGGTAAGTACAGCACCTTTGTCCACTCATCCTTGCAGACCTGCTTTCCTATAGTGGAAGCACAGCTGTATAATTCCTTAACAGATGCTGTTTCTGGCTCTAGGACAGAAGTTCCCTAAATCTTCAGAAGTTTCCCTTACTGGAACTGTGACTTTTGGTGATATAGGCAAAGAGCACCCAACTGACTACATTTGCACTGGCACCACAGCTTATGTAAAAGTAAGTCATAGTCTGTGTAAAAAGATGCCTTCAGAGTCATATTTTTATCGTCTTAAACCAGCTACAGAGATATTAATCAGACTTTAATTATTAACCTCTTACTTTTCTCTGCATGGGGTCTTCTTTTTTTAACTGACACGAGTTGACATCCTGTCATTTGGGGGGTATGCTTGCACTCCAGTGTAATGCAGGTTGCAACCATGACACTGCATACCTGATCCTGTACTTCCTTTCATTCTGCAGATGTATTTTAGGATCCCAGACTTCACACTTACTGGGTGTTACGTGGACCAGCATTCTGTTCAGATCTTTGCACCAGGAAAACCCAAAATCACTGCATGTGAGTTACTAAAAATGCCTGTTATTTTACTGTAACAGCATATTTAAGATACACTTTGGATGTCAGTTACTAGAATTATGTAACTGAAGTTGTACAAATCTTTTTTTTCCCCATCTCCTTTCTGCTTTGTATTTTTTTTTCCTTGCAATGTTTAATGCACGCAGAGTTGCCTGGAATAGAGACTGTCATTATCCTTTTACACGTGCTAAATTACCTATGATGTTTTAAAGTGTTCTACCTAATGACAGGACTTTAACTGGGGGACAAAGAACATCTTTCCATAGTCTGCCCTCTTGCTTAGGGTGCTTTAATGTGGAGATATACGTGGATTGGAAATGCAAAGTGCAGGCACAGAACACAGCTCCTGCATGCAGGCTGTGGCTGTTAGTGTCATCATACCAACGTCTGCTGGTGGATGTGGAGCAGAAACCACATCTGCCTGTTCTTGAGATAACACTGCAAGTCTGCACCAAAAATACACTGAAAACACTGTAGGCACCAGTAAAATCTGACTACTGCTGTCTAATAGAAGCATTTCTATTTGTTGCTCTCTGCCTTTTGCAACTTCTATCAGTCATGTTAGCAGGTCTGTAAATGCCTTTTGAAAACAGTGATTTACACTGTTAATTTTGTGATGGGTCACAGTCAGTCCTAAATGGTAACACAAAAAAAGCACCATTTCCATTCTGTATGTTTTATGTCAAGTACGTAATTTATATTCATTGAACAAAATCCAAGCCATCCACCTGCTTTTGACTTAACCTCTGTTTGAATTTTAAGCTTGTGACTGATACATTAGTAAAGGTAATTGAAGCTGAGACTTTAAATGTATTATTATCAGAAATAATTTTCAAATAATAGTAAGACTCTTAGAGTTTAAAGAGGCCATTATACCTTTCTGTAAACTAGTAAGGCTGGATTAATAGTCTCTTAACTTGGATGAAGGGATGGCTGATTGTAAGGCACCCTGTAATGCTTATTTTTGTCTGTTTTATATTTTTTCAGCCCGGGAACTGATTTCATCCGATTACTACATCTGGAATTCTGAAGCACCAGCACCTACCATGTACAAAAGCTTGTATTACTGATGTGACTGCGATTGACTTTTGTATTTAAACAAAACAGCAAGTGAAAGTAATGCCACAATACAGTGAAAATAAACTTGTTCCTGCACTTGTGTGTTTGTTTAAAAATGCATCTTGTTAGAGAAACAAATAAGTCATTTCCTCTTTAATATATATGTTGGTCTTAAATTCTTTAGCCTTAGATGACAACTTAAGGAAAATAATTTGAAATGGGTTTGTTCTGGCTGTTTTACTCTCCTTCTGACATTAACTGGTACTGAATAAGTACATATGGGCACAGACAATACAGACTGCTCTTACTGGTAATGATCAATGACCCAAGAGATGGAACACTTCCCTACAAGGACAGGCTGAGAGAGCTGGGGCTGTGCAGTCTGAAGAAGAGAAGGCCTTTGACCTGAGAGCAGCCTATGAGTATCTAAATGGGGCTGTAAGAAAAATGGGGACAGACTTATTAGCAGGGGCTGTTGTGACAGGACAAGAGGAAATGATTTCAAACCATAAGAGGGGAGATACAGATTGGATAGAAGGAAAAAAATTTTTTATAGTAATATGGTGAGGAGCTGGCACAGGTTGCCCAGAGAAGTGGTGGTGCCGAAGCTCAGGCTGGATGGGGCTCTGAGCACCTGATGGAGCTGTGGGTGTCCCTGCTCACTCTAGGGGAGTTTGGCCACATGGCCTTTTGGGGTCCCTTCCAACTCAAAGCATTCTATGATTCTGCCACGTCCAAGAGAGCACCCAGTTACCTAGGACACAAAAGTTTTAATTGTCTTTTTCCTCTCCTGAAGCCACAAGAATCTCATTAGTGCCCTGATAAGGAGGACATTAGAATTGTCATGGCATTGTTTTGTGCACAGGTGTGTACAGAATACACACGAGTGAATAATTTACAAGAACTTCAAAGAGAGGAAGTATGACACAAGCAGTTCTTTTAAAAGTAGAGACAGTGCAGGAATCTGCATGGCCCCTGGCAGCAGAAGTGGTGAGTTCCTTTTCATGCACACATGGAAACTACACTGTCCTTAAGATTAGCATTAGTCAGGATCTAGGGATATAAATGTTTTTTTCAAATTGTAACAGTAGTTCAAAGTAGGCATAAAAGATGAATTTGCTGGAGATACCAAAAAACAACAGGATCCTGTGCTATGACCTCCCTCAGAAAGGCGACGTGCATTTTGATCAGCAGGCAAAAGTCAAGATGAAGAATTTGCACAGAACTCATCCCCAACCTGTTAGAGCCATCTGCACACCTCAACACCACAGTGAGTGGGGAAAGGCATCTCTGAAAGGGCCATGCTCTCCATGATTTGATGCAGAATTTCAGCTTATGGTTTTAGCTTTTCAACCACCCATGAGAAAGGCCATAGAATCACAGACCGGCCTGGGACAGAAGGAACCTTAAAGGCCATCCAGCCCAAATCCCTGCTGTGAATGGGGACACCCCCACCAAGGCCCCATCCATGGCCTTGGGCACCTTCAGAGATGGAGCACTCACAGCTCTGGGCAGCAGTGTCAGGGACTCACTGCCCTCTGAGTGAAGAATTCCTTGTCAACTTCTACCCAAAATCTCCCTTCTTTTAACTTAAAAGAACTTCACCTTGTCCTGTCCCTATCAGGCCCTATAAAAAGTCTCTCTTCTGTTCATGAGCTTCTGTTGTGTACTAGAAGGCTGCAAGAGGGTATCCCTGGATCTTTCTGTTCTGCACCGCAGCACCATGCAAGAATGGCTTTTCTTCCTCACTCACGTTCAGAGAGAACTCCCCAGGAGTTGCTGTGAAATAATGGGGCTGTGAGAATTCACTGTGCATTAGAAGGAGGATCCCCTTACACTTAAATCACATTCTATTTGGTTTTCCTCTCATCCATGTTTCTAACTCCCAGATTTAGGACAGTTGCAGTACTCAGGGATGGATGGCTGTTGCTTTGCAGTGCTTTGTACACACCAAGCAACACAGGTTTATAGAGAAAGGAGTACAGGTGATGTTTCTCTTCTACCCCTGAACAGTTTTTTATAACTCAATAGAAGCTGTTTTGATTAAGGTTTTGCTCCTTAAATCTCTGAGTTACAACTCTTAAGTGTGCTTCTGCAGCTATGCTATGCTTCTCTTATTTCTCTCTCAAAGTGCTTATGTTTATAAATTCATCACAGGCATGGTCTATGTGAGATCTATACAGACAGATTTGCACAGAGAGTTCTTCAAGAGCTGGCCAAGGAGTTCTCCAGGTGTAATATTGCATTTCAGAGGACTGAAAGAAAACTAACATGCATATGTTTGAAAAGAATGAACAGAAAGATGTAAATAAGTAGTGGTTGTCAACCCAACATTGTTCCCAAATAATAACAAAAGGTATACATAAGAACAAAGAGACAATATGTATCTTAAATAAAATAAACTCACTACATGTCATAAAAAAATTGGGGGTAATGTAGCATCAGTCTATAGCGGTGGTGAGTTGATGGGTAGACTAGATGATCTGAGTGGTCTCTTCCAACCTTAATGATTCTGTAAATAGTTTCAAACTTTTTCACACTCTTATGGTAAAAAGAACAGAATTGGTGTTACAGATATCTCAGAAATTAAAATAAAGTCCATGTATAATGTATTAAGCACAGTGAAACCTGGCTGACATTTTCAAATGCAACGTTAATGAGGAGCCTTCATCAAACAAGCTTTGTACCCCAACAGTGTCATCGAACACTTTGTGGAAGACATGAAAAGAGACAGAGTTTGCATCGATGAAGTTCTCATTGGGTGCAAAGACTGAGAAGCAGTAATTACCCAGGCCTTGGGAACACCCTAACACCTGTCATCTCAACCACATCTCCTCAGCTCATGATCCTGTCAGTCATGGCAAATCAAAGCAACACCAGCATCTATGTGTCAGACACCAACTGTCCCCACACTCCAGGGTCCACAGGACTCACTGCTATTATCACAGAGAAGAATTAGTCTATCTAACACAGCCTGCTGGTGTCAAATCTCTGCTGGCTGCTGCACGTCACTGCTCATCTTAAAGGTAATTTGTTGCTTTTCCATTATTCTTTCCTCCCACCAAGTCACAGGGTATTTAGTGATACCAGCAGGATGGTCTCTGCCAGTACCTGAAGTACTTTCAGGTAAATCCCATTACTTCAGATAAGTTGTAAGCAGCTATGTTTTCTACATGTCTTCTTTATCTATTCCCTCCTCTGCATTTTGATTCTGTTTTTATTTTTATTTTTTCCCTTTTCTTTTTTTTCCCCACTGATGTTAACTACTTTGGCCATTTGTTAACACGTAAACATTGGAACAACACAGCATTAAACACTGAGCAGCAGCTTTCCTCTACTTGTTCATGCTAGCTCAGAAGTTTACTGCACTTTGTCCTATTCGTACAAGCCCTGCTGAGTTTCGAGTCATAACACAGCTTGTAGGTAAGCCCACATTCGCCCTTCACCTCATTTGCTGTCTCCTTCATCACTACCACCCTTTACCCATGTTCTTCAGGCCTATTGCTTTAGAAAACCCCATTTCTCTGGGCAGTCTATTTGAACTACTGTCCATAGCCCCCCACTAGTGCTTGGTCCTGTCTTTCCCATGCCTGGAGCTCCCCAAGCTTTATTTCCACTGTCATCACCTCCTGCTGTCCCTTGGCTCCTTGTTCCACACACAGGGCTCTGGACCTGGGCCGTGTTATACCTTCAGCAAGAACTGATTGAAGATTCAGCATGCACAAAATGCCAGGTATTGCCAACATCACCTCTCAGGTTGCCCAGAAAGGTGGTGGGTGCCCTGTCCATGGAGACACTGGAACTCAGGCTGATGGGGGTAGAGTCAACAGTATGAATAATGCCTAATAGTACTGTAATGGAGATATTTTATAGTTAAAGATTATCATGGTGGAAAGAGACAATCAGAATAAAGGAAAATTCTCACCTGTGTCCTAGGCTCACAGTGGGAAACTCCAAGGGAGCAGTCTCCAGAAAGAGACCCTTCTCCAGTGGTGGTCAGCCCTTAAATGGGGTCTGGGAGAGGTGTAATCAGACTCCACCCCTTCTGGTCACTCAGGTGCATTGCCTTCACCTGTGCTCCTGTGGCTGACTCAGTGCTCACCTCAGGTGATCTATCAGGGGTTCAGGCTGTGATTCAACAGTTCCCATACAATGGGGCTCTGTGCATGTGATGGAGCTGTGTGTCCCTTCTCGTTGAAGGGAGTTGGACCAGAAGGCCTTTACAAGACTCTTCCAGCTCAAACCATTCCATGATAAGGGGTAGAGCCCATCTGAGGTTGTGTCTGTCCTGAGAGCACTGTGACAGGAAATCTCTGCAGCCTTCAGACCCGAATGAGCCATCAGATCCCAGTTTGTACACCAACGTGCACAGGAATAGAATGATGATTCACGCAGGGAAGCAGGACATAATATAAAAAAAGAAGGCTTTGTTTTGCTAAAAATATTAATTGCTTCCCCTGTGAACAGACAGGCAGTAAAGGTGCTGTCCCTCCCCCCCATACCCACAGGACCAAGAGTTCAGCACCTTCTACGAGACATAACACACAGCAGAGTGTCCCCAGAAGGCTTATTGGAGATGAGCATCCTTACAGCAGGAGTGCTGAGCCCTACCAGGGATGGGCAGCCAGTTCCCAAACCTCCCCTCACTGCCCCGCACAGGACTTCCCACCCAAGCTGCACCTGCTCCTTGGATCACCCTCAGCAAATCAAGCTGAGTGCTGACGGGAAAGGCTGAATCCCTACAGAGTTTTCTTTCAAGGACTCACATCCCACAATACAACAGATAACCCCATATTTTAGGGCAAAGGCCTTCCCCTTGACAGAGCCTTCTAGTAACCTGGCTGAACTCTGTACATATATAGATATATATTTAAAGCCCAGTGCCAACACGTAGCAGCAGAGAACCAAATCCAACCCATTTTCTCCCCATTGAGATCAGCTGGTGGCACTGCGGTACTTTTGATTTTCTCTAGAGACCTATCTCTTTGGGTTTTTTTTTCTTTTCCTTTTTTTCTTTTTTTGAAGTCAAAGTCTGTTTCCCGTTTGGTAGGTGACCTGTTTAATGTTTTCCCTGTGTCTGGGAACTCCTTAGTGTAATTAGCGACCTTTGAACTCCACAACTAATCCCGAGCTATTTTGTATTCCTTACTCATCTTTAAGGCTGGACCTTTCTTTTCTTTTGAGTCCGCTGCCACAATTAAAGAAGAAACAGCTGCATTTCAAAGGGATTCCAATTCCAGAAGCTTAATCGTGATTGACATGTTCTTATTCTAAGCTATAAGAAACTCTAAGAGTCCTTTCTTGGGTTAAAACTTCAATCATTTTCTAAAAAATTATCTCAATATGGATTTTATTCATTTTCTTTGATAACCATTCTTTGCAATTTTTTTTTAACTTGAAAGATGCTTTGAGTTTGCGATGAATATGAACTGCGCCCACTGAAAGAATGAACAGTGTCAGGCACACTCTGGATGCAGAAGTGGCTAAATTCCATTTATTGCCAAAATCTGATTATGAAATCTGATGTCTGCCATGTAGCTTGACATCCTCCCATATGCCCGAAAGGTAGGAGAGGTGGAAGGGCTTGCAAATGAACCCTTGGGAAGCAGCAAGGAAGCATCTTCCAGCAATCTACATTTTAAACCACTTTCTCCAGTTTTTATAGAGCAGATTATAAAGCCTTACAGCCCTGGAAGAGCCCCTTCTCTCCTTTCCAGGGTGGAAAAATCACAATAAATTATAAGTAATTCATTTGGGCTTAAAATTGTCGACACAACTGCACAACAAGAACCAAACGTGGCTGATCCTGGAAAATCATGGAAGCCCGTTGGCTATGGTTATTCAATTCTTATGTCCATCTCCCTCGCATTTTACTTCATTGGGACCTCAGAAAGACAGGCTGGGGGAAAAAAAAAGGTCCTGAAAATCTGTTTGCATGCATTTGTTTGCGCGGATATATGTACGTGAGGTGGGCACACAGCTACGCGGGCATCTCTCGTAGCCCTGTGGATAAACCTCTGCCCAATGATCATGGAGAGCCCTGGAGAAGGCAGCAGGCAACGTGCGTTGTTTCTAAGACAAAGGTCAAATAAAAAAAAAAAAAAGGGATGTTAATAAACAGCCCTCCGGTTTAAGGGACTTTTTTAAGGATTACATCTTAAATTCCAACAAATCAGATTTAGGAGTTACTGAAAGTGAAATTGATCCATCCCTCAACCAAACTTTGCAATACTTTCCTGTTCTGACATCATTTAGATAGTTAGCTGCATTATCAGATTAAAAACCATTGTACAGGGCCGCTGAAAGGCAAAGGAGCCAAAAAGCTAAACACTGGATGAATTCCGAACCTTTTAACCTGGCTGAAGTACGCGGGTCCCTGTTATGCAAATACCTTCAATCCTCTGCTAAGTTCAGTGGAAATAATTTTCTTGAATGACAGGTTTATTCAGCGCGGATTCAGTTGGCGATTAATCCCCCTTTGATCTAAGGTATTTCACTTAACGACCAGTTACCTCGTTCTGACAAAGTGCAACTGAGATTAGCGAGATCACTAGAACACGACCAGGGTGTGCGCTTATTCTCCCCAACCTTTCAAAGCGAGGGCCAAGAATGCAATCTATTTTCAGTATTTGAAGATGTGAAGTCCTGTCTGCCGAGTTAGAAAGTCAATTGAATGCCAAATAGGGTTTGTTTCTTACGTAACGGGACCGGCGGCTCCCCTTGCTCTTCAGCAATAAGGATTCGGGACGCCAGCTGCAGAAAGGCAATATTCCTATTCCAGCCAGCTGGAATTTTTGCTACTTGACCCATCCGGGGCCATGCTTTGCAGCCGGGTTTTTCCTTGCTGGTACAAAGCTGCTGCTTTATTTCAGATTAGTACCCAGCACATGTAAACGATCTTTCCTTTCTGAAAATCCGATAAGGCGCAACATTTCCCCATTTAATCTGTTCAAATATTGTTCCTTAGGATTCACCTTGGAATCCCTTTTCTCCTTCTCCAGCTGCAGCCCTATGAGAACGGGCGCGGTGTGCTACAACCCGTTCAGGAAGGAAAACACACCACGAGGGGCTGCAAAAATCATTCACAAAAATCAAATCTTTCAGGCCGTCCAGCATCTGAAGCAAGACGTGTTTTTCTTTGCCTTTCCCCTTGCCAACACGCTGTCCCTTTGCAGAATGATTGCATCATTTTGCAGAAGTCTCAGCACGTGGTACTGAGCCCCGGTGGCAGCGAGGTCCGGATCCGTGCCTGGCCAGGTCAGGCACAGCACTGGATGTCCTTCCTGAGGGTGAAAAGGAGGAACAATCTCATCTGTGGCATTTTTCATTTGGTGAAAGCAGCTGCCAGGATTTTCACCCTGAGCCGCCTCATTTTCGGGAGGTTGGTTGTATGTAAATGCTGATTATACACCCGAGAGGGAGAGGAAAATATTTTTTTCCCACTTTTAGTATCCTGCCCATCTTTAGATAGGAGGGAGTTGCCTCAAAGTATTCCCCATCTATGAATATCACCCTCATGAAGTTATGTGTATATATCATTGTGGAGCTGAGTCTGTATTTGGGATTTGTACATCCCACAGGCAGCCTCTAAGCCATTCACCAGATACACTGTGTGTGTGTCTACTCCCTCACATTAAACACATCAAGTACTTAAAAAGCGAGCACCTCCTACAAGGGGATCCCCCAACCCTGAGTTCACCCCCTCCTTTTTTCCTCCCATCTCCCACACATTTCCAAGCACGAAGCACAATCCCAACCCCGGCTCACCAGCGTTCCCATCGCATTTTGTCAGGTCAGTGATACACAAACTCAGAGGGATTTACTCTTTAGACAGTAACAGCTCCTTAAGAGCCATTACAGTGCCGTGGGTTTAAGAAAGAAATCCTTTTCAAGAAATGCCAAATTCTGGAGTAACACGAGAGTCTGTACGGAGCATTTGGGGTCTTACTGGTAAACATAACATTGTGTATCCTCACGATTCAGTGAAAATCAGAAGGAAGGACTTGAGAACGTTGTTTATATTTATCATAACGACTGTCTGAACTCCACAAAAACACCGAATGGGAGAAAACTGGGCTCTGACCATGAGCCAAAACGTTGCCTGCCCAGTGTGACAGCACAGCACAACACTGCATCCGTAAAACGTTGATGCCAAAAGCAGGAGGCCCCATGCTGATCTCTGCACTGCCACTCTGGGGATGGGTAATTGATGACTCGATTGAGCTAAATACTGGGCTAAATTATTTAAGAAGATTGGGTCGAATTTATAGGGGATACAGAAGATGCCTCTATCGCATCAGTTGTGCCTAAGCAAAAAAAATAATGCAGGAGGGATGATATTTCTTTGCAGTGTGTGTGTGTGTGTCCACATAAGTGCAATGTATACATACATAAGTATATATTTAGACATGGAAATGCAAAGTAGAAATAAGATGGAAATTGTCTGAATAAATATCTGGAGGGCACTGGTCAGTTTCATTCACAAGCTGAGCAATAACAAACTTTCATCAAATGAGGTAGCATATTTGATATAGGATGGTATTCTGTTCTGACTGCATTAAAGGCTATTTCCTAATTAACCACTGCAGTGTTTCTTAATTTCCTAATGAGGACCACTTGTTCACAAAACAGAAGATCCTTTCCCCACTCCAGAAGTGCCACTATTTTCCCTTCTCAGCCCTACAGAGCATTTCTAGAGCACAAAGACCTTAAACCACCTTCCACTGTGCAGACCTCTGCTCAGAGTGCAGAGGGCAGCCCCCTAAATTTCAACGAAGGGTGGGAAGACATGGAAAGGAGAACTTGGTTACTGCTCAAGCAGCGCAGTGGTGATGGGAAGGGCTCACATTCTGCAAAGGCCTTTTCTGCCCTCCGGTGGTGACACCAAAGCACTGCTCCAGTTGCATGAAAAAGAGACTCGGGCTCAGTTATGGTGCGGTTTCTGGCTATTGTGCTGGCTGTCGTGTAGGTCAGCGGTTCACGGGTGCATCCGTGTCACTGCCCCTTTATATTTCGTAAGTTCTGCAAAACTCATTGCTTGGTTGCCTTGGGTTCTGCTGCCCCATCCCATTCTTACCCCTTCTATTTTACTCTTCCAAATGTTTACCATCGGAGTAGATGTTGGGCTGGGAGTGACTTTGTGACCGCAGCTCTGCCACTGCAAACAGCACAGTTCAGTCTCAGCCCCGCATTGCAACAGCCTCAGCCCTCTCTGGCACATCACCAGTTCAGGCCACAGCTGCTCGTGGTATGGGTGAACAGGGACACTTTTGAAACAGATTCAAGGTTACGTTCTCACATGGCTACAAAATGACCCTACCACTTGCAGGATTTCTCTAAGGTTTCTTTCAGATTGCAGGTTCCACATCCACGAGGCTCAGCTGTGCTTTCACCCCTGAACCCTATTAGAAATGCAGTAGCAAACACAAACTATGGTTTTCTTTTCATTAGTCTGGAAATAAGGATGCTCAGGGCAAACCTCACTGCTCTCTACGACTCCCTGAAAGGAGGTGGGAGTGAGGTGGGGACCGGCCTCTTCTCCCAGGTAACAGTGACAGAATGAGAGGGAATGGCCTCAAGTTGCATGGGGGAGATTCAGGTTGGATAGTAGGAAAGATTGTTTCCCTGAAAGAGTGGTGATGCAGTGGCACAGCTGCCCAGGGAAGTGGTGGAGTCACTGTCCCTGGAGATGCCCGAGAACGGTGGAGATGTGGCACTGAGGGACGTGGGCAGTGGGCATGGTGGGAATGGGTTGGGGTTGGGTTTGAGTATCCTGAAGGTCTTTTCCAACCTTAATTATTCAATTGTTTGATTGATTTAGCTGTTTACTGGTGGAGGCACGTCCATAATTAAAACTATCCTCAGTGGAAAGCCAGCAGGCTTTGCTGCAGCACAAGAACCACAGTATCATAGAATCAGAGAATGGCTTGGGTTGGAAGGGACATCAAAAATTATCTGGTTCCAACAAGGTCAGGATCCAGCTGATGTCATTGCATTCCTTGATGCTACTAGGTGAGCTGTGACTGCAGACTGAGCAATTAGAAAAACAGCACTTTGTGATGCTAAAATGGGCACATCTGGCCTCAAACCACAGAGACAAACAACACAAAGCACCACCAGCCCATTCGTATAGAACCACCCTCCAAATCACTTCACCTTCAGTCCTTTTCCCAGCTCTGTGATCACGATCCACCATCCCAAACCCGAGGGCACAGGAGGGCTGCTGCAGCCTGCCTGGGGGAGTTCCATTGTCAGAACAAACCAAGGAGCAAATCGGGGGCTATCATCAGGGGAATAAGTCACCTCCAAACATTTCTTCACCTTCTCAACAGGTGCACGTATCTGTTTCTGCAGCCGAAGGGAGCGGGTTTTCTACATGAAACCGTAGATCTGCAGGCAAGCTCCTGGTGGCACTTCTTAATTCAATTAACTTAGTCAGTGGAACTACCGGAGAAACTAAATATGAGGAGAACAACAGGGGAGGCTGGGCCAAATTAATAGAGCGAGATCCTTTTACAGGCTCGCCCGCAATCCTGATCAGCAGCCCTGAAAAGCAAATTGGAACAAGCAAATTGCTGTTGAAAAATTCTTTCAGCACTCTGCCGTTGCCACTCAGCCGGTCATGGCTGGGAGTCAGAGGTTGAAAAATCCCAGTTTGGGGCTAACAAAGGAGGCATTATTATGACAAACATTTACGTTTTATTTATTGAAGTGCTGGAGATAGATTAGCCTCATCTTCAACCACTCGGGCCGGACTGCTCCGTCCAGGGGGGAAGACAAGCGGAAACAAGCAGTTTATTGTGGGGAAAAATGTATATTTCCCACTCCCAGCTCAATGAAAGGAAATTCAGTTCTTGAGGATTGCACTCTGGAGCAAGCTTTCTTCCCCTTGGACCAGTTCTTTTTAGGAAAAGCTCCGTGCGGGGGATTTTTCCTCATTCCAAATCAGGTTCTCTTGAAAATAATGTCATTTTGTGCGTCTGGCTGACTTGACATGTGCTTTATGCAACAGTCCTGCTGATTTCCTACGTGGAGGCCGGGGTGTGCAGCAAACAATCAGTTCAAAGTGTCCAATCAAAGCCTTATACAGATGCAAACTAGTGTGTGGGTATTGTTTAAGTGGTTGTGTAATTGAATATAGTGATCAAATATGCATGGGATATTCGTTAGCCTGTAAAAAGAGTAATTGCATGTTCATAGCTGCAATTTCCACTGAACCTTTTGACTTTCAATAAGCAGTGGAAAGGGGAAGGGAGGGGGAGCAGAGGTGGGGGAGCAGAGACAAGAACGAAGTTATATGCACATCATGAAGCATCCTGATTCAGATCCATGTCCCAAATTTTACTTTATAGATAATAAAGCATAATGCATCTGCAGAATAAATTTTTTTTGGGGGGGAAATAGGGAAACCACATTGGTTCGAACCCAATGGAATGGTTTCAGCTGGAAGAATAATTAGAGTGATTAAACACAGTAGTTTCTTTCCTTCATGGCAGTGCTGGCTTTGGTGCAGCAGTTCCCATGCCTAGAACTTGGGGTTTTGGACTTCAGATATCCAAATGAGGGGTACCACCACCAGGACCCCGATCCCACAAGCTTGGGGACTGCTGCTATAGAGAAGCAACACCCATTGCCACCCCCTTCCTTCGCTCTTGTGTGATGGACTCACAGCAGAAAGCAGACTTTTTGCTGGTGGGTTTTGCAGAAACAGCCCTCCAATCTAGCTCTGTCCTTGTCAGTTACGTGGGAAAGCTAAGCTTCAAATGATTTCATGCTCTTCTGCAGTTCATATCTGCTGGCCCACATCTGGGAGCTGAGGGAGCTCACAGAAAGAGACATTCTTCAGCTTTTCTGTGGTTTCCATCTCTTCTCCTTCACATCTGCTGGCAGAATGAGAAGGAAAGTCCATGCAGGGTGGCAACCCTCGGTCCAGGGTCAAGGACCCCATTCCAGAAGCAGGAGGGAGTAAGTTCCCAAGGAAGCCAGCAAGCTGCAAGTTATAGCAAACATGCACACCCGTATCAGACTGCCCTCTGGCTCTTCCTAAACAGTGAAGGCTAGAACAAGCCTTAGCAACACCAACTAGTGCTGGAGGTTTGATGCAACTCCCAGCCATCCCCAAGATCTGGGATGATGGCTAAAGTCCATCATGATCTCCAAAGCTAAACCAGATTGAGCTGCAACAAGATCACCCTGGCCAGCAAAGCTGCTGCTGCAAGACTGGAGTACCTACAAGGAGAGGTTGCTTCACCTTCCTTCTGGTGTCCCCAGACTGGCCCCAAATACCCTTTCTGTCACTTTCCCTCCAGTGTTCCTTCTTCCCCCTTACGTCTGAGTGAAGCCCTTGTCCCAAGGCAAAGACCATCTTTGCTTTGTTCCTAGCACAGTGCTACAAGCAAGTTTCATCCAAAACGACATAAACAATTTGCTCAAGATGAAATTCCACAGCTGACCCCATGTGTCCAGCTAAATTCTATTCGGCACTGAAACTCGGAGCATGATCATACACTAAGAAAGGGTGGAGAGGAGAGACGTGCACTGCATTTCTTTTGCATGATCACATATGTAAAAGACGGTTTCATCCATTTGAGCTGGAAACAGCAATAATGCTTTACTTATCCTTGAGGAATGGCATTTGGACCCCCCTTATGCACTTTTGTAAGCATATGACTCTCCTAGCCTTGTGAATAGAATCACAGAATCATAGAATCACCAAGGTTGGAAAAGACCTACAAGATCATCCAATCCAACCGTCCACCTATCACCAGCAGTTCTCACTAAACCATGTTCCTCAACACAATGTCTAAGTGTTCCTTGAATACCTCCAAGGTCGGTGACTCCACCACCTCCCTGGGCAGCCCACTCTTTCAGAGAAGTATTTCCTAACATCCAGTCTGAATCTCCCTTGGTGAAAATTGAAGCCATTCCCTCTCATCCTATCAATAATTACAAGAGAGAAGAAGTCAACCCCCAGCTCACTACAACCTCCCTTCAGGTTGTTATATGTAGGAATAAGGTCTCCCCTAAGCCTCCTCTCCTCCAGACTGAACAATCCCAATTCCCTCAGCTGCTCCTCATAAGACTTGTGCTCCAGACCCCTCACCAGCTTCGTTGCCCTTCTCTGGACACGTTCCAGGGCCTCAATGTCTTTCTTGCAGTGAGGGGCCCAAAACTGAATGCAATACTCAAGTTGCAGCCTCACCAGTGCTGAGTACAGGGGGACAATTACTCCCCTGTTCCTGCTGGCAACACTATTTCTGATGCAAGCCAGGATGCCACTGGTCTTTTTGTCCACCTGGGCACACTGCTGGTTCATGTTAGGCCTTGCTACCCTCATGCAGTTTGACACTTCCAGCCAACTTGGTGTCATCTGCAATCTTACTGAGGGTGCACTCAACGCTCTCGTCCAGGTCATCACTAAAGATACTGAAGAGGACAGGCCCCAGTAGTGACACCTGGGGAACACCACTTGAGACTGGTCAACAGCTGGATTAACTCCATTCACCATCACTCTCTGGGCCCAGACCTCCAGCCAGCTCCTTACCCAGCCAAGAGTGTACCTGCCCAGATAACAGGACTACAGGCACCTGGTCCAAAGAGCAAGATCTCTCTTTTAAATTATAGACTCATAGAACCTTTAGAGTTGGAAGGAGCCTTTAAAGGTCATCTAGTCCAAAACTCTTTGCACCCTTGTCATTCCAGAGACTTAATTTAAAGCATTCTATACTTTCTGTCATTGTTTCAATTTATTTTTAGCTGTTCTTTCACCATCAAATATATTGAAGTTGACGTAATTATCAGTGACTTTTCCAAAGACATGTATTTACCTACTTGTTAAAAGGCTTTTTCCATGCTGCCATGCTGTTGCTGTGACAAGATGACTTTGAAGGCACAGTAGGTAAAATAATATTGTATATTGCACAGCATCCCCAACAATGGAACGTTAATTTAACCAATAAAGTAACCACATCATAATTATAATAATCATTATTCCTTATCTCTTAACAGGGCTAAAAGTGGAATTCACATTTGCCATGGAGTGCTTGTCAGCTCTGAAATTACTGCACAAATCACTTAGACCAGAGAAGTTAGTAGTCACACAATCTCTAACTCGTGGAAAATGAAAAAAGGATTCTCCAGAGATCAGCGTGGTCTCATAACCATCATCTCCCTCCTCCTGCTCCAGATCCAGCTTCCCATCCTGGCATGACTTTCTTTGTCAATAAATGGGATTTTCCTGGGAAGGGCATACATGTTTGTACATTTCTTCCATCAAAATAAAGACTCAAAGCAGCTGTGCCCAGTCAGGTCTTGCTCTTGTCACCCAGGAGACGTGCCAGCATGTGCTCTTTGACCAGGTAACCTGAAATCAGCCTTAGGATTTAGCCATCATTCCTTTGTGCTTCTAAACCTCTCTGCTGGCTTTGAAAGTCCTGTCCAGAGGCTCATTCCCACACTGTGCAAACATAGATGCCAATTTCTCTTTTAGTCTCAGAGAACAGTTACTGAGTATACAGTGTATATAGAGGATACATATACAATACAGAGAGCTTACAGTAGGAAAGAAAAGGAAAGAGGGATGGAGATTCTTTTTTGTGTGTGTCTGTAGGTATGGCAAAGAGAAAGGATAATGCTGCAAAAACTGCTTGCCCTTCTGCCTAGCAGCAAGTTAGAAAAACTGTGTTTCTAGGAAGCTTGAGGGAGGATGACCTAAAGCTGAACAAGAAAATGAGTGTGTCCTAATCCATGGCTGCTCCCCAGAAGGTCGAGGCAGGAGCCACTGTGGGGTGGTTATCAGAAGAGGGTCTCACTGCAGATCTCACCACGTGGATCAGCAGTGAGAGGACAACTCCCCAGCCTGAACCCAGGGCCCCATGTGTGGCATGGGGAGCGAGCAGACTCAAGATGTTCAGAGACCAACCTGTGCTGGGGAACCATGGCCAGGACAAGCCAAAGGGGCTCATTTTCCTGCCCTTACAAGGGACCAGGAAGGTCTCCACGTCACCTGTGTCCTCCATTGAGGGTCCCCGTGGGGACAGTTATGTCAAAGGCTGAGCAGTGTGGAGATGCTCTAGCACCACAATCCTGTGTAAGGTCCCAAAACTGAGTTCTTTCCTTCTCATGCTTTATGGGGTGTGGGAATTAAACCAGCACACCTTACAGGCCAAATCCCCCCATCAGATGCCAACCTGACTCTCCACTGTGATCCATAAGCCAACATTAACAGGTCACTGAGGCAACAACAGGAATGAAAAACAGAACCATAATAATTGTGCTGTGAAGCGAGAGCTTGGTTTCACACTAGGGTAGTTTTTGAACTTTCCCTCAGATTTTTTGACAGATTTTTGACTTTCCAACTTACCTTGGAATCATAGAGTCATTTGAGATGGAAAGGAGCAACCCTTAAAGGCCACGTGGTCCAAACCCCCCTGCAATGAGCAGGGACACCCAAAGCTCCATCAGTGCTCAGAGCCCCATCCAGCCTGAGCTTGGCTGTCTGCAGGGATGGGGCACCACCACCTCCCTGGGCAACCTGTGCCAGTGCCTCAGCACCCTTATTGAAAGAAACTTTTTTCCTTATATCCAGTCTAAATCTCCTTTCTTTTAGGAGTCACCACTAAAAATGAACAAATCTAACACTTGCTACAAGCAGATTGTTGAGATAGTACAGTCTTTCCTCACCTTAAAAAGCCATGGGAAGAGCAGTGTTTCTGGTCGTGGTGCAGTAAGCCCTGATAACCACTGGGCTGCAGTCCTGAAGCTGTGCTGCTCAAACCACCCTGCACAAAAAACAGCATCTCCTGGGGAGAGCAGTACCCTTTATAACCCACAGCTCAAATTGTCCCCTTGAACTATAAGCAAAATCCACCAAGATATCTCCTGTATTCCCTGTTGCTGCCTCCAAAGCTAGTGTCTCTTCTTTATTCTCTGGGGATACGGCAGCAGCCGGACACCAGAAAATTGCTCCTAGCCACTCCATCCTCTGCTCCAACTAATGAAGCAATGCCCCAGTAACTCCCTCCCCTGCATTAAAAGAGAGGGGGTTAAGCCATCTCTGCATGCCTTCCCGTCACCCCAGCACTCCCAAGAGCATTTAACACCAAATCCCCACCACACATGGCATTTCATAGGTCCCAGTGGTGAGAAACACTCATTGTCACGGGCAAATGCCACATTGTACGTTCTGGGAACTAATGGCAAGCAAATGCAAGTGTGACTCTTTTTAATTTTCTCCTCAGGTTAGAGGCATGTACATCATAGGGGTTAATTGTCAGGAACTTTAATTGTTACCCTATGACTCCTGCTTCCCTTGTGTGTTAGTGGTGCGCAGTCGGGGCTAATAGTGAGAAAATTTGACTGCAGCTCTACCACACTCTCTTCATTAGGCTAATGGAACATTTTCCTCTCATTTTCTCCCTAGGGTAGCTGTAGGAGTGCTACCTTATAATTGTTGCTCTTACTGTAATTGGCAGTAGTAGGAGTATGTATAATCTCATTGTCTTTCCTGTGTGGTGGTAGATTTATTTATGCCCTATTGACAATTCCCAGCCAGCAGCTGCAGCTCAGTGAGCGTTGCATTAGCCTCTCCCCCCCAGCAAAGAGAAGACAACACAAAGGCTGTTATTAACAGAAAGAACACGAACCTGAGATGTCCCATGGGACCAAAGATCAACTTCAGGAACTGCAGACAAAGGTGTTGCTGATCCCAAGGATCTGTAGGTGTCATTGCCAGGAGCAAAGCCAACCTCTGTGGATGCGCTGGTTTCAGCATCCAGGATCAAGCCCTGGACTGCAGGGTTGGACTGTGCTACAGCAGCTGTGGTATGGGGCTGCTTCACTGCCACCTATAGTGGAGCAAATAAGGAATCACACAACCATAGAATCGTTTCAGTTGGAAGGGATGCTAAAAGACATTCTGGTCTGAACCTCCTGCAATGAACAGAGTCACACACAGCTTCATCAGGTGCTCAGAGCCCTGTCCAGCCTGAGCTTGGGTGTCTGCTTTCCAAAAAAAAAAAAGGAAAGAATAAAAAGAAAAAGGAAAAAAATAAGAGGGAAGAGAAAGAAATGCTGATCCGGGTTCAATGGCAAAGCAAAAACAAAAGAAAAAGGTGAGGAAACAGAAGATATTTGCAATCTGCTTCTGCATTAACCCCTATAGGAAGGGTCCTGCTGACTTTCACATTCACCAGCCAGGTCTATTTGTGCTCCCAGTTGTTCTGAGTCTGGAAAATGCAGGTCTGTAGCTGCCAAGGGCATTTCTTAGTAGGCAGCATAGGCTCTCATGCAGGTGTTCGCCAACCACACCCCAGAATATGACCAGGTAATGAGCTTTGCATTCGTATGCTGTCCAGAAATCCGAGGGTGCCCCATCCCTGGAGGTGCCCGAGGTAAGACTGGATGGGATCCCAGGCAGCCTGAGACGGTGGGGGGCAACCAGCCCATGGCAGGATGTGGAGCTTGGAGGGCGTTAAGGTCCCCTCCAACCCAACCATCCTGTGAATCTATGAAATTAAAGAGGGATCAGGCACTCAGCCCCCAACCACACACTGAGCTTTCCAAGTATGAGATATCCAACCTCTGTGAACCTTCCATGCCTCAACACAGGGACCACCTTAGCATATTCCTTAAATCCTGCCATTTCCCCCCACTGTTCCTGACCCATGCTCATGCCCTGGAGCTGATGCTGTAACTGAGCCAGAGCCTCCCAGTCTGGGCCCTGCTGGATGCTGCTAGGAGCTTTGTTTGCCCAAGAAGTTAATACTGCCCTTATCAGCACAGGATCAGCCCACAAACACTAGCGCACAGGTATCGATGGACAGAATGGATTTTCAGAGTCAGAAAAGGGGTTTTGCTTATCTTTTGCTGCACACAGATGAGCTTATTATAACAAAGTAGGTCAGGCACATGCTATAAGAGCACAATCTGTGTAAAGGGACCTGGGAGGTGTTCATTGTGCTGAGACCTCACCCCTGAGGGATTTATTCCTCTTTATACAAAATGCTTGGCCAGGGCCAAATCATCCCAACAGAGCTGAGGGGCAGCAAACTCCCATCCACTTCAGTGAGACCAAGAATTCAGCATCAGCCCCTGATTTCTACAGGGACTATTCCAATCGGTCCACAAAAGGAAATATTCTCTCTCTGGAAAGTGTGGGGGGAAAGAAAAGAAAGGAAGGGAGGGAGGGAGGGAGGAAGGAAGGAAGGGAGGGAGGAAAGAGAATAAAGAAATAACGAAGTCTGCAGACAAAAGCTAGAGTGCAGTGATGACTCTCTACAGTGACCTGAAAGAGGCTGTGGTGAGGTGGGGGTCGGTATTTTCTCCCAGGTGACAGTAATAGCAAGAGAGGGAATGGCCTTAAGCTGTGTGAGAGGAGATTCAGGTTGGATATTAGGAAAGATTTCTTCTCTGAAAGAACGGTGATGCAGTGGCACTGCTGCCCAGGGAGTGGTGGGGTCACTGTCCCTGGAGGTGTTCAAGAACGGTGGAGATGTGGCACTGAGGGACATAGGTGGACATTTGGACTAGATGATCTTATAGGTCTCTTCCACCCTTCATGATTCGATGATTCTATGACTTCAGTAGGAGGATGAGTTTATTTTCCTGAAGTGCTGCTGTTCTTGCCCTTGCCGAGTTGGGACCTCTGCTGCTCCAGCAGATCCATCCACATGGACTCAAGTAAAGCCATGAGATCATGCTTTTCAGACTCAAAACTGGAAAAATACATTTATAACAATTCTACAGGATCCTTGACCTGGCAAGAGACATTTTTCCAGCTCATGAGATACATTTGCAATGCAGCAGGGCTCCCTCCTCCCTGGTGCACCCCTACCACTGCCATCACTTGTGGGTGGGCAGCAGGAAGCAGTCCCACTTTCAGTTGGTGTTAGGTCCTCTGCTTCCAGCCCAGAGATAACTTCCCTCTGTGTGCTCCCCAGCGTCCTGCTCCATCATCGTTACCCAACCCTGCTGGTCTGCCTGGCTGGCTCCTGCTCAATCAGCAGCTTATTTAGAAAAGTCCGTTTGCTAATTGGGAAAAGTTTAATGAACTTTTGTCGCATGAAAAAAAAAAATAAAAATTGTGATTACTTTATATTACCGATGTGTTCATTTGAAAAATTCATTACATTTATGTATTGTGTTTTCATGTAAATACCGCTTCCAAAATGTATTAGCAAAGAATACAATATTATGGTTCATGGTTCATGTGGTATCTGAAAGGAATAATTGTATAACTAATCAGTGAAAACAAAGTAAATGTTCCTCTTGAGCTTGTACAATAAAAAACTGAATTAAAACTATTCAGGCTCAAAAATGCAAATACGCCGTGTTTTCCATCAGCAAGAAAATAAAAAAATAATATTTTGAAGGAAACGGAGGGCCTCCAGAATTCTGTGGCTCAGCTGAGGATGGACTGGGGGAGTTCATGGGGCTTTTATGGCAACTTCGGCACATCTGCATCTCAGCTCAGCTGCAGGGGACAGGGGGACTTGGACTTATAATTCCTCCTTCTGCTGGAGATGTGGTGCAGGATCTTCCTGCAGGATCAGTGCCACTGACTGCAGCAAATTCTGGCCAACATCTGCAAGAATTGGGCAGAAAGGCATTTTAATGTTGTGAAGTCATACATTCACATACATGAAGCTCAGAGTGGGAGCATGAGACAGCTTTTCTGTCCTTACGTTGGCTGCTCCAAAAAGCCACAGACCTGATCTGTGCCAAGATGGGTTTCTGGAAGCAGGAAGCCCAGATGAGCAGGGCAGCCCATAAATCAGTATGGCAGGACCACAGACAGATGTTTTTCAGATCACAGGGGATGAGGCAGGCAGAACAGAAGGGAACAGACAAGCAGAGACCTTCAGGACCTGGGCACTCCCAAAAAGTAGAGGAAAATGAAGGACTTTCTGGTTTTCACAGCCGAATGCCAACATCTTTCTCATGGTGCCAGCAGGTCTGAGGAGTTTTGTCCCTACGAAGAGACAACTTCCTTTGGCAAAATCACAAGGAGGAGAGGTGGAGGAGGCTCAGCATAGTGAGGCCAGCTGCTGAGGCTGAGGGATGCAAGATGGAGAGGACAAAAAACGCATCCAGGATAACATATGAATGCTGAGACAAATCCCATCCCATGACAAATCCCATGAGTTTAAAGAACAACAAAACCACAGAGCATCTGAGGTTGGCAGCACCTCTGGCTCCACCTGGCCTAACTCCTGCTCCAGCAAGGACAACCAGAGCAGGGTGCCCAGGCCAACATCCAGGTGTCTTTTGAAGATCTCCAAGGAGGAGATCCCACAGCCTCCCTGAGCAACTTTTACCAACGCTCTGTCATCCACACAGCACAGAAGTGCTGCCTGAAGGTCAGAGGGAACCTCCTGTGCTCCACCGTGCATCCATCACCTCTTGCTTTGTCACTGAGCACCAGTGAACAGAGCCCAGCTCCATTCTCTCTGCACCTCCCTTCAGGCATCTATGGACATGGATGAGCTCCCACTGAATCAGGCTGACACAGCAGAGCTGCTCCAGCCCCTTGGTGGCTGGACTCTCTCCAGCATACCCAGGTCTCCCTTGTCCTGAGGACACTGAACTGGACACAGCACTCCATGTGCAGCCCCACCAGAGCTGAGCAGGCATTAAGGCTTGCTTCCCTCAACCTGCAGGTGATACTTTGCCTAACATAGCCAAGAATAGCATCAGCCTTCTTAGCAGCAAGGGCACACTGCTGAGTTGGGACACCAAAAACCCCATGCCACCATCCAGCAGCTCAAGTGCTCCTGTTCCTGGAAACTCTTTCCTGCAGACAGGTTAATATCTGCAGTGCTAAATAATTAACCTTCTCTGGGCACACAGCACAGCTCTGAGCTGAAGCTGGACAGAAGCCCTCACACAAGCTTTTAAGGCATACTGAAGCCTGCTGCAACAGCTTGGGTCATTCTGAGTCTGCTTGCTGTAATTCACGAGCTGGTGCCAGCCCTGAGCAGGAGGACAAGCCCCAGGGCCACCCCAGTTCCTCTGTGCTGCTGAGTTCAAGTGTGCACTAGCTGCCTTCAACCACAAGAGTGTGCCTGGATCACAGATTTGGGAAAACGTTAGCATTCTGCTAAAAGCTGTCACAGCTCTCCTCCTTCCGTTCAAGGACCAGCTGCAGTGTAGGCTGGGAGAGAAGCAAGAGTATGAAGTGGGAATTGCCTGAATTGAGGCTCTCTGTCCCATTTTGCACTGGGATATATGTTCCTTAAATCTGTAGGATCTACCAATTTGTCCCTGCGTCTTCAGGGCAGCATTCTTCTCACTAATCTTTAAGGGTTCACTGCTAATTTGATTTGAGATGTGTGTGTTTGACACTTGGGAGTAAGTTGTCCCCTGGGTGATCCTTATAGGGAAAAACAAACTGTTCCTCTTGTCCTTGTAACAGACCTTGCTAAAGTGTCTGTCCTTTCTGACACCCCCTCTTTAGATAGGGGCTTTGAAGGGCAGCTCTCAGGTCTGCCTAGAGCCTTCCCTTCTCCAGGTTGCACAGCCCTGGCTCTCAATTTACCCTCATAGGGGGGTGCTCTATCCCTGGGACCATTTTTGTGGCCCTCCTCTGGGTGCATTCCAGCAGGTCCACATCTCTCCTCTTTATTTCTATATTTTCCTTCCTCTCCTTAAAACAATCGGTAACTCGTGAGAGGGTCTTCACTCTTACCCAATGCTAATGTCATTTCTTAAAGAATTTACTACAGTAAAATTGCTAAAAGTTGACTGGTCTTCTTCAGCCTCTGAGATTTCCAAGTATCCCAGTGTAGGAATGACGTGATCCATTTTGTCACTTTGCCTGTTAGAAACAACACTGCCAGTCCATGGTTCCCAGAGTATCCCTTACAACACCTAACATCATTGCCACGCTGAGCCACACTGATTCAACCAACACTTGTTTATTTATCTCAGCTCCAGCACTGGTCAAAGTGAGCACCTAGGAAAATGACATGAACAGGATGAGCATAGAGCAGTGTTTCTCTGATGCCATCTCCAACAGTTTGCCTCTCAGGAGCTTGAGGAGCCAAATATGCTTACAGATCCTCAGTGTATTCTCCTCTCTGGCCTCTTGAACCCAAGCTGTTGTCACTGACAGTTTCATTTTATCTGTAGCCTTTTGTGATCTCTCTATGTATGCACTGAGGGACCAGAACCCTGGTACTGAAGACAGTGAGCCACAGATTTATGCTATGGTGTAAAAACATTTTCAAAATGGTGTTCCTTTCACCACTTTTCATTCCTCTGGGAGTTGCGCCGTGTTCATGCTATCTGTAGGTTAAATTTCTGACACTTTGTTTCCTTTCATAAAACTCAAATTTGGAAATTTCACATGCTTTCCTATCCTGGGTGGTTCATAAGATGCTGGAAAATTTCCAAGACTCATTTTATCACTTCATTTTTTGGGTCGATTTCAGAGTAGACTTTCTTCTCTCATGCACAGTTAGATCACACAACAGGTTCGTTTTTCTTCTGTTTTATTACCTTGAATAATTAGTTTAATTCAGACTCCTCTTGTGCTCACTTTTCGCCAACTTTGTTATCAGCATGCTTACGACCAACTGAAGACATCAGTGAATATATTTGTGTCTATTAGAGGATAAATGCAGAAACCGTTTTCAGTTCACTGACATGAGCGTTCACCCCCACAACATGCCTTTTGAGAGTTTAATCAAGAAGCAAAAACTTGTGAGCCCAAATAAAACATCCTTGACTTTCTCATTTCAATTGCTAAGTACTCACTCAGGCTGCATATGAATGAATTACAGACCAGAAATTATGTGCATACATCATTTGGCAAACAAGTCTGAGTAATGAACAAATGTGCGTGAATTGCTGCGCTGGGGAAGAGAAAGCAAGGCATGATTCGTTCAATCACCGACTCATTATGGCTGATTCCCAAGGCTCAAATTAGGTGACAATCAAGGATCTGTGGTGGTGAGCCTGCAGATGTGGGATCTGGGAACTCCTGCACAGCTGGGGCCAGTGCCTCCAGCACCTGATGCTTGCTTGTGGCACTGATGTGTCCAACCACACAGCCACCTGGCGTGAGTCAGGGATTACCACTGCTGATCCCATCTCAAAACACACTCAGGTCGCTGTGCCAAATACTTGGCCTAATCCAGACTGCCCACTGTCCCACAGTGCGAGCAAGGTTTTCACATATGCACATGTTAAGTATGTCCTGTATTGTATCCGAGTCTCAGTGCTTACACTGGAAAATGTGGATAGCTCCTGTAAACTCTGCTTCCAGCCTACCCCACAGGCTAAGTCCAGCAGGCTTTTGTTTGCAGGAAGACACGTCCTCCAGAAAGGTCCATTCTGAATATCCATCGGTAATGCTCATCTTTGCAGTGGCATGGCAGATGGATGGATCCCTTGGATTCCAAGTTGGAAGGGACCTACAAGGATCACTGAGTCCAACTCCTGGCTCCACACTGACCCAACCAAAACCTAACCCTACGTCTGTGAGCGTTGTCCTAATGCTCCTTGAACACTGGCAGCTCAGGATCGTGGCCAACAACCTGGGGAGTCTGTTCCATGCCTGACCACCCTCTGGTGCAGAACAATTATAGAAGAGTTTTAGGAGTGACTCGGGAGAGCTCTCTCTCTTGAATAACAATCCTGATCAGCCTGTGTACATGTTTCATAGGTCTGATGTCGTGGGAGAGGTGCCAGACAGGTACTCTGTGCATGCACATAACAGAGCCTGCAACCAGAGGTCAAAGAGGACACCAGAGATCAACAGAGCACCCTCTGTCCTGGAGCTTTTCAATAAAACACTCATCCAACCAGACTTAAGGCTGTCGAACTACAGGACATAATACACACTGTAGTAGAGAACAGCAGGTGGATGTTTTCTGTGCAAACACAGGGCTAGATAGATTGTTAGCAGTAGCAAAAATGACCTATGCTCTCCTCTTGAATGTCCCCATCCAGTTTTCAGGGCCTGCCTCTGGGGTGGTCATGGTTTGACTCACAAAGCTCACTCAGTGCTTAAGCAAGATGGAATATACGTTCAAAATTACTTGAAGATACTATCTACCATCCACATTTTAAAGGAAGGCAGATATGAAAGCAGATATGAAAGATAGGAGGAAGTCACGTTGTGGATAAAGAGGCTACCACTAGACCAGCCCACTTGTATGCTGACAGCTTTACCATTAAATATTTGCTGTTACAAATGCTGTTGCAGCCCACTGTTTTGTTTTTTTTTCCAGAGTGCAGATTTTAGACCAAGATCATGACTGTGATGCTTCTGTTCAGAGAAATGAAAGTGCACCAGTGAAAGAACAGAAGAATAGTATTCAGAACACCAAATGTCCCGTTATTTTCCTATCAGTGAAAACACATGCCCAAGAAAATTTGAATATTAATCTCAATTTTGGTTGTGCTGACCATCAGAACAAGACTAAAGGTGAGATTTCTTGGCAGCCATCCTCCTCCAGACACCTCCGCTCTCCTGAGTAGCAGTAAGGAGGTGCACAAGACACTGCCACCACTCACTTGGAGGACACTTTTGAGTAAAGCATTAAAAAAAACTCCCTTGAACTTTTGTGAGAGCTCAGCAGGCAGCACTCATCTCCTTCAGGAAGGAATCTGGAAACTTTAATTTCCACACAAAAAGTAAAATACATCTGGCCTGGCCTGAGCCAACCAAGCGTCAGCATGGAATAGGCAATACCAGTTGAATTCTTGCTCTAGGAAAATCAGAGCTGAGTTATTGTTCATCAGCATCAGGATTTGATTCAGCATGAATGGGAGAAAAATCAAGGCACGGCTATGAGATCCCAGCCAGCAGTATGCTTAAACTCACATCCAAGCTTAAGGCCATGAATAGTCCCAAATCACATACAAGCACCATGTGTACTGGTCTTAAGGGAATAAAAATGGGTTGATGCATGCACAGCAATAAATTCTAAGAAGGATGATGTTTTAAGTTGCCTAATTCCTGCAGGATGTTGGAGTTTCTGTTTCTAGTTATCTTAAATATCTACACCATGACTAAGAGAGAGTGACAAGATCAGTGGTGTAGCGAGGAGCACGCAGGAGTTTCACTTCTCAGGCCACACTTCTCCCTCTCTGCTCCCCAGGGGAGTCCCATTGGAGGGGGAATTTGCTAGCTCTATTCTCAGTGCCCTGCCACTGAAGTTAATAAATTGAGTGATGCAGCATTATCTTCCCGTTTCACACATGCATCTGTGATTTAAAATCCACTTTTCACAATAGAATATACTACAGAAATTTGAGTAAAAGCAGGGCAAGAAGAGACTTCAAGAATCTTTTCTAATTTATTCATCCAGTGAATGTTTTCTATTCTTAAAAGCTTTGCATCATTAGCTTCTCCAGGAGCTTGTTGCAAGATTTCACTATCTTCATAGTTCACGTATTTCTCAGAAGTTTAATCAGAATTGTTAATCAGAGTTCTTGTCCTGCCCACCATGAGCGTGAATAAAACATGGTTGTGACCCATGTTCATGATCCCTTTTGTAAGGACCCCACTGTGCTCACCTTCCCATCACAGGTACTGTTTTTGAGCCCTCTGCCCTTTACTGGTGAGATACTGAGAATTATTCCCTGAGCTGCCTTGCATGCAGCCCTTTATAATTTCATATTTACCATGTTTCCTTGGCTTACTTATGAGACTGGCCTGGCAAAAGTCTAACTAATGTCAAGGCTCATGACTTAAACTGTTTCTTCTCTGTCTCAAAGCCTGTTACACTGTCACGTAAGGAAATGAGATTGGTTTAACTTGATTTATTCTTGACAAATCCACATTGACTGTCCCTAATCTCTTTGTTTTCTCTTAAATGCTTACAAATTGTTTGACTATTTGTTCCAGGATGTTTCAGGAAACTGAAGGAAAGCTGATGTGTCTAGAATTCCCTAACTCCTCCTTCCAACCCTCCCCGTTTTTAATGTTCCCTCTCCCATCTTCTCCATTTTCTACATTTTGGAGGTTGCTGCTCCTCTACGTACTTCCTACCACAGGGGGCTCATCAGCAAACAAGAAATAGCAGTTGGCAGAGGGCCCTCTAAAAAGATGACCATACTTTGACGACCAGATATGCTAAACCATATTTTAAGCAGTTTAAGGTAGACTATTACTGGGTTTTTCAAAGGACTGTAGCACCAATCTGACTCTGTTCTTGTTGAAATAAATAACAGAACTCACACTGGCTCCAATGGAAGCTCACAGATTTTGAAAATGGATGTCCCTTACCTCAGAGATGTTGAGGTTACACTGGTATGGTAAATGGTGAATGTCATGCCTATTGTATAGCTGTCAGCAAACCAGAAAGGTTACAGTCACATGATTTTCAGACACATAATAACTACATTTTCTATTTGCTTGACAGATGTAGCACAAGCCCAGATGAAGCGGTCAAAGTGACCCTGAAACTATGGGAAGAAACTATTGCAAGGAAGCGTGCCTGAATTTCCTTTTGCACCATCACGTGGGATGGGGCAGAGCACGGGGGTGAGCAGTTCAAGGAATAAGATCAGTATATTGACTTGCACAAGTTAAAATATCTCCTTGTGCAATACTAAGAGCTCCAAACAATGATGGAACAAGCAACCAGCTGGATGAGAAAGCTAAAGGTGTGTAATCCTCATAGCACTTTTTCTCCTCTGCCAGAGGCTGCTCTCAGCAGAGCTGGGCCTATAAACACCAGATGAGATCTCAGCTACCAGCTTTAGCTCTGCAATAATATATTTGTTTTTCTCATACCTCACATCTGCATCTTCTCCCAGACTCTTCCTTCTCTGTGTCATTCTTATAGTGGGTGCGGAAGGGAAGACCTGCCTCTGACTGTTCACAATGAAGCACATCATTTTACATCAGCTCCACAGGGAAAGTGCCTGGCATGGTGGAATCAATCCTCTTACACAAAATCATCTTTAAATAAGCATCTCTGCTCTTACATACATTTTCATTGGGTTCTAAGCACTCATCAAGCCTCGGTGTAAGAGAAAGGCAGGGAGATTCCTTTTGCTCTCTCTATTCTTTTTCCCAGTGCAGTGTCCCCATGAGGCTGGGAGATGTGAGCAGAATCACAGGAGGGTAGCAAAGGCAGAAACTCTTCCTGAAAGGCTCCAGAGCTCACTATTAGGAGTGCTCTTGAATGAGGCTACTGACATACTGGTTACTCCAGCTGAGATGTGATTTTTTTCCTCCCAGAGAGAACAGGCACTAGAAAGAGAAGCCAGCTGCAGCTAGTTCTCAGGAACTCATGTGACTTCACCCATAGCAAAGAAAAGAAAAAATAAATAAATAAGACTAAGAAACGGAGTAAATATCCAGATGTTGGGATCATACTTCACAGGCCCCTGTTTTATTTTATTTTGTATTTTACCAATATATGTATTTTATTTATTTTTACTATTGCCAAGTCTCCCTCAATATCATTTCACACTTCATTTCAGTGTAGCTGCAAAGGTGACACGGCAAGTCCTCTGTTGCTCTCATCTTGACCTCACAAGACCCAGTCTTGCACAGGGACAGAAGTCACCCTCCAAGGACTGCAGCCAGAAGAGATGCAGTCACTGACTCTTAAATCTTTTAGCAAAATGCACTTGGTTTGCGGCTCAGGGTCACCGCTGTGCTGTACAACACTACCCCCTTGCGATTTCTCTTGCTAACAACACGCTAAAGTGCAGCGTTTTTTTTCCGGAGTGATCATATGGCATGAAACGTTCCCTTTCTTAGCAGCACATATACTACCACTACCCAGGAGGTTTCCTCAGCGAGGACCGAACAACACTATTTGATATGTACACACACGTTTTGTATTCACTTTCCTCTTTTTAGGAATAGGAATTCCTCTTTTCCTATTTATGATTCTGTTACCTGCTGCTTCAGGAACTTGGACAGACCTGAGCCCCACCACTGCCAGCACACACTGCACCTCCCCTCTGAATGCAGAGTACAGTGCATAAATTCCAGAACTGCTCGTGCATGTTTGCCATCATCTTGCATTTATCTGTGATGCAGATGAACAAGGACAGGGTGCTCCTTTAATTGAATGATGGCATCTTTGCCCATGCAGCTCATGGCTGGGCTCTGCAGAGACCGCAGCTCAGCTGGAGCAGCTGATGCAGTGCTGGGGAGATGCTAACTCACTTCTTGCCCCAGTACAGCTGCATGAGCAAAGCACCCATTGAGATGGGGCAAAAGCAAGGACAAGCAGGCACGGTTGTGCTGGCAGCCACCAGCTGCACTGTGTCACTTCCACCATGGTTTCCTTGATATCTACAGTAGTCTGTGCATAGATTCCCGCAAATACTTCGAAGAAAAAGAAGAAGGGCATCGACATCAGTAATAAAATGATACAGGAAGCTTCCTGAGCGTGTCCTCTCTCGTCAACAAATAAATCAGCCACAGAAACAGGTGACAGAATTATTGAACAACAAACTGGAAACAATGAGACTTGCGTTCAAGCTCTGTCCCTCCTTCAGAAAAAGGTGAGGCTTGCAATGACATGAGGGTGCTCAGAGTTGCTGGAGGTTCAAGAAGCAGTGAGAGATATCTGAGGAATAAAATACACCTGAATCCATTTAAACAAAACAAAAGCTTTTGGGTTCAGAAAGCTGCCTTGTCACCATAATACCATAAAATAAGACAAACTTAAAGGTCAAGTAAGCACTGAGACCAAGAACATATCAACAGCAGTTTTAGGACACCTTTCATCTAACTTCACACAGTGATAGTGAGGGTATCTGAGATGAACCACTTATGCAGAGGTCTCTATTTATTGAGGCGATGAGACCACCAAAGCAAGATTTACCTGCCCTGCTTTAGAAAGCTAAAGGATTTAGGACAAGCTGAATTCTACCACTTTTTCATCTCCATTAGCATTAAAGGGAATCCAAGGCACCAGCTCAGAGGAGCCTGCCCTATCCATGCCTACCTTTGGTCAGATGGATCCTGGCTGTGGACAATGAACTGCTAAGATCAACATCAGAACAAGGAACCTTCCAAGTCTGGAAGTGGGACAAAGAGAGCACACATGAGAGGTTGTTTTTTCCATGGTACTGTAACCTCAGTACAGACAACACAGTATGTTTTTATGATAACAGTTAGATCCTTGTCACCTCATCCCACAGTTTTTGCTGGATCACCTTCCTAACATGGATACCACCATAACATGTGGCTCAGATGCTTTCACCATTGTAACATGGCAAAGGAGAACTGAATTTAGGCCATTACTACACTGACATTTGTTTGCTTTTTCTGTTTAAAATACCCGAGGACAGTGAACCTCACTGCAACGTCAGTGTGCCAGAGCAGTTCAGATCAGGTCCGCAAAGACACTTTGATGCCTGAAAGCACACACACACACACACAAAAAAAACATCTCAAACCTTAAATGAAATTGTGTATGAGCACTTTCCTAGAGCAGAGTAAAAACTGACCTGCAGAGCAACTGCAGAACACATAAAGGCAATTTTTCCAAACAGAGTCTCAGAAAACAAATCTCAGAGGATAGAGAGACCAATTTCATCCTCAAATTTTGAGTTATTTTTATCCTTGATCGCTTGGGATCAAAGTTTTGTAACTCATTCACTTTCAGTCAGGAGGGCCTCGTTTTTTTCTCTCTTTTCCTGCTTTACTTCAGAAGTCAGCAATTCCTAAACAGAAGACTGGAACTCTGCTGCCTGTTTTCTTCCTAATTGCAGATCCCTGTTAGGACACGCAGAGAAATGGCTGGATTTCTGTCTTAAGCCCGGGCCTGTCACTTCCTTGAAAAATAACTGCAGCGAAGGAGAACGAGCACGCCTCGCAAAGCTTCCTGGTGAGAAGAGGCAGAACGCAGCCTTCTCCGGGCATCTCCGGGGTTGGGGGAGGGGAATGACGGCGTGTGTTTTAAACAAAAGTTTCTCATTTAGCGACGAGATCTGGCGGGGCCGACCAAAAAGCGAAGAGTAACGTGAGCTGAACGGCGATGGGCAGCGAAAGGAGAGCTTTAAGGAACACCTCAGCACCCCCCCAGGCCAGGCTGACCCGCGGGCTGCCAAGTCCCGCCCAGGCCCGTGGTGACGCCCGCCCCGCCGTCGCTAAGCTCTGCCGTCAAGGGAGGAAGCGTCGCCAAAGCTGACAGGAAACTTGGTCGCGCGTTACGACGGCGGCGGCCGCGCTTGGCGGCCGCTGGATGAGCGGGGAGTGGGAGCCGCGGCGCTGAGGAGACGCGGGGTGAGCGGCGGCGGCGTTGGCGGGCGGGAGGGCCGCGGTGGCCGCCCGGGGCCCGCGAGGGACCGGGGAGGGGTCCCGGTGGCGGTGGGGGGAGCGGGACAGCAGGAAGAGGCGGCGGCGGGGCGGCGAGGCGGGGCCCGGGCACCGTCCGTGCCTTTGTT
>VXAB01007548.1:0-12213 GCA_013399175.1 Odontophorus gujanensis | reverse complement strand
TGGGTGATCCTCTAGTCTCACATCCATTTGTGTCCAGTGTGGTTGGCTCCAAGAGTCTGTTTTTCACGATGGGCTCTCTTTCCTTCCTTGAGAACTCCTCACCTATCTTCTTGATCCCAGAAGAGAGGGCCTTGCCTGCAACTTGGAGCTTGGCGCATTCAAGCTGAATGGAATGGCAAAGGAGGGCTGTCCCACAGCAGCCGCTGCATGGCAGAGGTGGTGTGTCTGGCCTAGGTGTCCTGTGTCCTGCTGCCACGTGCCTGGGCCTCATGTCTGCATGTGCTGGCTCGGTCTGGAATCGGTCATACAGTGTTAGAATTCTCCACACAGCTAAAGAACTCCATCCCTTGTTCACATGTTCAAGGAGCCCCTCAGGCTGCTGAACAGCAGCAGGATTTTTCTGGCACTGCTGTGTACTGGCACTGCTCTCAGGGGAATAACCCTCTGCCACTGTTACTCGTCTTGCATCTACTGGGACTTCAGCATTTGATGGCGCCATGTCCTGGCATGCTTCACAGCCAGGCAGGCTGCAGTGCGGGGCTGTGCTGCCTCTGCAGAGCAACAAGGCAGCGGGGTGCTCTGCTGCACTGCTTGCCTTTAGCCCCTCAACATACTCCCCTGAAATCTGCCATGCCTGTGACGTGCAGAGAGAGCCNATGGTGCCATGTCCTGGCATGCTTCACAGCCAGGCAGGCTGCAGTGCGGGGCTGTGCTGCCTCTGCAGAGCAACAAGGCAGCGGGGTGCTCTGCTGCACTGCTTGCCTTTAGCCCCTCAACATACTCCCCTGAAATCTGCCATGCCTGTGACGTGCAGAGAGAGCCAAGCAGTTGAGCTCCACTCTCCAGTCAGTTCATGGGCAAAGTGGCACCCAGCCTCACTCTGCTTTGCCCCAAAGTTGTCCCCTCCGTGTCATCCCTCCATGATGCGGGTTGCTGTGTCACCATCTGGGAGCCATGGCAACGTTGGGGACACAGGGACAAGTGCGGTGCGGCACAGCCTGGCCGGCTCAGCACAGCAAAGCCGTGGCTGGCCTGCCCTAGTACCAAGACCTGAGCCTGTGTAGGGTCACACTAACTAAGCCTGTGGGATCTCAGCGGGAGGAACTGAATCCCAGTCATTGTGGGGGACTCAACTCTCACAGTTTCTTCTCTTGCTGCACATGGGGCTGCACTTGCAGGTGCAGCCAATCTCAGGTAGCTTTCACTGCCTGGTTGGCTGCGGTGTGTGGCTCTGCTTCACGTAGGGCATAGTGTCCCAGAGTCATAGTGTTCCGGGCACATCTCTTGCCCTTCCCCTCCACTCTTGTGTCCTTGACACAGGTTGCTCTGCTGCCAAGTCTCTCCATGTTTCCTCAATCCTGTTTGTGGGCTGTTTTCTAATGGAAGGCAGCACCACATCCTACAGCATCCTCCAGGATGGGGTAGAAACGAGTTCCTTGAAGCTGACTTTCTCATCAGAGGGTTGCCTGGGAACCAATTGTGCTGAATGTTGTGAATGGAGGTTTATCTTCCCCCTTTTGATCATGTAATGGGGAGAACGTGACGTGTGGAATCATCCTAGATTTTCCATCTCGTTAATCCCTTATTGAAGATTTTTGAGGGAGTCCTTGCTCTTGGCAGTGGGTCATTGGGATTGTGTATAGGGGCAGAGCAGTTTTCTCTTGGCGCTGGCTTTGGTCTGTGTTTCAGGGCTTCTCATCTTCCCTGCAGACATGATAACTCCTGGAAGAGGTGCTTCTCTCACCAGGCAAAGGGAGTGGTAATGCTACTCTGTGTGATAACCTCAGGGTTTGATGAGGGAAAGTGCTGTAATGCTGTACAGATCTCCCTCACTCTACCATCCCCTCCCCTGCAGGTTTTGAGTGGTAAAGGTTTTGAGTGTAAATCCATTAGACAGCTGTGACCTTCATTTCTCCAGACCATCCTTGCTTTTTGCTATGCAGCAAATGCAACAGGAATTGCCAAATGAACCAAAAGTGAGAAATCATAAAGATATATGTCGTTGGACTCTGCATTAAGGTTCCTTCCAACCCAAACCATTCTATGATACTGTGATTTTCCTTGCTTGTTACCGTCAGTCTGCTTCTGCTGTATCCCCCAGAATATGAGTTGAAGCAGTGAACCATTAAATCTGGTCTTCTCTCTACACTCACAGGCTGATAGAAGAAGACTGTATTGTGAAGTGGGACCGCAGCACTGAAGCTGGTACCAAGCACCAGCTCTTGACCTCTCTGACCCATGAACCTTCAAGGGGAGCACTTGTTTGAGGTAATGGCACAGAGCTGGGTCTCTTAGCCATGAAAAACCGAGGAAGGTGCCCTCTGACAAGACAGCACTGTCAGCCAGAGCAAAGATCGCATCTCACCTAAGAAACGGGGACATATGGCTTATCTTTCCAGGCAATATCATGTATCCCTGTCTTTTGGATTGTTGGATGATCAGTACGTACAACATTATCTGCACATACATGTGTTAGGGATGAATTTGCCTGCTGCCATGGTGGACTTTGCAAGCAGATAGGTCCACATCTCCAGAAAATGGCAGTACTGTTGCATGGTCACATTGCATGGGATTTTCCCCACCTCAGGGTTCCCTGTGGGCTTTACAACATCCATGGCTGTCCTGGTCCACTGACCCACTGCAATCTGGATCTGCTCGAGCAGCCTTCTGCCAGCAACAGCACTTTCTTGCTAACACATGCAGTATCCCACTCAAGTGGACCAGAAGATGTTCTCCAAAGTTCTGTGAGCTGCTGAACTCCTGCTGATTTCGTTGTGTGCATGTAAGCCCTGACTAATGAGTAACCTGTAGGTTACTCATACAATGAGAGCTTCTCCAAGTGCTCATGTCCCAGGGATGGGAACTGCTTGGTGTCATAATGAAGGAAGGCTCCTACCTTCTCAACACAAGTTCCAGCAGTGTCCTGCTTGGTCTGGAGACTGGGCTGTTGCTACCAAATTAGTGCCACCAGCATTCCAGCTGAGCTCTTGGGCATTGCAGAGTGGATGTGCCAAGAGTCATAAATGCTCTCGTTCCTGAGATCAGTTACCTCTCACTCAGCACAGAAAACCACGAGCTCTCTGCCAACAGGAACTGCCAGTCTCACATACTGACAAAACATATTCCGTAGTGGATCTGTAATCACACCAAAACATTTGTGTTCAAACAAAATTGACTTCTCTGCTTCTGTAGATCAGACGGCTGCAAATAGATTAAGTTAGTCCTCCATTGTCATGGGAATGTATGAGAAGTGGCTGAGGGAACTGGAATTGTTCAGTTTGGAGAAGAGGAGACTCAGGGGAGACCTTATTGCTCTCTACAACTCCCTGAAAGGAGGTTGTGGCGAGGTGGGGATTGGCCTCTTCTCCCAGTTAACAGCAACAAGATGATAGGGATTGTCCTCAAAGTGTGCCAGGGCAGGTTCAGGTTGGATATTAGTAAACATTTCTTCACAGAAGGAGTGATTGGGCACTGGCACAGGCTGCTCAGGGAGGTGGGGGAGTCTGTCCCTGGAGGTGTTCAAGCAACACAGAGATGTGGTATTTAGGGACATAGTTTAGTGGGCCATATTGGTGTTATGTGGGCAGTAGGACTGGATGATCTTAGAGGTCTTTTCCAACCTTAATGGTTTGACAATTCTATGAGGCTTTAATTGTGGAAGATGGGCATGGTCAAAGCTCTTTGCTCGCTCGCCCAGGGAAGCCCTGTGCCATAGGGCAGCCTCTCAGGAAGAATTTAGCATTACAGATCTCTGTCTGCCTTAATTAGCAAGTTTCATAATGCTTCACCAGGCATGGAATACCTGGTTTATGAGTTTGCACAGAAAAAAAAAGCAAGTGGGTGAATTGAAAAAAAAAAAAAAGTAATTCTATAATTAAATCCAGTCTGTGTCATCTGTTACGGTTTGACACAGCGGTCTGAACACGTGCTTAATCTCAGTATGCTTTTTTCAGCCTCCCCTACCTTTTTATGTATATGAATCGGTAATGGGCAGATGGTAGAGCTGTGAGCAGAGGAGACACATGAGGAAGTGCCCATGAGGAAATGTCTGTGTGCTGGAGTGCTCGACACCAACACCTCAGATATTTTTGGTGCCAGGCAGAGGTTGAGAAAGGAGCACTGTGGCACCGACCCGTTCTTCCTCCTGCTTCACACAATCATGCCTTCTTCCTGATGCTGGGTACAATGAGGGGACAGGAAAACCAGTTGGGGGAAAAAAAAAAAACAACAACCCAACACATACGAGACTTTTCTGCTCTGTCCTTCCCACTGCATGTGTATATCCCAACATCACTGCTTAACCTTAAATACTTCTAAAGCTTAGAAGTGGACAGATTACATTTGCATTTCTGTATCGTTTTCCTTTGTACCGATGGCTGAAGCTGCCAGCAGGGCTGCCAAGTTCTCAGCGGATGGGTTTCACTCACAGTGTGCCTTGCCAGGAACACAAGCAGCAGTGCCAGGGACCTGCAAGAAAGCCCAGCTGTGTGAGGCTGCCAAGCCTTCATTTGCAACTGTAAGGTTCAGGTTGATATCCTCATGATTTTTCTAATCACAGTGCTAACTATTCTGGTAATTACCCACCACTAGACAGATCTTGCAGGCACGGTGAGCCAATTAGATCAGCCTTACATTGTTTTTCTGTGAATAATCCTCATTTTCATGTATATTTAGGATGTGTAAATTCTCACCTTTCTTTGAAGATACCTTACCAACTAATTCCGACGCTGAACAACTTGAGTTGTGATTAACTGCTCTTGAAGTTGCCCCAAAGTCTCCTGCTTTGAACAGGAGCTCTTCCAAGGCAGATTGTGTTCACACTTTATTGCTAACTCCTTCCAATCATTACAAAGTCCCTAATGTTACTTCTGCCCATGGAGCTATCAGCTGTCAGCCTTCTGCTGAGTCTGCAGCATGCTCCTGGCTGCTGCTGCCAACCAGAGAGCTCCTTCCCACCTTGTCACCATGCTGGGAGTTAGAGGCGGTTACCAGCTCCATCACCACCTTGGCATGGAAGTGTAGAGGTAAAAGTGTTTGTTTGTGAGCACTGGGAAAATGCTTGAGGCCTTCTGCAAAGGCTCAGGTTTTCTCTGAGTTCTCCAGAAAGAGGTAGGAAAAGGTTCCTCTCCAACTCTGGTGAGGCCCTGGCACAGCTGCTCAGGGAAGCTGTGTTTGCCCATCCCTGGAGGCATTCAGGGTCAGGTTGGGTGGGCTCTGGGCAGCTGGTGAGGGCAACCAGCCCACAGCAGGAGCTTGGAACTGAATGATCTTTGAGATCTCCTTCCAACCCAAAACATCTGTGGCTCTATGACATCTGCTGGTTGTGCTGCTCCAGGGGCTGCACCCAAAGCCACGCACTGCTCTAGAAAGGTGCTGGGGCCAAAATAAGCACTCATTTCCATCTCTGCAGCCCTGCCCAGGAGCTGTTCCCCAGAACAGCAGTGGCAGCAAGGCATCAGGAAGGGAACTGAAGCAAAAGCAAGGTGCAGGCCCATGAAGGCATTCATCTGCCGTGGGTGGATAATGACACTGCTTCCACAGTCACAAGGCAGAGCAGCACTAAGCCCAACTAGCAGGATGAGAGGTTCTGTTTTGGATTTGTATGTGAAAGACCCAATTATTAAGACTTAAAAATCCTCTCAGTTGCAGCTACTTGGGATGATTAAATGCTGGGTTGCTCATAGCACGGAAGAACACTCCCAGGTTGTTCCAAATGAAGTGTTTGAGGACCTGCTTCCTGATCCCTTCTCACATGGCCAAACCTTTCTTATGCCAGCAGCTCATGGAGACCAAGGCTGCTGTGCTGGAAATGTATACTTGGCAGGACCTGAGCACCCAGTTTGGTTCCAAAGCTTTGCTCTGAGTCTTCTACTGAGGCAGGGGAGCGGGCAGCACAGGACAGGGACAACTGTCCCCTTGGGCTTTTAGCAGGGCAGAGCAGCTGACGCTGTCACTGCTCCTTCCCCGCTCTGCTGCCTGGCACTGGCTCAGGCTGCTGTGCTCAGTACGGGCTGCAATGCAAATGAAGATGGGCACAACCCAAGTGGTGCAACTGCCTGTGAGCACAGTTAATCCCGACATGGGATTAAGCACTCCTCGTCTGTCTGAAATCTCCCTTTCATATCAAGGAGCTCACACAAGTTTGTTGGTAACCAATCCCCCATCCTCTTGCTACAAAGATTATTTCACTTTATCTTTCCTCCACGTTACCTGGGAAATAACTGATTGTTGCCTTTTCTACAGAAAGGAAAGCTCCAATTATTTATGTGTGAAGCTTCCCCCTTGCTAGACAAAGCAAACCACAGTTGTTCAGCCTCTGCCTGTAGGTCACAGTTGGGAATCTTTTTGCATGCTGGCTGCTATGCATTAGTCTCTCCAGTTGTGGCTTCCCCAGAGCAGACCAGCACAGACTAATGGCCTCCAGTCTCGCACAGAGCCTCATATTATTGATGTATATTTGTTTTCTGATCTACTATAACTCCAAGCCCTGTTCTGCTGCACTGCTGCCAGCTTGCTCGTTGACTGTTGTATGACATTACATGCTCCGCAAATGAAAACCAAATATTTCTGTAAAAGCATACTTTGTCTACAGTACCAATGTGGATTCTCAGATGTTTCTGTTCAGCTGTCAGCATTAGCGGCAATCACAGACATGATAGCACTGAGCTCTTCGGGCAGGCTGTGCCAAGCAGAGATTTCCTCATGTGTGAGTGTGAAATACCACTCATGGCGTGTATGGCACTCTCTGGAGAAGCCTGGCTGGCATTTCTGTGTCCTCATCCAATCTAATCTTCACACGCCAAACTCAGCAGTTACATGGAAGGGACAGAAAAAAGTATGAGACTACATCCCTCCCCCCCAACCCCAATCCCCCAAATGAGTGATATTTTCTTTAAAAATAAACTGAATTCACAAGCTTACACGTTAGCTTGCAAATACTCTGAAAATGAGCTCTTGTATGTAAGTTTTTGGACACTCTTTGTGATTCAGACTGGTGTGCAGTGGCCAAGTGAGAGATGAGGCATTTTTCTGTATAATTTACTGTGTGCTAGCTCTGCTGTCATCCTAATGGGGGGACAGGGAAGAGGAAAACTGCCCTCAGCTTCTTAAGAGTTACAGAATCCTGGAGCAGTTGAAGTTGGAAGGGTACTCGAAAATCATCTAGTTCCAACCCCCTGCAATGGGAAGGATTGTCACCCACCAGCTCAGCTGCCCAGGACCCATCCATCCTGGCCTTGGGCACCTCCAGGGATGAAGCAGCCTGTTTGGCTGCGGTGCTTTGGGTTAGGTGAAATTTCTTGGTAACAAAGGCAAAGTGAATCTGAATTGAGAGCAACTTCCTTTGGTGTGGAGTGTGGAGAGCAGCAGACTAAGCCAGGAACATCATTTCTGGCTGTCTAGGGTCCTGATGCCTCTTATTCAGTGGCAGGCAGTGCGTAATTCATGCTGGGTCCTCCAAGGAGGTTTGCATGACTGCTTCCCTGGGTGGCTAGAGTGAACTAGTTATCGCAGCTTGGTGGAGGAGTACTCATGCAAGAATCACACTTTGCTTTTGTTTCAGACACCATTTTGTATTAGCCTAAACTGAATTATCATTTAGTTAAATGTCTTCAAATATATATTTGTAACTCTAGGCGCTTGTTGGTTTAGATCCTGCAGTGCTCAGAGTCACTGATCCCCGCGGCTTAGAGAAACACCTTTCTGTCTCAAAGCTGAGAGCTCACACACATGCCTCAGCATAGTAACTTGATATTCTCAGGTAAACTGTAAGTAGATCATCAATTTTGGCTTCAATTATGACCCCTAATTGGATAAAATGAGTATTAAAAAGAACATCAAAAGAAAAATAGTAGGCATTTTTGTTTTTTGTTTTTTGTTTTTTTTTTCCCTAAAAAGGAGGACATCCCCTTTGTTCATCTTGTGAAACCTGAGTCCTGGCCTAGTCCTCAGAGCATGAGACCCTCTGAGTAGGACATGCACATGCATCCTTCTTCTTCTCCCAGTATGCACCCTTGCCTGTGCATTTCAGCCTGCATTGCTGAGTGGTTTTCTTTCCTTGTGAATCACATAACGGAATGGGACACTGAGACATGGCCAAGATCTTCATTATTATTGTACACAAGTTGTAATTTTGTCCTGGCTTTATGGAAAACCACTTATTCTATACCAGTCTCTGAGCATAGGGACATTCTATGATTCTGTGATTCTACGATGTTGCATGAATTGGCAGAGATCTGCTGCACAGCATTTCTAAGTAAAATTATGTGAATGGGGAAGAGTCTGTGGACCAAAATTAAAAAAATAATAGGTGGGAAATGTTTTTTTTCCTATTGTCTGCTCTGCATGTTGCTTCCTTTTTGGCAGAGCAGCTCTGTTTCTGGAAGATTTCTTGCTGCAGATTTTCCAGGTGACGATTTGTGTCGGCTCAGCACTGTTTTCAGCAAGAGGCATAGCACTCTGAGGACAGGCTGTTGGCATACGGCAGGAGAGTGGCACCTTGTATGGCAGGAGAAACTCCTCCGGTGCCAACTGCTGCTCATGCTCAGTTGGCGCTTGTGCTGCCACTGTGGCAGTGATGCTTAGGATCAAGGGAAACCCCCCATGTGAAGAAAAGGTATTTCTTATTTTCTACAAAGGGATGGATATCAATCCGTGGCTGGAGTTACAAACCACATGCCACCACATCTTGTCCTTTAAATGTAATGTAATTGTAAATGCTTGGAAAAAGTGTACATCAGTCCCCTGCCAGAGCTGAAGAAAGTCCAAAAAAGAAGATGGCATCATTTATTTGAAGTGCATAGTGCAATGTCTTGAAAAATGTGCTAAAATGTCTCAGTGCAGAATGAACCACATGAAATGTTCCGTCACCACGAAATGTTCCAGAAAAATAGATGGTGAAAATGGCTCATAAGGAACAGGGAACAAAGTCATTGGTCAGCTTTATTTTTCCCCAAAAGCAAGTAACAACTCTTAGTGATCAAACCAGTGCCTGTGTCAGAAGTTCAGCCGAATTCCCCTCTTAAATTGATGCAGTGGGGAACAGTTTTAGCTCCACTGGAAAGGCAAGGAGAATTTGGCTCTTTGCCTTCTGTCTGCTTCCATTTGGCGAATGAACCATTTGTGGATTTGTTTCAAAGTTTTGTGCAGCTCTGAAGATTTGGATATGTTATGTGTTAACTCTCTGCTTTTGTCCTACGCACCTTGATGCATCATGGCTCTGCTGCTCCACTGCAGAGCCCTGATCCTGTTTCCCTTCTGTCCCAATATGGTCTTGGGGAAGAAGCAAAGCTGTCAATTTTTATGTCGGCTCTGCAGGGCTCTTCCCACAGTTTCCTTTCAGGGACCTGGTGTACTGTTTGGTAAGCCAGAGCTTTGCAAACAGGGCTTGATCAGAAGCTCACTGAAATCAATGGAGGGACTGATGGAATTTGGCATAATTGCCCGCTGACTGATTTCAAGTTAAAGATGCAAAATAAATATTTCCCCAAACCCACCTTCTTAGAACTATTCTAGATCTGGACAGCTCTTTTTAGAAAAAAAGGGACCTTTGAGTTTGCTAGCCAACTCCTCTGCTATCACAGAAATCTCTTTTACAGATTTTGAAAGAGTTCAGCTTGAAAGTCTGTCTTCAAAGAAATGTTATTTTTTGCATTTGGAAGAGAACCTGATCACTTTAGAGGCAAGCAGCCTTTTAATTTGCAGCCTAAATATATTTGTGGACAGTTTGTACCTACTTGTTCTCCTGCCAACACTGTGCTTTAGGTTAAATGAATCCTTTCCTTTCCCTTATTTGCTTCCTCCTTCCTCTCTGCTGTATTTGTAGAAAACAGTTTCAGACCTTTTTAGCCTCTGGTTTCCTAGGCTAAGAAAACCAAGCGCTGGATGCCACTGGAGTGCCACCCTTTCTCAACAGATTTGATCAAACAAACTTGCTACCAGACCTTATTTCCAGTATGCTTTGCATACCAGCAGTATTTGGGACTGGGCTCATTCAGTTCTTGGTTCCAATGCCTGAGGCTCCCTGACTTCTTTTTCCCTCAGATACTGCTGTGCCCAGCACTTACTCTCATTCAGCCACCTCTTCTGGACTGCACAATTAACTGTGGCATCCTGGTTAATAAAAAATGTCAACAACAAGGAGTGGGGTGTTACTGGACCTTGCTCTTACTAATAAGGATGGGCTTGTCAAGGAAGTGAAGGTTCGGAGTAGCTTGGGAGGTAGCAATCACAAGATGGTGGAGTTCAAGATCTTGAGTGGAAGAAGCAAACAGAAAAGTAGGATTGCTGCCCGGGACTTCAGGAGAGCCGACTTCGACCCCTTCCGGGATCTTCTTGGAGCTATCCCTTGTGCTAGGGTGTTAGAAGGTAAGGGGGCCTGAGAGAACTGGTCAGCATTTAAACAGCTCTTCTTAAAGGTTCCACATCACTGCGTCCCTATGAGGAAGAAATCAGGCAAGGGTGGAAAGAAACCTCTTTGGATGAGCAAGGAGCTCATGCATAAACTCAAATGGAAGAGGAATGTCCATGAAATGTTGAAAAAAGGGTCTGACCACTTGGGAAGAATACAGTAATGTTGTCAGGGCCTGCAGGGATGCAACAAGGAAGGCCAAAGCCAACCTGGAATTGGATTTGGCAAAGGAGATAAAGGATAATAAGGAAGGGGTTTTTTAAGTATGTCAACAGTAAAAGGAAGACTAAGGAAAATGTGGGTACCATACTGACTGAAGGGGGTGTTCTGGTAATGGGGGATGCCAAGAAGGTGGAGACATTGAACATCTTTGCTTCTGTCTTCAATGTGGGAACTCCCCCTCAGGACTCCTGGACCATGGGGGAAAGTGAGAGGGCATGGGGAATGGAAGAGACCTCTTTGGTGAGGGAGAAGAGGGTCTGAGATCATCTATGCATCACCAGTGTACATAAATCCATGGACTCTGATGACACACATCCACGTATGCAGAGGGTGATTGCTGAAGACCGCTCTATTTGAAAAGTCATGGAGAATGGGAGAGGTGTCTGAAGACTGGATGATGGCCAGTGTTACTCTGGTCTTCAAAAAGGCAAGAATGAGGATCCAGGAAACTACAGGCCAGTCAGCCTCATCGCTGACTCTTGAAATGTGATGGAACAGCTTTAGCTGGATGCCATCTCCAGACAGCTGGAAGAGAAGAAGGTTATTAGGAGTGGTCAGCATGGGTTCACCAGGGGGAGGTCAAATTGCTTCTGGAGAGACCGAAGGCCGACCCCTTGGATTCTGGAGTCGAGTGCACAGAGGGTCTGAAGAGTGTTACACTCCAACTGACAAAGAGATCTTAGCAGCGTCCGAGGGGGTTTGAGCTGCTTCCGAAGTAATCGGCACAGAAACGTAGCTCCTTCTGGCACCTCGACTGCCAGTGCTGAATTGGATATTTATGGGAAATTTCCCTCTACTCATCATGCTACTGATGCCACTTGGAATAAATGATTACTGTGATTATATTGTGTTATTTTGATTTTCAATATCTTATTTAGTAAATTAGCTTTCCTCCTCAGATCGTTGCTGCTGTTTTGTTTCTAGGCCCATCCCCCTTTTCCCTTTTCTCTTTCCCCCTTCCCCTTTCCCAGGGCATGGGTATGTGGGTCCCCTGCACTAATTGTTGCGGAACTGAGCTGAACCAGCCCGTAAAACGTTGACAAGAAGTCCCCCATGAGAATGAGTTGGCAGAGTATGGAACTGGTCACACTGTTGGAGAATTCTCCTCCATACAGCTGAAGAAATCTTTCGCGTGTGTGTATGTTCATGGAGCTCCTCAGTCTGCTGGGCAGCAGAATGATGTTTCTGGCACTGCTGAGTACTGGCACTGCCCTTAGAGGAATACCTCCTTCCCGGTGTTACTCTTCTTGCATCAACCAGGGCTGCAGCATTTGATGGCACCATGTCCTGGCATGCTTCATTGCCAGGCAGGCTGCAGTGCGGGGTTGTGCTGCCTCTGCAGTGCGACAAGGCAGCGCGCTGGTCTGCTGAACTGGTCGCCTTTTGCCTCTCAGCATAATGGTACTGCCCCAGCCATGGAACCATCAACCAGTTCTGCTGGCTTTCAGTGCCTTTAGAGACTCTGTCGCTGGCACTGTGGACTGGAACCTCTCTTTGTTGTGCGTGCATGGGACTTCCCTAGGACGGACAGATTACGTTCCATGTATCATCTGTTTGCGAGGCCACAGAGGAGCTACAGCAGA
>VXAB01007547.1:29028-44786 GCA_013399175.1 Odontophorus gujanensis | reverse complement strand
TTCAGCAGTTCCCTTACAGTCCCCATGATTTGTTGTATTTTACACAGTTTGTTGTGTCATACTTGATTGCTATGGCTGGGGTTGAAGACTGCATATGCCTGGAACTAGTTGAATTCTATCTTGTAATGCTGCCCCTCTAAGACTGGAACACACCCTGCATTAGATTGTGAGCAGTTGCCTTACTGGCTTAATGAAAGAATGGAAACTTTGCATGAAAACATGGAAACAGACAGCACGAATAACAACACTGTTTTGGAAACACACAAAGAAAAAGTGAGTATTATGTCTTTTCCAGTAGAAGTTCCTGAATGTGTTGTATCAGCAAGCTGAAATGTCATTGGAATTTGTTTTTACTACCTCTGTGTGTTAACATACCATTTCATGTTGTTTTGCTAGTAATTATTTCTAGAATGACATTTTACGTGTTGTCTTATGCCTTGTTGAAGAAAAATCTATAAAATAACTCAGACAATTAAAGCATCATAAAGCAAGTGTTGTCCCGGTTAAAACAAAACAAGGAAGCAGGCAAAAAAAACCAACAACTGTTTGACAGGAGTATAGAATCATAGAATAACCAAGGCTGGAAAAGACCTCTAAGATCACCCAGACCAACCATCCACTTATTACAAATATTTCCCATTAAACTATGTCTCTCAGTACATCATATAAATGTTTCTTGAACACAGCCAGGGATGGTGGCTCCACTGCCTCCCTGGGCAGCCTTCTTTTGGCACCTGAACACTGTCTTAGAAGTATTTCTTGTTATCCAACCTGATCTCCCTGGCACAACTTGAGGCCACTCCCTCTAGCCCTGTTGCTAGTTAGATGGGAGAAGAGGCTGACCCCAATGTCCCGTCAGGTAGTTCTAGAGAGCAGTAACATTGCCCCTGAGCCTTCTTTTCCCCATACTAAACAATCCCAGGTCTCTCAGCTGCTCCTCATCTGGCCTATGTTCCAGACCCCTCACCAGCTTCATTGTCCTTCTTTGAATGTGGTCCAGGGCCTTGTTGTGTTTCTTGTAGTGAAGGGTCCAAAACTAAACATAGTACTTGAGGTGCAGCCTCACCAGGGCTGAGTACAGAGGGATGATCACCATCCTGTTCCTGCTGGCAACACTATTTCTGATACAAGCCAAGATGCCATTGCCTTTCTTGAGCACCTGGGCTCATGTTAAGATGAGTGCTGACCAATACCCCCATGTCCATTTCCTCTATATGGTCTTCCAGTTACTCTGACCCAAGCCTGTAGTATTCCCTGGGTTGTTGTAGCCAAAGTGCAGGACCCGGTCTTGTTGAACTTCATCCTGTTGACCTCAGCTCAGCTCTTCAGCATATCTAGCTCTCTTTGGGCCTTCCTACCCTCAGACAGATTGACGTTTCCAGCCAACTTGGTGTTATCTGCTGTCTTACTGAGGATACACTCAATACCCTCATCCAGATCATCAATAAAGACATTGAAGAGGACAGACCCTAATACTGGCCCCTGGGGAACACCACGTGTGACCAGTCGCCAGCTGGATTTAATTCCGTTCACCACCACTCTCTGGGTGCAGCTATCCAGACAGTTCCTTACCCATCAAAGAATGTATCTGTCCAAGCCATAGGCTGCCAGCTTCTCCAGGAGAATCTTTGACAATCACTTTGGAGAGAGTGCCAAAGGCTTTGCTTAAGTCTAGATAGCCTTTTCCTCATCCATCAGTCTGGTCACTAGATCATAGAAAGAGATCAGGCTGGTTGGGCAGGACCTGCCTTTGATGAGCCCTGCCTTTGATGAGCCCATGCTGGCTAGGCCTGATCTCCTGATTATCCTGCTCATACCCTGTGATCTCTCTAAGGGTGATCTGTGCCATAACCTTACCTGGCACTGTGGTAAGGCTGACAGTCCTGTAGTTCTCCAGGTCCTCCTTTTGACCCTTCTTGTAGATGGCAGTCTTGTCAGCAAGCCTCCAATCCTCTGGGACTTTTCCAGGTGACTGGGAGCACTGATAGATGATGAAAGTGGCTTGGTTATTGTCATGGTTTTATGATTTTTGGTATTGATATTCCACATCATAACCTCATGTAGTGCGTTGAGAATTAAAGAGTTAATCCTCCAGCTCCGTGGATCATTGATAGTTCTGGGTATACCTGCCTCAGAAGAGAAGAACTACGTTCCCCAGAGGACTTTGTGTCGCTTTGTATTTTTACGTTTTTCTGCGCAGAGGGAAAGATAAAAACTGTTTGCATATCACGATACGCCCTCTTTCCTTTCAGATCAACTCAGCAGTGTTGAAGGCCTTCAGTTTATCAGACGCTCTCTCTCACTCATTTTATTTGATTGATTGGCTTTAATTCCAATTATATTGTATTATATTGTGTTATTTTGCTTTCTGATATCTTATTTAGTGAATTAGCTTTCCTCCTCAGATCGTTGCTGCTGTTTTGTTTTTAGGCCCATCTCCCTTTTCCTTTCTTCCCTTACCCCCTTCCCCTTTCCTGGGGCATGGGTCTGTGGGTCCCCCATACCAATCATCACGGAACCGGGCCAAACCAGCCCGTAAACTGTTGACAGTTATCACCTCTTCTGACTCTCTCAGCATCCTCAGGTGGATCCCATTGGGACCCATGGGCCTGTGACAGTTGAAGTGGAGTACTAAGACTCTGACAGTTTTCACAAGAATTGTGGGGATTTATTTTGCTCCTCATCTGAGACTTCCAGATCAGGGAGTAGAGTATCTGAAGGATAACTGGTCTGACTTTTAAAGACAGATGTAAAGAAGGCATTGAAAACCTCAGCCTTTTCCTTAGCCTTAGTGGTCACATTCCCTACTCCATCCAGTAGAGCTTGGAGATTCTCCTTAGCCCTCCCCTTACTGTTTGTAAGTAATTTTTTTGTTCTCTTTAACCCGTGGCCAAACTGAGTTCAAGCTGGACTTGTGCAGGGAGAAAATTAGAAAGGCAGATCTTAACAACATTGTACTTTCACTGAGTTACCCAGCCCTTTTTCTATAGGAGGAAGATTTTCTTTCTCTCCTCGAGTCTCAGGAAAAGTTCTCTGTTCATCCATGCATCTCTTCTTCCTTGCTGGCTTATCTTAATTCAGGTGACAACAGCCTACTTCTGTGCCTTTAAGATCTCCTTGAGGAGTGACCATGTTTCCTGGACCGCTTTACCCTTCAGTACTCAATTCCAAGGGACTGTTCTCTACCAGTGTTCTGAGCAGTTCCAAGACTGCCCTCTGAAAGCCCAATGGGGCAGTTTTGCTATCCTGTTTCCTGCCCCACTATTTCACCAAGAATTGATAGTTGTACCATTTTGTGATCACTCTGTGCTCTGTCCAAGACAGCTCCTGGTCTCCATATCTCCTACCGGTTCTCTGTGAACAGCAGGTCTAGTGGGGCACTTTTTGTTGTAGGCTGTCTTATTAACTTATCTTTCCTGTGCCTCCTAGACTGCTTCTCCCGTGCTTTTATTTCTAGCGTACATCAGGGAACTTGAAGCCCCCATGAGATCAAGGACTGACAATTGTGTAACTTCCGTCAGCTGTTTGTAGAATGCCTCTTCTGTGTCTTCATCCTGGTTGGGTGCTATGTAACAGACCCCCACCAGGATGGCTGCCTTGTTGGCCCTCCCTCTGATCCTTTCCCATAGAGATTCAATCTTATCATTCCCAGCCACAAGCTCAACAACATCAAAACACTCTCTAACATAGAGGACCACCCCTATCTTCTTGCTTGTCCCTTCTAAAGAGCTTATAGCCATCCAGTTGTGGGAGCAATCCCACCATGTTTCCATTATGACAATTAAGTCATAGTTAGCCTGCTGTACAGTGACTTTCAGCTCATCCTGTTTGTTGCCCATGCTGCAATGCATTGGTTTAGATGCACTTCAGCTGAGCCCCTTGCCTAACCCCCCCCACATCCTTCCCCCAGTCTTGTCATAGTTCCTCTAGGCTCACTTCTAGTGGGTCTGGTTTTTATCTCTTTTCCCTCTTAATATGTAGTTTAAAGCCCTCTCAATGAGCCCTGCTAGCTCCTGGGCTAGGATCCATTTTCCTCTTTGAGACAGGTGAGATCCAATAGCAAACATCAAGCCACGTACCAAGTAAATCAACCCATGGTCAAAAAAACCAAAATTCTTCTGTTTGCTCCAGCCTCTCAGATATGCATTTATGAGATGGGTCATTTTCCTCCTTTCAGTATCTCTCCCTGCCACTGAAGTGATAGAGAGATATATGACCTACACACCTGGTTCATCCACTAACCACCCCAATTTGAAATCCTTTTTGATAATCCTCAGGCTTCTCTTAGTGACTTCATCGCTACCAGTGTGAACTATTGGTAAAGGATAATAATCAGTGGGGTGAATCAGACTAGGAAACTTCCTAAAAATATCCCTCACTCTCTGTCTCAGGAAGGCAGCACGCTTCCCTGCAGGTAGGGTTGGGCTGAAATGTAGGGTTCTTTGTTCCTCTCAGAATGGAATTGCATAATCATCCTTCTGTTCTTCCTGGTGGAGGCTGTCCCGAGGTGTGGAGTCAGCCACCTCATCCCGGTGAACTTTGAATGCTGTCCTCCTACCACATCCTCACTCCCTTCCCCATGAAGTTCCAGAGCCTCAAACCTATTATGTTGGGGAACTGAGGTAGGTCAGGATGTGGGACCTGTTTCTACTTTTCTGTTATCTCCCTCTGCTTGACAGTGGCAGGGGAGGGGCCCTTATCACCATTTAGGTGGTATCACCCTGCTGTCTTTCCCACACATTCAGCAGAGTTACACCACCAATCTATCTCACCGCTCTTGCTCTATGATACTTAATCTCTCCACCTCCTTCTTGAGCTTCACTACCATGCTGAGCAGATGGCCTATCTGCTCACACCTAACGCAGGTGGAATCCCTGCTGCCCTTCACTGGCAGCAATGAGGTCTGGCATTTGCCAGAGATTTTAACTGACACGTTTTTAGGTGGGCGCTCCGTCTGATTCACCACTTTCTTCCTTGCCAGCTTTCTGCTTAGTGGAGATCTTGTCTTGATTTGGTGTTGATTGGCGAGCCAGTTTCCTGAGCTCACAGCGATGCTCTCTCCTCGCCCTCCCTGCTTGTGCGAACTGCCGTGCCGTGTACTGTTTCTCCATCCTTTTCACACTTCTCCTGGGTTGCTCTGCTCCCTAGTGGAAGGTTTTATTTATGCGGGGAGTGATCCCGCCGCTGCTCCAGGCTCTGACCCTGTAATGTGGGAACGCTGCTATATGTGGAGGACACTGGCACCCGGCAGCTCCTCCTGAACAGGGCTACTCCTCAACCAGCTGAAGCAATTCCCTGGTTTGGCATGGAATGCGTCCACTCCAGAGCCAAGTACCTTGACAAAGAATAAAAGAAAATAAGTTTTGATGATAAAAATTATAGGGGGAACATTCTGTTATATTTTGCTGTCTCTTTTGAACAGCTGCAGAATTGAAGATATGTTTAGAATGTACTTGTCAGATACTCTTAACATGCATTATTGAAAGAAAATAAATTTATTAAAATGACTAGGGGTGTATGAAAGTTCTTCCCTGCTGACTTGTCATTTGGTATATGGGCATAGCCATCTCTTAGACCCTCAAGAATTCATTGTTGAAGGATGTCCAAACATCCTGGGCTCCTTTGCCCTTTAGGACTGTCTCCCAAGGCATATTACAAAGGTTATCTTTGAGTTATCTGTGAGAATGTAGAGCTATTTGAAAATATATATATATGACACTCAAGGTTTTTAATTTTTTTTTCACTAGAAACAAGAAGGCCTTTTGAAAATATGTAAGTGACCAGATGAAGACTAGGGATAGACAGTTGTCTTAGTTTTGGGTGAGACAGGTTTTTTCTTTTTCTTCATAGTTTATTTTTATTTTTATTTTTGTAAGGAGAAAAACATCGTTGATATCACATTGATGCTTCTAATTGTTGCTGAACAGTATTGTACAAAGCCAGTAGTGCTATATACTTCAGTTTTCTTTCTTCCTCCTACTGTTCTTGGGAAAGGGCACTAAGATCTGTGAGAAAAAGAGTATCCAAGGTGCTGGGAGGGGACAGAATCGGCACAGTTGACTTAAGCTGGCCAAAGGGATATTCCATACCATATGCCATTATGTAAAAGGGAAGTCTTGAAAGGGGTGTCAGTTAATCTCTTCCTGTTCTGCTGCTTGAGGACTAGCCGGGCTTTGGTTGGCAGATAGTAAACAATTGGTTTTGCATCATTGTTATATAGATTCATATATATATGTGTGTATAATATAGTTGTAATTATTATCCTTTTCTTTTTCTCTGTCTTAGTACACAGCTTTATCTCAACCTGTGATACTTTATTACCTTATGATTCTCTCCTCTATCCCACTGGGAGGGGGAAGTGAACAAGTGACTGTGTGGTGCTGAGCTCCCCTGCTATGTTAAACTGCAACAATAGTGCAGGCCTATTGCTGAAGGAAACATGAGACCTAATTACACAGAATGGTGAAAAGACTGAGATACTCAATGCTTTCTTTGACTTGGACTTCACTAGAAAGACCAGAAATCAGGAATCCCTGAGACCAGGAGGAACGGTTGAAGTTAGAAATGTGCATCCTTAATGGAAATTAATCAGGCCAGGGAATAATCAGGCAAACTGTGCATACGTATGTGAAATGCATCTGTGATCACTGATCTAGCTAGCTGATATCATTGTGAGGCCACTCTTGATAAGCTGGTCAATCATGGCACCTGGGAGAAGTACTTGAGAGCTGGAGGAGGGCAAATGTCCTTCCTAACTTTAAGAAGGGCAAGAAATAGGACACAGTAGTGCATTGGTCACCCTCACTTTGACTTCTGCAGAGATGGTGGAACAGCTAATCCTGTAAATGTTTCCTGGCACATGAAGGACAAGAAAATCAAGAATAGTCAGTATGGATTCAGCAAGGGGAAGTCATGCTGGACCAATTTGATATTTATACTGGGATGACTGTGTGAGTCATTGTAGCTAAATGGTTTAGTTGTATGAATTTTGAAATAGAAATAGTATTTGAGATTTGTACTTGGAGATGCAGGTTTGATAATAGCTTGCTCATTCTTTGATGATGGTTCTTCCTCTGAAAGATCACACATTTTTCATAAAAAGAAAATAAAGAAGTACAATGTGAAAGACACATGGGGAAGTGATAAATATACTGAAATGTAAATAGAGGTTATCCAAGGAAGTGACGTTATGCAACTGTGAGGGAGCACTGGTTGTGGTTCTGTTAGAGCAAGTGGGGACATTTTATTTCCTTAGTGCCCAGGTACTGTGCTGTTTGTTGACATTTTTTCTTGTTTGACATAATGAGTAACTGACAAATATGAGATAAATGTTAACTCATGAGACTAGCGTTACAGTTGTATGAAGGAAAATTACTCTCCAATTTATTGGAGTCAGAATTATTCACTAAGGAATTTGTTTGAATTTTTTCTATCAAAACAGGTCTTCTTCAGTGTAAGACTTGATTCTGGAAGTATCACACTAGGAATGTTTTCTGCATTTTGCTGAATTATATATGCAAGAACAGGTTATTTGACTTCCAGGTATTTACCTCGTTATTTGCGGACAGACTAATGTGTCTATATGCCTGGTAGAGATAGAGGGGCAGTAAGTTGGTATACAGCCTGGGACAGTTAGTGATAATGTGGACCACCCCCTACTGCTCTGCCATCATGGCAGCAGCTTTTCCTGGCTAAGTGGCTTGGCCTTGCCCTAGGCATGCAGCCATCAGTCAGCAACAACCAAACCATCAGTATGTGATTGGCACTGCCTGTGCTGAAACCAAGGTGCGTGGAGGGCACAGGGAAATGCTTATTCCACCTCTCACACCTACCACACACACTCAGTTGTATTGAAACCTATGTGTGTTAAAAGTTATATGTGCTTGTGCCATTTGATTAGTGAAACAGTGATTTCCATCAATGATATTTTTAGGTAGTTATATTAATGTACCTACCAACTGCCATCTCAAAAGAAAACATAACCCAAAAATTGAAAAATTGTGGATGAAGGAAAAGTGTTCAATGAGAATTGGACTGCTTTCTGGGCAGCCTGTCTGGTGCTCCGTCACTCTTACAGTAAGGAAGTTCTGTGTTCCAGCTGCTGCCCCTTGCCCCTTTTTCTGTTGCAGCACATCATCGTCAAGAGTGCCTCTGTCAACTTGACTCCCACACTTGAGATGTTTGAAAACATTGATGAGATCCCCTCTTATTCCTCTTTTCCAGACTCAGGGGTCTGAGGTCTCTCAGCCTTTCCTCATAGGGGAGATGCTGAAGGCCCCTAATCTTCTTATTGCCCCCTGCTGGACCCTTTCTAGAAGACCCCTCTCTTTTTTTTTGTGTGTGTGTGTGAGTAGCCCAGAACTGGACACAGTATTCCAAATGTGGCCTCACCAGGGCAGAGCAGAGGGGGAGGATCACCTCCCTCGATTTACTGGCCACGCACTTTTTAACACACCCTATCATTGGAGTTCTTGGCCACAAAGGCACACTGCCGGCCATGGTCAACCTTTTTTCCACCAGGACACCTAGGTCATTCTCTGCAGAGCTCCTTTGCAACAGATCAGCTCATACACTGTACTGATGCGTGCAATTATTCCTCTCTAGGTGGTAGGACCCTGTATCTGTCCTTGTTGAACGTCTTAAGGTTCTTCCCCACCCAACTCTTCAGCCTGTCCAGATCTCGCTGGAAGGCCGTATAGCCATCTGATGTGTCAGGTACTTCTCCTGCTTTGTATGATCAGCAAACTTGCTGAGAGTGGACTCTGTCCCTTCATCCAGATCACTTATGAAGATATTGAACAAGACTGGGCCCAATACTGACCCCTGAGGATCATTGCTGGTTACAGGCCTCCAGCTAGACTCTGCTCCATTGATCATGACCATCTGAGCTTTACTAGTCAGCACTTCCTAAACTTCGCTACAAGGATGTTGTGGGAGACAGCAAGTGTCAGAAGCCTTGCTGATGTTAGGGTATATAACATCCACTGCTGTCCTGTCATCTACACAGCTGGTCTCACTAGGCTATAACTATGTGAATTAAAGAAATAGATAAATATGTTAAAAGGAATTTGGAGAGAAAGGCTGTTGATTTCAAGTTTTACACTTTGGCAATAGATGGGAGAATAGATGGTACAGATATGGCTCAATGAGCTATTTTTACCAGTTGCTGTGAATGTAATCATTTACTTTTCTGAAGGTGGCTAAGTCAGGGTTACATGATAAAAAGACTTTATGAAATCAAATCACTTATGGAATCAAAAGGAAAACTTGTGCCTGAATGTGGGTTAGAACATGGCTCACAGATTTAGATTTTTGGTAGATTTGAATGCTCATTTAAATGAGTTAGGCATGTGCTTCAAGGTGAAAATAAACTTATCTGTGCTATGTTTCAAGTCATGACAGTGTTGAAAATGGGGTTGCCACAATTAAAATTTCAAGTTATGGTAATTAATTTTATGCATTGTTATACATCGGCTAAACAGAGTAGTCTGCACAGCAGAAAAATAGACAGTGTTGCTTTTCATTTTGGTTCAGAAATTTGAGAACAGATTTCAGTACTGCCCCCAAAAAATTCATTGTTTTTTTTGTATAATTGTGACTCCGTGTCAGTTGACAGAAATACATGACCTGTATATATTTTCTTGTGGAATGCTTAGAATTACAGTCGGATGCTGAACTCAAAGAACATGTTCCTTTCCTAGACTTTAATAAGTCCTGTCTTAACAGAGAAGAATACTCCTTTCTTCAAGGTCATGCCTTATTCATGCTGTAGCTCACTGGCAGTACATGCATTTGTGAGCAACTGTTTTGAAGGGTCTGACAGGCTGGAAGGCCGTGCTGCCATTCAGTGAGACCTGAACAGGCTGGAGAGTTGGGCAGAGAGGAAACAGATGAGGTTTAACAAGAGCAAGTGTACTGTCTTGCAACTAGGGAGGAATAACCACATCCACCAGTATGGGTTGGGGGATGGAGAGGAGAGGAGAGGCTGGAGAGGACCTCTGAGGAGAGACACCTTCTTCACAATAAGGGTGACTGAGCACTGGAAACCGTCACTCAGAGAGGTTGTGGAGTCTCCTCTTCTGGAGATCTTTAAGACCTGCCTGGATGCCTACCTGTGCAACCTGCTCTAGCTGCTTTAGCAGGGGAGTTGGACTAGATGATCTGTAGAGGTCCTTTCCAATCCCTACGATTTCGTGATTTTGAGTATATTGTTATGATACAGTCCGATTTGCCTCTTCTTGTCTGCTTTGCATACAGGACTGGATGTTTCTTATTTTTGTAGTTTGGTCTCCTTCATTAACTGTATCTCATTTTTTTATGAATGTAAGGATTATAAATTCCACATCAGACCCCTTCTCTTCAGTAAAGCACTCCATATACTATTACTTTAAGCTTACCTACAATTCCTTAAAGAACATTTTTTTTTTTTAATTTCAAGTGTTGTCGTAGAGTTTCTGGATCTCTTCTGTTGGGTGAGAGGTGGCCCTGTCCAGGAGAGCCATAACTGTGTAGCTGAATGTATTAACTGAAAAGACATTTGTGAGGATTAATCTCAAAATAATTAAGTTAGTATGCTTGATAACTGTTACTGAAGTGCAGCTGAAAAGAGTAAATTTACTAACCATAGTCATTTTAGTATGTGTGTGAGGTCTGATGAAGCCTTCTGTATGGGTCTGTAGAAGGAAATTAATTACTAATTTCTCTAGATCGTCATGTAATCTTAGTCGTGCTTTTCCTGGCTATTTTTCTGTTCTTTTTTGGTGAATGTTCAAAATTCTTGTTGTCATGTTTGTAGAACATATTCTTCTTAGGAAGTGTTTTAACTTCATTGAACTTAACGTATTTATTCAGATGAAACTGGTCAACATGTTGTATTGTTGCAAGTTAGCAACATGATACAGTGCTCTTGTTCAAGGAAGATTTATTTATTGCTGTGTCTCCTTATTATTCTAAGCAAGCCCTTTATATTCTAACATGGGTATTCAGTACATTTCCACTAATAATCCATTGTTTAGAAAGCAAGCATATTCCATAACAAGACTTCATAAACAGCAGAGAGATTATCTTTTGCCTAACTACAAAATGTCCCTGTTTATTCTATCCATTCCTCTTTCCCAGCACTGTGATATCAGTAAGTTGACATTGGACGAGGTCGAGCTGACCTCTCCATCTCCCACATTGTATAAATGTAAATGTTTTCAGTTGATAGAGTCTGAGGCTGGATTTGGGCCTGCAAAATCCTCTAGGCCAGATAGCTATAGCCAAGGTCTTTTGTCCTGCGCAATCTGCAGTCCTTTCTGAGTTGCTGCTATTATGATCACTGACACAACTTCAGTCACTGTCACCTCTCTTGGCACAGTGACCAGGATATTGTCCATGTGCCGGTATATGCAGGCATTGGGAAACCTTCAGCATACAGAGGATAAAATGCTGGCAACAAAAGTTGTCTGCGGGGCAGACCTCGCTACCCGGTAAATGTTTTAAGAAGACCAGGTAGATGAAGAGCTTAAGAATGTATGGGAATGGGGTAATTGTTTGGGTTTCAATTAGAGGAATTACTACCTTTAATAGTTGCATTATTATAATCCAGAAAGGGACAGGTGTCTCTGGTCATGATACTGAATGGTCTTGCTCTCAAGCTTACAATAAGTATACTGGATATATGGGGACATAGGCGGCCATAAAGGGTCTCAATCTGTCTACTCTTGTTATGCACCAAGACCAAGCATACGGTAGAGAGGAATGAAATAGAGATTCAGGGAGAAGACTTTAAGATGTCAATGCAGACTAATGTTTCTGGTATTCAGCCTGCATGTTCCCCTTTTTTGAAAACATCCTTCGAGGGCTGGACGGCTTGGCTCCAACAGTGAGTACCTTATAGAAGACGGATAAAAAGAGATCTAACAGGGCCTTTGGGTACTGGATTGAGGGTTATAAATGGGATCACTTCAGAAGTATTAATGAATAGGCTGGCCAACACAACAAGCGATTTAACAAAACTGAGACAGCCCTTACAGTCATCTCTATTGGCATTAGGAGTAAGTAAGCTAGAACTATTGAAAGTATTGTCAAAGTGGGAACAAGAAGAGAGACAGGATCATGAATTAATAATAGGCGCGTTAGGTGCAGTGCAAGATAATTCTTCCCTGGCCTTCAGTTGTATACAGGCACAGTTATAGTTGCAGTCAGTGTCGGCTTCAATTATTCCCTAGCAACAGCCCATGCAAGCGCAGGACAAAGTGACATGGAACGAAGGAAGGAGGAGACGTTGGGGGAATCAGGTGGAACTATGTATAAAAGAAGGGAGTGAGGGCATTTTCCCAGAAGAGAGTAGAAAAATTGTTTGGGATAGTGCTACTGATTTAAAAAGGGAACTTTACTCTTGGTGGACATTAGTAAACTTTACTTATGAACCTACTACTAATTTAGTGACAACCTTTATATTGACCATACAAAAAGCTTCTGTACACATAATACACACTATTATTGCATTAGGATTGAATCGTGCTATTACTGTACTTTATCCTTTCGAACACAGAGTGTGGGCATGGATGATGGGGAATAAGTGGCAAACTGTAGATTTAGAATCGTGCATTACTCAGGAGCAAAGAGGATTTATCTGTGAGGGTAATATGATCCATGCTCAGGATATCTGCCTGGACACTGAACAAAGCATTTGTCACTTCAAAATTCATCCTGATACCAATGAAACTGTGTTTGTATATATTGGTCAAGGCTGTGTATGTATAAGAACCATTTGTGCCTCTATGACTACAGATAATGACACCACAGAAAGAGAAAAAGAGGATTATTCCAATCTATGTATTTGTAACTTTGTTAACATTGTGGGATGTGACTTTTCCTATTCAGCACCGGTTGTATTCTACCAGCTAATCAGATCTAATCATACAATGTTCCATGAAGTGTCACCTGTACCTATCGGAATGAACCTTATGTTAGTCAAACAATTGATGTCTCATGAGGATTTGGTTGAAATTTTGGCTGAGATACGGGAGAATGGGAAAAGGACCTTTGGTAGCAGTTCACCATGATACAGAAGAAATTAGTAGGGTTTTAAAACGGGTAAAGGAAGATGGAGACCATCACTGGGGAGATGTATTATTCGGATGGTCTCCCACCGCGACAGGCATCCTAAATAAGTTATGCCACCTCATTATTGTTCTTTTAGTATTGATGTTGCTTAGCTTTACTCTCTCTATCGTATTGTTCATCTGGAATTGGATGATATAACCATTATCATTGTCAGGTTATCATTGGATGATGATAACCTGCCTGGTTGCCTACCTGTGCAACCTGGGTGTCAACGGTTTCTGGGTAGGTTCAGCCCAGTTCCGTGACGATTGGTGCGGGTGACCCACAGACCCACACCCCAGGGAAGGGGGAGGGGGAAAGGGAAAAGGGAAAAGGGAGATGGGCCTAGAAACAAAACAGCGGCAACGATCTGAGGAGGAAAGCTAATTTACTAAATAGATATCGGAAAGCAAAATAACACAGTGTAATACAATATAATTGGAATTAAAGCTAATAAATCAATTAAAATGAGCAAGAGAGAGTGTCCAATAAACCGAAGGCCTTACACTAACGCTGAAGGCGAGACAGCAGCAAGCACCCACTGCTGAGTCGATCCCAAACGAAAGAGCATGTCCCGTGACCGCAGACAGTTTTTATCTTTCCCTCTGAGCATAAATACGTAAAAATACCGCAAACTCCTCTGGGGAATGTAGTTCTTCTCTTCTGAGACAGATATACCTGGAACTATCGATGATCCATGGAGCTGGAGCATTAACTCTTTAAATGCACTACATGATGTTATGATGTGGAATACCGGTACCAAAAATCATAAAGCCATGACACTGGGCTAGGGAGCTGCTTTGGCAGGGGGTTGGACTCGATGATCTCTAGAGGTCCCTTCCAACCCCTACAGTTCTGTGATTCTGTGATATTGAAACGGGTTGCGAATTTGACTGAAATATTAATTGAGGAAGGCATGTTATAAGTAAGGTAAAAAAGACATCTCGAGCCAGGGTGCGCAGGGTTCCATCTGTATTGCAAGAAACCCCTGAAGGCTGTCCTTGCTGCCGAGAAGATGAATCTACCCTGCAGCTGGATACAACCTGATTGGCAGAGGAGGCAGAGGGACAAGGAACAGTGGGGTACATAACCATATGAATGTTATTCTAGCAGCGGACCTGCAAACTTGAGCTCAGATATTACTAGGAATTTGGACAAGACACAAATCAATAATTGGAACCAAAAGAGAAAATGGGGGATTGTGAAATATGACAGATGATTTGTGTCAACAGGGTGAGGAAGGGGGACAGACTCAAGGATGATGTTGTACTAGAGATAACACAAGCGTTAATCACAAACGCTCAAACATTCCCTCATAGGATAGAAAGGAGACAAACAGAGAACAGGATGTATATGTGGGCCCCCAATAAGGCAGAGAAAAATGTTGTATCAACATACTTTATTTAAGCCTGAATTTTGAGCAATTAACCTTGCACAACTGACCCAATGTGCACATGCCCGGAACCAAGGATGAATAAAAGGACATTGAGAAAGATGACTGATCTTCCTCCTCGCAACCCCCAGAGGGAAGAATATGACCCCCTAGCAACAGCCCATGCAAGCGCAGAAGGACAAAGTGACATGGAATGAAGGAAGGAGGAGACTTTGGGGGAATCGGGTGGAACTGTGTATAAAAGAAAGGGGGTTGGTGTTCTTGGTGTACACCATTGGTGGAGCAGAGACTCCCCAGCACACCCAGTGCTGCTTGCTTATTGCTTTTCACCTTTTGATTGTAATAAAATATTGCAAAAACTCTGATTGGACTCTGGGCGTTTATGACGCAACTGATTTAATCTCCCCTGCAAGACCGCCTGAGACCAGCAAACCTGAGGTTTGCCAGTCAATCCAAAACTACCCAGTGAGATGCTGGGACGGATTAGGCTGCAAGTAAATCAGTTGTGCTATGTGACTTCCTGCAGGGACAGTGCAAGGTGGGGTTGTTGCCCACAGCATTATCTTAATTTCTCCAGTGTAATCCTGGTCAATAACACCAGGCAAAAAAAAAAGTCCCATCTGAGTAGCTGAAGACTGTCCAATTAAGAGTGCTGCCATACCGTTCCCCAGAGGTCCATAAACACCTGTCGGAGCTAAGGTGACAGCGATATCATTTGTGTTTGAGAAGGTGACCAAGTCTACCCTGGTGCTGCTCTGGGTCCTGGAATACAATCTGTGGCAGTCGCCTGAGGGGAATTTGCTGTCATTGTGTCCCTCCCCACTCCCTCCAGGAGTTTCCTGCCTGTGGTAGTGCTTGATTTTCAGTTGCCTGTGTCTGTACCAATCCTCTCAATTTTGATTCCCACATAGTATACTGCATATCATACCTGATAACACATCATTTTAAAATCATATGGTGTAAAAATGGAGCTATCACACATGGATTGAATCAAGTTGACATTATATGGGGCACCAATCCCATGGTCTGTGACTGTATGCCATAAATCTTGCAGGATACCATACAATATAACCTCCCACTGTGGCTCTTTTTCTGGGGCCATGATTATAGGGAATGCCCGTAACGTATCCGTGTCTCCAGCTTTCTTAGCCTCCCTCTGAATGAGCACCCACGCATCTTGTGGATCAGGGGGAGATAGATCTGGCTCTTTGTCAGAGTCTGTCCAGCCAGGATCAAAGGGATCATTGGGGCTCTCAGGAGGTGAGGTGGCAAG